>JAVKKW010000002.1:23337204-23383439 GCA_034782655.1 Micrastur ruficollis
TGTAACAGTTATTTCAGAACAGGGTTTCTTATGCAGCAGAGTTGAAGGTAATATTCAGCAAAATTATACTTTGAGATATTTTAGACTCAACACTGCAGAGATCCAGATATAGGCAAAGAACTGTAGTATTATCTTCTGTATATACATGCTTATCTTTGTCGTACGGTTTTAACGTTTTCAGTTGTTTGTTTCTAAATCTATTTATTTTATTTGATTAGCTCTCATTTAATATTTGAAAAACAGCTGTGTACAGTTAGCTGTGCTTGAGTTATGGTAAAAAAGAAGTCAGGCTATTCCTCCATTTCTCACAGTGGTAATATCTGTGATTCACCAGGAGCATTTTATGAAAGAGGGCCAAATTAATCATTTCAAAGATTAATAATATTTAAGATCTCTTTGGTAATAGAATTCTTTCTTTGCTATCAGTCTTTGAAAAATGATGAAGCATCAGCCAAAAATGATGTGCAGAAACTTCTGGAACTGGGCCAAAAGCAAAGGTAAGACCCTATCTCCTCCTTTTTCTTTCCGTTTCCAGACTGAAAGCTGTCAGACTAGGAAATTCCCCCTTTCCTTTTAATCTATAAACACTACTATATTCCAGAGTCTGCTGATTATAACAGTAAAATAAGAGCAGGGAATGCTATTTTGGGAAGTTATTGAAACAAGTGATGTATTTGCTGATATTGGACATGTGTTAGGAAAATATATTAAAATGCTATAGTGAGATCTGGTAAAGAAAGGGATTTTGAATTTCTCAGGAAGATTTAGTCATGACATTTTCTCTTGAGAAGAATAAAATCAGAAGTTTCAGAAAATTACTAGTGGATGGTAATGCCCAGTTAATTAAATTATTAAAACATCTACATCTCCGAATTTGGAGATGATGATATTTATTTATTCAGGCCTCTTAATATTTGTGTGTGTAGACATTCAAAATCACTAGTCATTGTGGGAATGTAGGAATACTTGCACTGGTTATCTGTAAGGAAGGCAGTTAGGAGGAGAGAGAAGTACTTAATTCAAATTATTCATTGAGCACTTAAGAAATGATGCATTTCTATGGCTAGGAATGCAAGTTTCCAGCCAAGTCCTTTGTCTCAAGTTCCCTAGTGCTTCATCACAAGTAACACTCATCATCATTCTACTTATCCTGATTCTTGGAATTCAGACCAGTAAATAACAACATCAATGCAGTTGTAATGACAAGAAAACATAGCTAATATAGGCATCACTTTTGCTGAAACAATGTTATATAATGAATGCATCTATACTTCATATTTTTCCTTAGGAAAAAAGAAGTATTAAAAAACTTTAAAAGTTCATAATTCTTTCATTGTTAGAAATGCAATACTTAAATCCCACGGCCATCTTATTGCTGATATCGTATTTAAATGAAGTACATATGAAAACGCATTGCTATAGAGATGGCTTGTGATAAAATAACCTTCCATTCTTCAATACACAACAAATAAAATCCATAATACAATACCCATAGAAGTTCTCATTTTTACTGTTGTAGAGAAGGGTCAGATACATAAGGAGTCTTTGCGGTATTCCAGACAAGTCTATTAAATGATGAAAGCAAGACTTCAGCTAATGTCCTGTTTAAACACTTATATGTTATTTGGCTTGTGTGCAACTGAAGGTACACATCCCGTCATCATAGCTGCCCTTATCATGGACTCCATCCCTCATCCATGAATGTGTTTCTGTAGTGGTTTGTTGTGCAGCTTTTATGAAATAGATTAATTGATTAAAAAGTGCTAATCGACTGTTTAGCCAATAGATCTTAGCTGCAGATGGGAAAATTCGGTCTCCTAAGGGAAAATTTTCCTGCACACTACAAGTATTCTTCCTAATCTGCTTCTTAAATCACTCCTTAAAGTCTGTCAAGGTCCACTCAAAAATACATGTTGACTTTTGCTTCTAAGGGATTCTGTTATTGAGTATATTGCACAACAGCTGTTCCCAGAGATAGACCCGGGATCAGTGCACCGTGCAATACGCTGCTGAGCAGCTCTTACACTCCTTCAGAAAATAAAAGGCTTTTACAATGTACTCCAGGAAAATGCCTTGGAGCTACTGTGCGTACTTGACAACTGTTTACAGGCTTACTAGATTTCAATTCCAGAGAGGTGTGGACGTTCAGTGTAAGAAGGAGGTGTTAAAAATGTGCCAGGGAATCTCCCTCATCGAATTTCACTAAGGAAGGGTCCCAGTTTACTTGCCAAGAGTCTCAGACTGTACTTCATCTGGACTAAGTGAAGAACAGTGAACAGAGCGTTATGCTTAAATCTATTGTATTTGAACCAAAATATATCCCAATATTAATTTTACGATCTTCTTTCTTTGGACAAACATGAGCTGCGTTTGGTCTGTGAGTGCTGCCTTGATTATTGTCTGCAATGATGGATGATACAGTAAAGTTTAGAGTGCTAGAATCTCAGCTTGTGTAAGTAGATGTAGTTCTGCTGACTTCAAATTAGATTATTTTTTTAAAAAACCCTTTTGTGTGAATTCTTCAGTACTTCCCCAGTAGCAAATGCAACTTGGTCACTTACTATGAGGCCTCAAGTTTTATTCTTTCCGTGCGCCATCAGCACTTTGAAATGATCGCATCTGTTTGTACGATAAGAGAGCTGTATTGTGCTGATGGTGCATTGGTTTCATGCTGCTCAATCACTATTTCAATTAAATCTAGTGTTGCTGAAATTGCTAATAGTAGTAGAGCTATCAGCTAACAAGAAAGGTGATCCAGCAGCTCACAAGTCCTGTTCTTGTACGAACTAAGTGGTTTCCATTCTGGTTTAGTTCTCACTGGGCGAAATTATCTGTCTGTAAACCCAGTTCGGCGTTGGTCTTCTGTGAAGGTTTATCCATGCAAAAGCAACAGCCCTGAAAACGCTCTGCAGCTGTTCTGAAATATGTCACTCTTCTAATTTGCCACAGCTCCAAGGCGTCATGTGCTGTGGGTAGAAAGAGGTGGCCAGCAGAGGATCTCAGCCCACTGCAGTTCTCACGGTTTGGAGATACTCGCTGACTGCATCAGCAGCGCAAAGGGGGTTTCTGATTCAAATAAAGCCCAATCCAAGCAATTATCCTCCTGGCTTTTTTCTTGTATGCCAGAATCTTCTAGTGAATTTTCTGTTGCTTCTCTCTAGAAAGAGCCGGGTGAAGGTTGAATTTTATTACCGCATTATTTATTTATTCATGTCAAAGCAGGTAGAAGCTAGTTCTTATTGATAATAGTATGGTTTCATTTCAGTGCGTTCTCCGTAGCCCACTGTCCTCACTTTTTTGGTGCCAATCCTTTTTGCTAGAAATTGTACACTGGCAGATGTTTTGCACAGCAGGCTATTCAGTAGATGTAGAAGGTGGCCAAATTCCATCATAGATAATTTTTGTCTCGCATTGGCATGATAGTTCAGGGGGTCATTATGATTTTATTAGCAAGACTCATAGACACAGTACATCTGTTTGTTACTCGCAATAATTAAAGGTGTCTTTTCTTGAATCTGAAGAATTATTTCTTAATGGACACTTGTGATGAAGTTTGTGTTCTGTGTTTTCAACAAACTAGGGAAGAAATGAAATCTCTCCAGGAGGCCTTTCAAAAGCAGCTTAATGAGGCAGCTGAGAAAGCAGAAAAGCAGCAGGCTACTGTGAGTGATTCCCTGTCCCTCTTTCATTGTTTTTGTTTGTTTCTTCTGTTTTTTTTTAATCCTTTTGCCTTGAGAATTTGTCATTAGCTCAAATAACTTTGCATGTAAAAAAAAAACCTTGGATTTCAAGTATGTGGTAGTACTCTGTAAGCTTCAGAAGAAAGAGGCTGAAAAAAGTTCGCATGTTCAAAAGCGCTACCATCCCTGTCTTCACTAATTCCTGTGGGATTTAAGTGTGTGCAAACACTTTTGGGGATTTGGGCCTGGAGACTTGATCCTAAGTCCTTTCCCTGATGACGTTATCTTTATGGACCCTCACATCTCATCTATACCAATGTACACTGTCATACATCCATTGACTTTTTTGGAATCGCTACTGATTTTCAGCAACAAAATAGATGATAGAGTGTCCAATTTGGACCACAGTAGATCTGATTATCGCTACAGGAAGGTATTGAGCTTCATTAAGATTTCATGCTTTAATGAAATTGTGTTTCTGGATAAATTGTACAGCTGGTTGGATTTGTGTGTAGCACTGTAATGTCACAGGCTATAAACAGCCACACTTTTACTAGTGCAGAAAAAAAAAAAAAAGGTAGAGTCATGTTTTCTGTTTAATTCTAAGATGTAAAAAGGAAATATTTCCTGTGCTGCTTAGCAGTATTCCTATAACACGGACACCACTGAGCATAAGGTGACTAGATAATCTCCAGGGGTCCCTTCAGTCCTCAAGTGTTCTGTGATTCTAACTCTGGATTTGAAAACAAGCTGCTAAAAGGGCTTATAGATCTATTTTTAGTTTCCTATTGGATAATTACTGGTTTATTCAGTAAGATCTTACTGTCTCCCAGGCTCACAAAACAAGGGCCCTCCCAAGACAGAGGTTGAAGAATAATTGCTAAATTTAGCAAATATTTACCAGTGCCATCTCCTGTATGAATGTGATTTGTATGTGGCTTTGTGCCCTTGGTGAAGGAGATACCAGTTTATGCCCTTGGTGAACAAGATGTGAGAGCGCATGTTTTACATGCTACCTTCTAACTAGAAACAATGTAGATTTTGAACAAAAGTATTCCTTTTGCAGATTTCTTTCAATTAATGTGATTTTTGAAAACACTTTTTCCCCCCTTTGTTGCTCAGAAGTCTGAAGGGTAAAGATACTGTTTTACCTATTCTTGTGTTCCCCCCAACATATACTTAGTGGATTTTTGGAACTTGTAATTTTGTCTAGAGAATAAAAGTCCTCTTTTATTCTCGAGGGGAGAAAAGTAGTAAGCTGAATGCTGTATTGAACTCGAAATGGATAACATATTTTTGGTGTCTTTCTCAATAGCCAGGGCAGCGTATATTGGGAGGGGGGGATAAAAAAAAAATATGAAGTGCACTTGTTTTAAGATGGTTTTGTATTGAGGCAAAACATAGAGTCCCCAAAAAAGAAGAAAAAAAAAAAAAAAAGAGAGAACCTGGTTGTCTCTGCTAAGCACTCAAAACATGCTGATTGGAAGTTGTCTTTTTTCAGGTGCGCAGACACATTCCCACTAGCTTTGGCAGCACAATGAATTCTAGGCTTACAAATTAAAGGTGGAAATTATATTTCGTTATTTAATCTCTGTATTAGATTTTTATATTCAAGATTAATTCAGCTGTCAGTTAAATAAATGTCAGATGTAGTGAATGGATGATTGACTCTGCTGCTTTTTGTGACATTGTGCTTTTTTAAACCGGAGCAGCAGTGCCTTGTGTCCACACCCTAGCACTGGGGAAGAGCACAAGCTATGTTCTACACAAGTCAAACAAAATCTACCCTTAACTGTAGGCAAAAATATTACCTAGTGCAGAAACCAGGAAAAACCCCTCTGAGTCTGTAACAGAACTTGGCTTGGAGTATTGTCAGCTGGGTAGAGAAACTGACTTCTTGAGCTGTATTCTAAAACTTGCTAATAACAGAATATTAAATTTGCCACTGATTTTAAGGAAAGCAGAGCTGTGTCCTTGGTTTGTGACATTTATTTCTTTATGCCTCAGGGTACAATGTACATAATGAAGCTCACCAATACAGTGAGACTGAATGAATATTCAAAAAGGGCTTCAGGATCCTCAGATGAAAGTGCAATAGAAATGGAAATAAATATTATTACTGTCACTCAGGGTTTCTTTACACCTAGTTTCTCCATGTATTTCACGTTTTTCTGAAAGCAATATGAATGCTATGAAAGAAGGTCTAGGCACTTTGAGGCAAGCCTAGCTAGAGGATGGGAGCTTGAATTTAATTCTAATTTAATGAATTGTGAGTCTTGTTTCTAATCCAATTTAAGCACATTTTATTCTACAGGATTTGGTGAAGTAAATCTTGATTTTCATCAGAGTAAATAAGAATAGAATTACACTTTTCAAAGCCAAATGAATAAAAACACTGGAGGGGGGTTGGAAATACATATTTCTTTTCTGCACTTGCCAAGGAGGCATAGCGCAATGCTTACTGTATGTTAATTGGCTGTATATACTCAACAGGGAACACCTGCCTGAAGGTGATCTTTATTAGGTAAATGCAAAAGCGTAAGTAAGAATTCAAAATAATTATATCACATGAAAAATAACCTGGAAAGTATTCAGAGACTCTGACCAAACCAAAAGAACAAAGGAGATGCCACAGCAACGCTTTGCACTTTGCGTCCACATCTTGTGCAATGTATGGCAAGACTCCTCACTGTCGGTTGCACAAATCATTCAGCAGAAACAATGTTATCAACGTTACTGTGCATGCTTATCCATTTAATTTGTTTGGGTTTTTTTTTTTTTTCCCCCCCTTTAAAACTAGAGCAGCCAAGAATGGTAGGCAGCTAAAAAGTTGCTGTTCTGAGGATCTGCTGAAGTGTTGGTGGGCGCAGTCTCTCAGAGAGCAGCCAGGTAGCTGCTGCTAGGTAGGAACAACTTTCTGAGGGTAGAAGCAGCAACTCGGGCTTGAGGAAACAAAAAAGGAGATGTAAAGACGTTCCTGTCCTTCACAGCACTAATCACACTGAGGACTGACGTGGGGGCCCTTAGCAGGAGCGAGCACTCCCTTTCTGGGTTCTTTGTCTTCTGAATCTGTAGCACTAATGTATGAAGAACAGCAGCAGCCTGGCTTGGGATGGGTCTTTTCTAGAAAATACACGGCAGACCTCGGATAAATTTATGCCTCTTGCTTTGGTTGCTCTGTCTAGGATAGTAAAATGTGCAGATGAATACTAGTTATGATAAGGATGGTTTAAATTTTAGAGTAGTCTTATGTTGCAAAGTTCAAGATCAAATACAGTCTTCCAGAAAGCCTTGGGTTGGGAGGGAGCTTCACGACAGACCATGTCACACTAGAAATGTGGATTACTTGTATATCAAAAAGCATTTCTTAAACAGGTGAAGCTTGTTAGAAGTACCATACCGAATTTAGTTATGCAAAATGTACATAAAATGCATAAGACATCATTCCAAATAACCTGTTGTCCTCTTTAACAATAGATGAAGGTTGACAGAGCTTTTTGTTCTGCATTTAATATCAAATACCTAAGCAATTTATTTGTTGGGCAGTGAAAAAAAACTTATTAATAATGTCAAGCTATATATCTAAATGTGAGGTGGAACCCCTTCTTCCAGAAACAGGATCATGGACTCATTTTCACTTTTGTTAACAAAAAGGCAGAGGGCAAATGACGCATGTAACTTGAAAGGTTTTTTTTCCCAGTGAATTTGAATAAATAGGGTAAGTAATGATTTTGTATATCTGCATTAGATTAACAGGCTCTTAGAGCTTTTTGGAGAAGGGCTCTTCACTCGACTGTCCTTCATGCTAACTGCTTGTACCTTAAGAAATAGCTATTTTTTTAGGAAGTGACCTCAAGGTTTGCAAAGTTGTTTCCCACTGACTGCAAGTAGAATTTGTAAAAAGAGCTGGATAGCTCTGGACGAGGGAGAAAATAAAGAATGAAAGAGGGAAATACTCAAAAATAGTTTGGCTAAGTAGAGTGAGCTCAGTTTTGTTCTTGTTGGTATTTTATATCATGCTAACAATTTGTAAAAAGACAGGGTGATGGAATTGTTTGACAATACAATTATAGTACCGTCTGTCAAAATAAAGGAGAAAATATGTCTGTGTAAATTCTTTTTTCCCAGTTGCTCAGTGTTCGCTCTGAAAAATGAGAATTAAGTAACACATTATGTATGACTTGTAAAAATAAACAATAAACAACATGGTTATTTTGAAATCAGTAGAGTTTTTCTTAGTAACAAAAGACTAACCGAGTATGGGGAATTTAAATCGGATATCGACCACCAAACAAGAATATTAAGAACCACCAGAAACTCATGCCTGCGACATTTTTAATAAAAAGATCAGATGTTTGTTTCACTTCAAAACTATTTATTTTGTTTAGCAACAGCCCCTATGACAGGTCCTAAAGTCCTCAATATCTCTTTGACAAAAATCTGTTTTATTAAAATATAATTTACAGCTTGGAGTTACAGTCATCTAGGAAATCATAGTGGGTAGAAGTTTATTTAGCTTTGCTTTTAAAAGTATTTAGCACTTTGTAGAACACTTTTTCCCAAAGGATAGAATATTTCCTGTGTGTTAAGTAATAGCCTAACCAGTTCTCTCTGGATTTTGGAGTCAATTCCTAGACTGTAACTTGAAAATTAGACCATGAAAATTAATATTGAGTATGTTAGGGTTTCCAGATATTGCCAAATAGGTAGGTGTTAATGAATGCATGCCAATCCCATCTTAATTGCTCATGTCTTAGTCCTGAGCGAGGTAGAAGAAGTCTGGAGTAAGCAATAAGCATACAGCTGGGCTTTGGCTGTGAGGTAATGACGCTGTATTGGTATTCTTCCATCCTTCATCTGTACTGAATAACTATTGTCTGACTCTTAGAATTAGATCACTGCCATCTGCTAAAGCATTCTGTATTTCGATGGGGGAAAATTTAATATGAACATTTCAAGGTCACAAACCGCTGTGAGTAAAGGCCACTGGATGGAAGCTGTTGCCTTTAATAAACGTAATGAGCTCTGAAACACACAAAGCTCTGAGTACCTTGGATGTCTGTCTCCAGGAGACAGAAGCAGTGTCCTTGCTTAATATTGCAAAGTTCAGCCTTAGAACAATATATTTTAATTATGTATTTTCATAATTGCAGCTAGATAGTAATTAAAGACAGCCAACATGTGGAAAGAGGTGAATGTCAAGCAAGAACAAAGAGTGGGTAGAAAGGAGGAAGAGACGTAGAAAGTTTCTTAGTTTAATTTTTTCTCTTTCTGTGCCTTTTAATTTAGAGCTGGGTATAAATGTCCGTTCTTGTTTATTATGCTATCAGGATTTGGTGACTGAAAGTAGAATTTTTACATCTCTTCTGGAAAATGGCATTATCCCTTGTCCTTGGGGCTGACAGAAAGCATCATGCAAATGGTCTGATGCAGACTGATCTGCCTTAAAGCATGAAATTATAGATAGAGGTGCACTTAAATGGATAGACGGGGTTATCTCTACGTTAGCTCCCTCCTGTGTAGCTTTCTATAGTTGTACTTGATGAATAAATGGTCCTTCAGTTGTTAAAGATTTAGTAGAAGAGCTTTAAAAATGCTGTTATAATATGGAAGCGAAAATGAATGGCTACCTAGTTAATATTGGTATTATTTTTAAAGAAGAAAGATATGTAAAAAACTTAGGTTTTAATTATTCAGATAATGTAAAACAGTTTGCACTATTTAAGATGTCCATATCAGTGATATCAGATGCATGTGTATGTGAATAGTAATTAACAAAAATTACTGGTTTAACTAACATAGATTGCTGGTTAAATTAACAGTACTGTGGTGTCTTAAATATCTCTCCCCTGCAAGATCCAAGCTGATACTTACAAGCTATGTATACAGAGCACACAGAGAATAATTTTGGTATCATATCTCTTTAATTATTTCATATATATGCAGACTTAGAAATGAAGTGGTTTGAAGGAATATTAATATTCTCTTGAGAGTTGGGACTAAGAAAGGGAACACTCTTTAATGGAGGTCAGTATATTTTTTTTGTCGGTTTTTAACGGTAGCTGGCAAATCTTTTTGAACAGCTGAAAAAATGTCCCCCCCATCCCCCCCCCCAACCATGTGAATATTTTTTATGCTTTTCCCTGTTAATCCTGATCTCATATTTTGATCGTGACTAAATTTCAGTATTTGTGGACATGATTGCTAGACAAGTGCTGAATATATTCATCTGCTGTTAAAACATCGCCCTCAGGGGTAGCTGGATGTGGAGTTAGTATTTCCACAACCAAACCACCTAAACAATATTTTGGAAGCGTTTGCAAAAGAAGTTCCATTTATGCATGTCAGGTGGCACTAGTCTCATGGACCTCCTAGCTACTTCTCTCTCTTAAGTGATGATAGTGTTCTCTGGCTTCTCTTTTGGCACAGGTGAGAGTGATGTCAAGTCTGGTGATGGTTTTTAAAGTACTGACATGTGTCTACTTGAGTGTGGACATGATTCTAAGAACAGCTGTCTTATTATGCAGATTCAGTGTCATTTTTTATCTGCATGACATCCAAACCATTAATCTCTAAGTCAATATCTTTATAATCTAAATCTGTTCTTACAGAGGTTTTGTTTCTCTTAACGTCTGCTACAATGGTGGGTGATGTGGTGGTCGGAGGATGTCTTGGGCGTAGCGATCATGAGATGATAAGAGTTTTCGTTTAGTGGTTAAACTGATGTTTAGGTACATTTCAGCAACTCACACTCCACATTTCTTTAAACCTGTAGATTAACTTTTTGAAGACTGAAATGGAAAGGAAGAGCAAAATGATCCGTGACCTCCAGAACGAGGTAAGAGGAACATTTGATTGTCATCTCCTTTCAGACTTCACACTGAAAGACTTTATGGTTTGGTTTCATATTTAAAAAGCATGTTTTTTAGTAGAAAGGTAAAGCTCCAGTTAAATACTCTAAACACAAAAGCAAACAAAAATGGCAATGTGCATTTAGAAATAATATTTTATTCCATGCAAATGTTGACTCCTTGCTCCTGGTGCATAGGTCCATAGTAGCCCTCTGCAACTTTTGCTGTACTTATTGTGCTTTCTCGCGTACTTAATTTAGTTCTATAGATTATTGGTACACAGTGAAACTTTATCCACAGTGTTATCACCTGCTTTAAAAATAAACAGCAAGAGGAGGGGGAAGGAAATACAATCTCAGAATTGAGATTCTTAATAAAAATTTAACCCCCACATTCCTAAAATGTTTTCTTATCATGATGTTTCTATCAGTGTTTCTATCACTGAGTGAACAGTTTCTAGAGTCCTGGATAAACATTATTTGGGGCATCTGTGATTGAGGCTTCTCAACATCAAAAAAAAAAGAAATAGCATATTGAAAACTGATGACTAACATTAGAGGTAGAGCAATGATTAAACTAGAAGTATTTGTTTAGATGGGAAGTAGAACACATCAAGCAAATAAATTTCCAGTTTCCTGAGGCCTTCTGTGATGTGTGTTCTAGTCTAGCTTACCTGCTTCTCCTTCTTCCTCCACGTATTCAAATTACACGGGATTTAACTATCATTCAGATGTTCCTGGAATTATTGGAAAAGATCGATCTGATTTGTATTACTCAACTCTTTTTCGGACATAAAATTAGAAAGGGGGGGAAATGTTTTACTGAGGAGAAGAATAAGGCCGGATTATTCTCTAGGGAAATAGTGAATTAATGTCTGAGTGCTCTAAATGGAACCACAGAACCTTCCACTACTTCCTACAAATGCTTCAAACTTGATGTGGGAATAAAAGGATTAAATCTTCCAGAAGGAGTGTAATGACAAAGACATAGCTAAGGGAAAGAGGCTTAATATCATATGCAGCAAAGAAGAAATGAGGTGTAGAAGAAATGCAATCAAGATCCGGTCTTCTAGGTTTCCAAAATTGCATGAGAAGTGATAAAAGCCTGTTTCCTCCACCCCCCCCCCCCCAAATGCACCCCTCCCCAAGACACAAGGGTTTTGCACAGTTATGTATTTAAGAGCAACAATGATATGTAGCCAAAAAAAAAAAAAAAAAAAAGGCAGGAAAAAAATTTGATGGAAGTACTTGACAGTGCTTGCATGTTGCATTCAGGTGATGTAGCTGCCGTTCATTTGTTACTGCTCTATCCAAACATATTCACACAGATAAATACTGGAAAAGGCTGCACAGGTGGTCTGCATTTTGTTTGTTTCTACTTTAATCATATTGCCTGAAATAGTTCAAATTTTTGATGTTGTCAACTTGCAAGATGTTCCAAGAGCTGTAGGAAAAGATTGTGGGCCCTGTTGATTCTGCACTTGTTTTAGGAGGAAACACAGAATAGTACTTGTGATTAAAGAAGCAATATGGTCCCGGCGTGCCCTGGAAATCAGAAGCTCCAGCATTCTCTTCTTGGGCCAGTCACCTAAACTTGCCATGAGAGCAATTTGATTTGAGACCTTTGCTTAGTCCTCCCGTACATCAGCTACTGTGTGGAAAAGGAACCAATAGCTCTAACTACCTAACAGCTTTCTATTAAACTTCTATACCATGTCTGCCAGTTCCCTAAAAGTCCACTGATACCAGTTTTTCTGGAATTTCAGTAATTGTTTTGAGGGTTTCAATAAGGACTTCATATTTTGACAGAAATTTGACTGAATTTAAATGGTATGATTTTGAGGAAACATTTTTCTCTAAGTCCTGCCTCCAGTCGCTGAATATACAGTATGCTTTGAAAAATCTTTTTTGCAAGATGGGGTATGCTATATATTTAAATAATCGATAGCATTTTACATGTATTTTTTAAAAGTGCTATCTGCATACAGATATGTAGAGACAGATAATGAAAATGGAATTCCTTTCATAGCTACTTTTGTCCTTTCAAGTATCACATTCACCTTCAGTTTGTATTGGCTAATTGTGAATTTTGCGATCTCGGGCTCTTCCACAACTGTAAAAATAATTCCCTATATAGTTCTGTTCTTTCAGCGTGTGCCCTACTGCCATTCAAGTTTGCAATTTGGAGACAAGAATAGATAACAACAGCCTTCCAACTGAATGCAGCAGCTGTGATGTAGCATATGAGGAGAGGACATTGTACAGAAAGGCAATTTTCAGGCTATTCAAGGCTTTGGGAAAAAAACAGTTAACAACAAAAATAGTCCCTGGTATGGAGGAAAAAAGTGCCAGATAGAGCGCATAGAGATTACATTTCTAAAAAATCCCATCTTTTTTAGAGGTCTCGGAGTGCTTCCTGCAATACCAGAAAAAAAATTGTCAGACTTCCAGCGGTAACGTTGTGTGGATTGTGTTAATGTAGTCTGATAGAGGATTGACATGTAAACAGCTAAGCTCTTCTTTTGAGAAGTTTCTATTATTGACAAAGAAACCAGGAGATTTGGAAATTCAGAAGCACTGGTGGAGCTAAGAAATTTGGCATAAATGTAGAATAAAATAGAATGAGTATAAAACACTTTGTAAATTTTCCCTTTTGGAGATGGCCTGTTGCAGGGTGAGCAGCTCGCTTTTAGCATGTCAGTCATGTGCCATGTGTGGAAAATGATGCCAGAGCTGCTCTGAAGAGGAAGCTGGAGCAGGATGCTGTGTTAACCCTTGTTTATATCAGAAAAATGGCGGGTCTTGACAATTGCTAGTTGGCATTCAGAACCGATTGTTTTGGGTGCAGCTCTGAAAATGCATAAACATGACGGATTCATTTCTTAAATGAATGTCTTTTCTGTATTGATGTGCGTTGTGTTAGGTTTGTCATTCCTTTCCTACCGGTACACCTGTAAAAGCCACATTCCATTAAAGGTTAAAGGTAAGTTTCCTAGCTGATGTACACTTCCATGTGAATTCCTTCAGATAAACGAGTTGGGAATTTTCCCTAAAAGTTAAGAAGTGGTGTATATTCTGTATTGAAAAATAGTGAAACGTTATTCAGCTTTGTCACGTGGATGCTATAGGTGCCTCACGTTAGACTTAGAAATGTCAATTAAAAAAAAAAAAGTTTGCCCTTATTTAAAACATTGAATTATATAGGTTAGATAAGAAGTAACTGTCTAGCTTGTCCTATTATCTTTGGGCAAAGCATTTTACGATATCTCTGCATATACCTACATTAAGGTACGTTAATATCTTTACAGATTTACAATAATCCTGTGTATTTATAAAGTTGATCCAGTGGTTTATATCAGGTAATATATTTCTTTGCTGTTTAGGCTGTGGCAGAACTTTGAAAAACATGAATTAAATAAAAGATGTATAGTAGTACGGGCAATACAAAGTAAACCAGGAATAGAAAAAGAATTTGACTGTAGCTCTCAGTAATATGTGTTCTTTTTGCTAAGAAGCGGTTTTAAATTAACTACCTTGTAAACAATACTTTTGGTCTATTCATGTATAAATTGTGGTTATGGCTCTAGTGTGGAGTAAATCATCCTAAAACAGAATTTTCTCCACTCTTTCTGTGCTTAGCTGCACTAATAAAAGGTAAAGTCACAGCAGTTTAAAGTCTCACCTGATCTATTGGGAATTCCATGCCCTGCAGGGTGAATTCAATCGAATTGCCTTGAATTATGGTGGGGAAGAAAAAAACCAAGAAGCCTCCTTTAGTGAAGCAGAAATGAAATTTTAAGGCTTTGGGACTGTATGCTGATACTATTCTATAAAGGAGGACATTGTAGTTTTTCAGTCTCCCTATTCTGCAGATAAAACCAACTTTTTTTTCTAAGTATAAAAGCCTGTCCCCCTGAGAAGAAAACTGGGTCAAGTCCTCTTCCCTCTTTGGGTACTGCATGAGTTCCACAATTCAGGAAACATCCCCAAGGGTCAGAGGCAGGGACACTGCCCAGGGAAAAGCGAACGAGCAGGAAGGGTGCAGGAGGACCTTCAGATAGCACCTTCTGCTGAAGGGCTTTGGAGTCAATATCGTTTCTTGATTGATTGCACCTTCTCTTGAAGTGAAATAAAGTCCTATTTTAAAAAATAATTTGCTTTAAATTGTTCTACGAGGATTTTTAACTGAATATGATGAGGAAAAGGTGGAAATGCGGTTTCACTGGTTGAAAACGGCTCTTAGGAGAGAGTATATTGAGATCCCATGGAAAACGAACCCTACCGCATCACGATTGTCAGTGAGAAATATTTATAGCTGCGCAGTAGCAACTGCAGGGAATGTTAGAAGGAGACTCTGTTTTTAGAAGTTTTGTTTTCCTGACCTTGTAGACCCAAGTGCGTAGGGGACACTTTCTCAGTTGCTTTTGAGTGATAATCCGAGTCAGAGCGGCGGCTAAGGGAATGTAACAGATCTGCTATGTCTGGACCCCTCTCCCCTAGGGACCACCACGCTTTTGGTTTCTTCATTCATTCTTTACATCCAGATCCAGGGGTTAAAGATTCACAGCAATGAACTACTAGAAGGTGAAGGAGATGTTCAAATAAGAATGTTTAGGTAAAATGTAACCTTAACGAATGAGAATACTACAAATTCAACATATACCTATTAGGGCTCTCTTTCCATCCTGTATTTGGCCACGATGTTTAGAAACAGTCTGCTTGGATTTTGCCCAATATTCTGTGTCTGTTGTCTTGTCAATTAACTGGGGCATTGAAAATCATAGCAGTGTTCTTTTGTAATCTTGCTGAAGTCATTCTGATGTCTTTACTCAGTTTTCCCACGCTGCCCAGGGCGCTTTATTAAATTCTTATTTCTGACATCCCCCTTCATTGAGTCCAAAATTCCAAAATAGGTCTGAATTCTTTATTTTTCTTACTCATCTACTCTCAAATCTGTCCAACAGACTTTGTATCCCTGAAGCTTGATTTTTTTTCAATTGTCATTTGTAGCAAAATATTATCCACAGGGAAAAGAAAGGGTAATTTCCAATCTGTGCCTTCATTTCCTTTCATAGGGAACTGCTACTGGTAATTAGTGCTCCTGGATGCTGGTGCTACATAATGTGGTAGTGTCTGAGGTAAACTTCTATAAGCATTTCAAAGATCAGATTGTATAGGTCTTTGGGATGAGGGAGGTGTTAGAGATCTCTGATGATCCATTTTGTCTTATTTTTATGCAAGTATAACCAGTATGTTTGAAACTAAGGGTTAAGAACAGCAAGTCCTTGTAGTTCCTTCACTGCATGTTGTTTCAAAAAGCCAGCAAAATATGAGGTACAAGAGATTACCTTGAATAGTAAAGTCTGAAAGAGCTGTTTTCTGTCCTTTGCACACGCAACTCTGTGACATCTGTGGCAGCTTCATCAGGCAACAGGGCAGCATGAAACTTAATTAAAATCTCTGATCTTTGAACTTGTACAGACAGTTTTATGAATCTTAGTGTTATCCAAATCCATGTTTTCCAGCATTACAGTCCTCAAGGGCAAGGTGGCTCAGAGCCAAGCTGCAGAGATTTTTAAGCATAGATGAAAATTTATAATTAATGTAAAACTTTCCCTGAATCTAGTGTAAATTTTGCCAAGCAGGAAAAGAGAAGTGCTGATCTTATTTATTCATGTTATGCAGGCAAGTGGAAAAGTTTGCTTTTAGTATCAAGATGTTAAAGTTACTTAGTGGAAACACCACTTAAAAGGAAGTAACAATGGTATATGTAGTTAAAAAACAAAGGATGTAAATTGATACTTCAAAACCTTGAGTAGACACCTTTGATTTTTATGTTTGGATGAACTGCTCAAAGAGCATTTAATAATCAAATTTCCATGGTTTGTAAATAAAGAGAAGGTAAGCTGTTTGTTGATTTCATTGTTACAAGTAACGCTATCAATTACTAATACTTGTCACTTAAGATCAAAATAGTGGGATCACCCTTGAGGAGCTCTGTGTCATCCAAATTCAGTATCAGTGTGTTCTTGGCCTCCTAAAAGACTACACATTACGTAATAACACAAGAATTTCTACAGATACATGTGACATAAAAATACACTTGGCTTATTAATTTAAAAAGTTGCTTGATAAAGTTGATTAAGATGCTGCACCTGGCATGCTCCTGTCCTGGGCTGAGAGCTCTCCAGAGACTCTGAAAGTCAGGCTACTAGATTAGTTGGCAGGGACATGCCTCTTGTAGTTACAAGAGTCAATAAGAATTTAAAGAAAAAAGATTGACGAGTCATATTATACTACACCATAAAAAACTTCCATTGACTTCAAGGGGGAAAGCTTGGAGTGTTTGCATTTTATCTAGGATCATACTGTTGAATACAGATGTTTTATTTGCTATGTTCAGTGGGAGCAGAAAGTGATTTTTTTTTAAAAAATTTTTTTGCTATTCAGAGATTTAAATCAAACTAGACTGCCAGGGTTTTTTTTTGTACTTTTTAATTTTAATCAAGAAGAGGTGTAGCTGAAAAATGTCAACTTTATATGGTGAAGTACTTTTCAGCTGAGGGTTGATAGCCTGTGGCTTTATAAAGATTATAGTCCTCTCCGGAGACTCATTATCCTCTAGTTGTAATTGGATCAAACTAAATACAATATTTGGAATGATAATTTCAGTTATGTATGGATATGCAAAGAGGATAAAAAGATAACAATAAAAAATACTTAATTGAACTTCATGTTAGAATTATTCTAGAAAAAAGCCTCACATAAAATTCCAAAGTTGTTGGTCATGTTATTACTTGAGCTGAGGTGTCTGTACAAGCTGTTCAGCTGCAACGTGACCCCACCGTGTTCTAAAAGAAGTAGAATCACGGGAAATTTTTCTTTTGACAGCAAAAAGAATTGGTTCTCACCTACTTTGCATCTATTTCAGCTTGAAACCCTGCAATATTTTCAAATGCAGACATTTTGTTCCCTGAAAAAAAAATCCAGTGGCCTTAGGAAGGATGTTCAAATCTGTTCAACTCAAATACTTACGTATCACTTTTCCTAATGAATATCTCAGCCTTGCTAGGGAATTGCTTGCCTTAAAAATGAGAAAACATTGATTGTGCAGTGCAGTGGGAGCAAAACACTCTCAAATTTGGCTGGTCACTTCCTACAAAATCACTGCAGCCAATTCACTATGCATTACTCTAGTGATGGAAAATAGTTCACCTCCAGTGTCCAGTCAACCTCATGCTGAGGCTACATGTAGAAATTGTGCTATGCTGGGCCAAAATTGCCAATTTTCTGTTATCCAGAATCATTTAAAATGAGGGAGTTCTAAAGCCTTCTCTCCCACACTCCCTTTTGAACACTGTTCAATCATATTTAGGGCTGCAGATGTTATTGGAGAAGGAAAGATTAAATAGCTCCATTGACTTGTCGCTAGTTTTAGGCATAATAACTCAAGTGAGTTACATTGATTTTATTTAGTTGTCATTTAAGTACTGTATTGATCCTAAAAAAGCTGGGTTTATAGCTATGCTATAATTTAAAAATAGAGTTTTCATTAGACTGCCTCAAAGTGGCTTTGCTATATCTGTCCCAATCATTTTCCCATGGAACGAATCTTCCGTTCTTCAGAATGTGATTTCACCATTTTTGCAATCGAAAATGTTTAAAACAACCACCACAATAATGCTTTAATTACTCCCTTTTTTTTAACTATCTCTGTCTTGTAAACAATTTAAAACATGCAGAGTTTAATAGCTGTGGAAATGTTTCTTAAGTGAAATTATAAGGGTTTAATCAAGCAGGTGCTGTTTAAAGTATTCTGGAAGGTATTGTCTTATCTCAATTCTCTTTTGTGAATAAGGATCTGAGTAGTATTTTGTCAAATAGCTACATGAACTCAGGAAAGGTCTGCATGGATTAAAAAAACCAACCTTGTAAAGATGTCAGATTCATATGGTTCATCCACAAGCTGTGCTGTCTTTCATGTATTGTGATTGCTTTCTTTCAAATGTAAAACAGTTATTCTATTTCAGACTATACATTTAATCCCGTATGTGTCGGGTATCCACTTCCCGGTTGTGTGCATGTGTATCTGTGCCTGTATTTGTATATATGTGTTTGTGTGTCCATTTAAATCCAAAACGCCCTTTACATGAGGATTCAGATACATATTTACGTGTGTACTAGAACATAATGTGATGTTAAAAAATGGCTTAAAAGTACCAAAATGCCAGCAGCTGATTCACTGAAAACGGCAATGTTTCTCTGGATGTGCCCAGGTAACTTTTCTCATTCCGGTATTGATTTGCTGATCTTATTTCTTGTACCAAAACCTCAAATCTTTCTAGGTCACTCTCAAATTATTCTGTTTGTGGCAGATTTTTTGGTCCTTACATAAGGTTATTTTTCAGTTGATTTCAGTGGAGTTTTGCTCATTTACTGAAGGAGATAATTAGATCTTAAATTTTAAGTCCTTCAGGATAGCACTGAGCTAGAAAAATCCACATTTTTTAAATTAGACTCAGCAATTGTCTCAAGTACTAATGTATGGAAATGTATCCATTTAGTCTTTCTTAAAATGGTATC
Source organism: Micrastur ruficollis (assembly GCA_034782655.1). Classification (NCBI taxonomy): domain Eukaryota; kingdom Metazoa; phylum Chordata; class Aves; order Falconiformes; family Falconidae; genus Micrastur; species Micrastur ruficollis. The sequence goes on from JAVKKW010000002.1 coordinate 23,356,318, forward strand.
AGCCTGCCACCCTTAATTTTGACAGTGGGTAGCTGGTATTCTGCAAGAACGAGTACCTTTAAACATGAAGGATTTTCTGCCAGGGCCCATATTGAGAAGCCAGTTACCAGGACAGGTCTACTTGCACAAAAAAACCCAATGTTCCAGTGGATGCCCATGGGATGTGCGGTGTAACGGTGGGCATGACGTGCTTCAGCTGTATGGCTTTGGGTGCTCTGTCACTAGGAGGCATGAAAGGGGATTTGGGGGGGTTTTCCTATGTAGAAAAATTCCCGAACACCATAAAAAAGTCAAAAATTGAAGCATCTTCATAAGAAATAGAATAGCCATCGACAACTTCCTCCTGTTTGGATATGTGCTTTTTTTGGCTGTTTATTTGACTTTATTATGTAAGGTCAAAGCAAGGTATAGAAAAAATTGTGACAAAAACAAGAATGTTTTCCTGTTGTTGGGGTGAATGCAGGTGGTAGGATTATCTTTTGTTTATTTCCAATTTGTCAATTTCTGATAAGAAACTTATTTCCATTTAATATTATGTACATGGACAGCAAAAAATATTGGGTATTAGAGACAGTAAAAGACTTGTGTAAACCAAAATTCCCAGGGGACGTGTGAGGATGCCTTGTTTGATGGCTAGCTGTGCCTTCAGCTTGGCCTAAATGAACGAGTAGGAGCAGGTGGACGGTTGGTCAGCCTCGCGGCTTGTTCTCTGCGGCACCTCTTCAGTAGGCACAGAGGCCAGACGAACCCCGTTCAGTTTCTGACGTAATTCCCATGTATTGTCTGTATTAAATCAAACACGTGCTCTGCTGTAAATCTCTCATTTTTTCCTGCTGCAGAAAGTCTGGAGGCAGCTTAAGCTTAATGGACTTTTTTTTTTTTTTTCCTCTCCCTGAATTCCCAATAGCATAATTTGTACTTTTAAAAAAATAACCTTTTCTTGCTGTGCATTTGTGCGTTACAACCATGAGCTTTTGTGTATTTGGCCAGTGCTAGACACTCAGTATTTAAGCTGTAGATTTTATGCTGATGAACTTTAAGTCTCAGGACAAAAAAAAAAGTGAAGGTCTAGAACCTGAGAATTAGGATCTCCTCCTTCATTTGCCAAAAAATGGGCCGAACTAGATCAAGGACGTATATAGCACCCAGCCATGAAATTCATATCCTGTAGCTCTTCAACGGATGCTGATTAGTTTGGGGTAAAAGGTGTAACCTGTTATTAACCAATGCTTCCTTCCTGTAATGATGTGTGTCATCAGCATGCTGATTCAACAAGGTACCTGATGGGGCAGCAATTAATTCTTGTTATGAAATCTTTTTTTTTTTTTTTTTTTTTTAAACAATACTGTCATCTTACTTTAATTTTACAAGAAGATAAAATGTGGCATGGATATTCATTGTGAAGAGCAAGTTATTTTTAGCAAAAATGTAAATGTGACATACCAAAGAACCAGTCAAAGCCAGAACTGCTGAGACAGATAGAAAGATGCAGTGATTCAATATTCTTCATGAACCATTTCTGCAAAGTCCCCCTACCTATGTAGTATGCCTCTTCGGTACACTCTGCAGAATCTGTTTTTGTTTTTTTTTTTAAGCTTCGTGCTGCTCTTTTAAGCAGCATTTGAACAACACACAAGAGTTGGCTCACTGAATTGGCTCATATGATTATAGTTAATGGCATCCTTTTCTGGGTCAGAGGGTTTTTCTGTGGCTGAAAAAGGCGAAAATCCAAAAGTTTCTTGAACTTTCTCTCGTTGCAGCAAGCAAAAGCAGCAGGTCTAGTCTTGAGTGTTAAAATACGGACAGCTAAATTAGCAGCAGTATTATGGCATTGTATTTCACCAAAGCGCTTGCTTAGGTGGAAAACAATTTGTAAATACCTTTCTCTTCATTGATGCACATTCCCAGTGAACTGTTGCCAACTCTTGTTTTTATCGTTTGGGTAAAGTCCCAGCTTATTTACATTTGAAAGAGGCAAGTGTATATGTGCAGTTCATATTAATCTTATTTGTACTGCATTGCTTATTCCAACTTACGTTCTCCGCACAGAGAGAGTACAGTGTAGAAAGCAATCAGTTGGGTAGCACTTTGTGTACTGCAGATTGCATGGTTGCTGTGCATACTTTAAAATTTTTGTAAAATAATAGCCAATTGTTATGGTGGTTTAAGCTCAATGATTGATGTAAAAATTGGCAATTTAATTATTTTTAATCATTAAACAGCCTGCACTCTTAACTTTTGGAAAATGTTTGATTTTCCTTTAGTCATTCTGGTCTTTCTAATGTAACTAGAAGTAGCCCTGCAAGTGTTAAAAGATAGGAAATTAAAACATAACTTCGCCCTAACATTTGGGGTTTTTCTTTTATTATTGTCAGTGGTGCTTTGGAGTGTATATTTCTAGATCTAACTCACATTTCTTTTAAAGTCTGATTACATACGCTTTTAATACAGCCCAAGTGATATTACTCTGTTCCATTCAATTAAGGTTGACTTTAAAATAGTCCTCTATGTTTTTCATGCTGTAACTCTCTTACTTGCAAAGGTGACCGAAGGAGCCAGACAGGACACTTAACACTCATGTGAAGTACTCTTAGTCTTTGCGAGCTTTTAGGCAGAACTGTGTGTTTATGGGGAGAATTCAAGACCATTTGCTTAAAAGGGAGACTATTGCTCTTCGGTAGGTGGCTTAGAGTGAGAAACGTGTCTTTTACAGGGGCTGCAGCCTTTTCATATTGTAGAAATCTTAAGGAAACTTCTTTTAAAGCACATGAATGCATTTATTTTGTGATTCCTAAAGTAAATATTTAGATGTTTATCTTCTGCTGTCTTGGGTTGGTTGGTTTTGTTTGTGGTTTGTTGTTTGTTTGTTTGTTTGTTTTAATAATCTCAGGACCTGGGCTTCTTATTTTAGAAATATCAGTGCAAAAGCAGTATTTGTACCTGTTAATTTTAATAAACCACTAATCAAATCTGCAGCTGTATAACTCATCTACTTCCATGCCTCAGCAGAGGCAATTCAGCCATCTTAAAGTCCCAACAGAAGTTTGTGAAGTATTTGGACAGTTAGACCGATTCGGTTTCATCTGTTGAGCTTTGCATCAGGATCCCTAAAGTAAACGAGTGTTTGCCGATTCTCTGACCTGGTTAAGCCGCGGTATCAGCAGCACCTCTGAGATGAATGCCTTTGCTGGGTGTGGGTGATGGTAGCCTGGTCGGCTATTCTTGACTAGCCCCTAAGCAAGATGCTGATTGCTCTGTGCCTTATTTTCCCATTTCCTTACTTGCCAAATACCTTATTTCTCTGGTTAATCAATTATTCCAAAGGACAGTGAGTAGGACCAATTCTTCTTAAACAAAATAAAATGAAATATCAGTTGTGTTATACATTATAATTGGGAATAGGACCACATACCCGCCTGGCTTGACAGATTTAATATCTACGTCATGATTAAGTCATTTCTTGGCTGTTGGTATTTCAAAGCGGAGTTACTCATATTTGCCAGAAATGTGAGTCTATGAATCTATATATTTAAAACCCGAACTTGTGGGAATTTGGAATGACAGAGCTTTATCATCGATGTAGGATTTGGATTTTGAGATATAATTATGGATTCCAAGACACACAGTTGTTGAGCAGTAAGTTCATTAAAAGATTGTTCCTCTGAAAATCCAGCTGCTTTCAGAAATATTGAAATATATTTTGCAGATAACAGCATACCACTTTTAAATAGTATGTGTAGTCAGCTGTAGCTTTAAGAAGCATTCGTGAGAAGTACACCCTCTACGACCTAGAGCCAGATCTCTAAGATAGTTCTGAAAAGTATATGAGCATAAAAGTTATTAAATTTGCTGGGCAGGTGCATTACTTAGATTGCCTGCCTATGACTGACAGGCCAATATTCTATTTGATATCATCGGATTGGGTAAATTACATTTTTACATTCTTTCTCTTCCAAGACAAGTATTAATGTGAAACCTGCCGACTGTCAAATTTGCTTTCTTGTCCAAATCTATTAACATGTAGTTTCAACTAAAATAAAAAGGAAAAATCTAATAGGTATTGAAATATAAAGTAGGGTTGAATTAAAAAAATAATAATAATAAAAAAAAAGGATTAAAAATTAATCCTGCACAGAATTGTTTGTGGATACTCTCTTAGGAATAAGTGTCCTAAATGTGTATGTGTTTTGTGCAAAGCGTAAAAGCTTTTCTAGAGGGGTTAAAATTTCTGGATTTTTCCTTCCGTGACCCTAAAATACCCAAAATTCTAGCATTAGAGCACCCCTTTGAAAAGATAGCTATGTGGGTGTTGGATCTGCCCTCATTAAGAAAGAAGCCGAGCTTAGATCTTCCACAGTCTCAGTGCGATGCAACACGACAGCGCTCATTTTCTGAGCCTGTGAGGACAAGGTGAGCTGCTGAACCGCGGTACGCTGGCGAGGCCGAGACCTGCCCGGCAGCACCGTCTTAGTCGCGTGAGGTTTTAACGCTGTGGATTGAAGGAGTGGAAGGCAGAGAGAGAAGATGAACAGCATTTATGTATTTAAAGTATTTACCTGCGTGGTTGCAGCTTTTTGTGTGTGACCTGTTTGCGACTTGGATGTTAGACAATATTGAAGAACACGAACCCCAGTAAGACCTGTTTTCTGACACTTGCTTATGATAATTCGGTTAAGTAATTCGGTTAAGTAATTTCAATTAAGCTACCCTGACTTTACAGCAGCTATTTGGATCCGTATTGAAGAACACATGGATCTCTTGGTTTTGTGCTGCTGCTTCTGTTTTCATGTCGCTCCAGAATCTCCACCTAATGAGCACGTAGTTGACACGCTTGGCCTTTTGCTCTCTGTGTAAGCCTTCTCCTCTCGCGGGAGCAGTGAACACTACATCATTTGCCTCTCGTGCCTTTGTAGAGGAGGTACCATTCGTGTCTTTTGCTTCTGTGTGTGCGTGTGGGTTTTCTTAATGTATTTTAAGGATAAATAACGTGTATTTGTCATTCATTTTGCCTCGCTGCATTTGCTGGTACTTTATTTAGATAGCAGACCCCTTTAGGACTGCGAAGCCTTTCATGCTGGGGCAATGCTACCGCAACGTCCTCCGTGGTTCTACCTGCATTTGCCAGCTCCCAGAGTTGAAATCTGAGGCTGAGTTACCCTCCTGGTTTCAGGTGGGATGGAGTTAATTCTCTCCTTAGGAGCTAGCGCGGTGCTGTGCTTTGGCTTTGTTGTGAGACTTTTCAGTTCCTCGGGCCTTGGTAGCAAAAGGCTGGAGGGCACAAGGAATTGGGAGGGGACACAGCTGGGCCAGTGGAACTGAACTAGCCACAGAGGTGTTCCATACTGTGGGATGGCATGCCTGGTATATATAACTGGGAGTTGGCCGGGGCGGGCAGGTCATTTCTCGGGGACCAGCTGGGCATCGGTCGGCGGGCGGTGAGCGGGTGCATTGTGCACCACCTGTTCCTTTCTCCCTTTCCCTCTGGATTTCATTCTTTCCCTTCCCCCTTTTCATTATAACTGTTGTTGTCATCATTGTTATTATTGTTTTTTCATTTTTAGTCTACTTCGATTATTAATTTGTTCTTATCTCTCCTCCCCATCCGTCGGGGTGAGGGGGGAGTGACTGAGCGGCTGCCTGGTGCTTAGCGACCGGCCGGGGTTGAACCACAACAGTCACAAATTTCATGCAGCTGCATGAAACTGTCAGTGTTAGTTAATTCAAGGCTCTACACAAGAATGATGGACCTGGTGTAGAGTTGTCTTAAATTACCAGACAGGCAAATTAATTACTTCCTTTCTCCTTTTGGTCTTACAGTTTTGTTGCATAGATAGTTGTGTCATCACTTCTCGTGTCAGCGCGTACTTAGTGTGGCTAGCCAGCACTGCTAACTGATGGCTGGGGGCAGGGGATGTGTTCAACTCATGACTGACGCTGCACGTACGGATGCAGTACGTGCAATGCTTTTATTTTGGGATGTGCTGTGTTTTAGTCCCAACCAGATGAAGTTTTTAAAGCATTCGCGATAGTTCTCCAGATGCATCAACTTTCTTCAATTTTTCCGAACCGTCAGCATGTAGCGTTTTCCCATTTTAGTTCTGAATCCAGAAGGAATGCGGAGAAAGTGCAACTAGGCATTAATTCTGAGGTAATTTTATGCATCAGTTACCACATTCAGCAAAATACTTTGCATCGTGATAATCTCAAGCAGGAACATAAACATTCCTTATGCACATTCATAGTCCTCTGAATATTTTAGTGGCATTGATGTTAAGATGGGAGAAGTGAAGAGCTATCTCTTTCTTACTCGACAGATATTTTTTTTTGTTCTATTTTTAGTATGAAAAGTCTTGTGAAGATTTAGTTGAATCAATATCAAAATAATTGTTGTTATGATTAATATGCCTATATTCTACCCAGCAAAATAACAAAAGTCGTAAATCTAGAAAATGGCGAGTCTCTGTTTCTCATAAAGTGTGTTTCCAGTCCTAAAAATACCTCGTCACTGTACACAGACTGCTTTTAAGCTACAGAAAACACAGCCAAACAGGTATTGTAAATACCATTTATCAAACTACTGAGTTAAACGCAATTTTGAGTGATAATGTATTGACAGATGATACTGATTTTTTTTTGCAATTATTAAAGAAAAACAGACTTATAGAAAATCTCCATCTGCAAACCACTCTCCTGTGCTTAAAAGAGAGAGCAGTCTTTAGCCCGGAAGGTAAGAGCATAGCATTGTTTTAATGGCTGTATTGTTTACTGAGGAATGCTTTGTGCGTTAAATATTTTAAACTGTGATGCTATTCAAGGAAAGATGTAAAATCATGCCATACCTTTCAAACTTCTTCAGAGAAGACTTTAAATACATTGCTAATACAGCTTTCAAAGTCAGACCTTGAAAGCAACGTCTTTTCATTGCTACCTGACGCAGAAGGAATGATCCCTTAGTCCTACTTTAGAGACACTGGCTGTTGTCGGGAGGTGGACACTCAATAAATCCTACCATTTCCATTGACATGCATGTTCTGCTGTCTGTTACTAGGTCTTGCCGTGCTTTCCAAATGGCTTTCATTTGGATATCTGAAGCAAGGGTTGGGGGGAAACAGTAGTCTCAGGAAAGTCTAGACTCCTTCGCATGGCCACCGCGAGCAGCTGCATATATGGGCCATCATTGCTAGAGAAAGTATCTGGGAATGTTCAGCAGTCCACTTGGCTGAGCGGTGGCTCCCATCCCAAATGTCTGTTTTCCATTGTTGAAATTATACCTTGGACACAACATGTGATTTATATGACCTGCGCAGCATAACCGCGTAATTGCAAGATTGCAGATGCAGCTTCAGATTATTCATGGCTGTGCGTGCTTTCTATTTAAAAACATGTTTTGTCTTGAGTTGCTGTGACTGTACAGATCTTTACATCTGCCAGATGACTAACATGGTCTGAGGTTAAGGTCGGCAAAGCTTTTGCCATCTAAACTCTCCTTCTGTGTGTGTATGGAGTTGAAAGCATACGGTTTATGACTGATATATCACAAGCTTGTTCTTTCTTCTAATTCACTGTTTGCCTTTATTACACTATTTGCACTGTAACCGTACACATTACTATTTACAAAATGCATTGTGTGCGTTTACACTTGAAATGCCACCAAAGTAAAGCTATTCTAGTAGACTGGCTGAAACATTGTGGTTTTATTTTGTAAAATTCCCTAAAAATTTAAGCTTTTTGGTCTTACCGAGACTCATCAAAGATGATCGAGAAACAGTTAAAATAGATCAGAAGGAAATATATTCTGCCATTTCTCCTCTGCTTTGGGAAGGTGAAAGTATGGCAAATAAAGGCAAGACGTTTAGGTACGTTAATTCAACACGCAGCATTGCAAAATAGCTGGACTCATGGCTGAGGTTCTGACATACAATGCTAACAGTAACTTGAACCAAATGGATTATGACCTAATTTATGAAAACAGGTTTGGAGGGAATTTTGGTATCAAGCAGCCTGAAACTTGTTTTGTTGCTGAAACAATATGGAACAAAATGTGACGTTAATCAAGAATTATAGAATTTTTTTTTTTTTTGACATTTAAATACAGTAAATGGCCCCAGTACTTTGAGGCAAATTACTTTTTGCAGCCTGCACGTCAATGCAGCTGTTCGGAGAACATTATCAATAATAGATGACATTTGCAATGTGCACAAAAGCAGGATGCCAGGAGATAACAGTGAAGACTAACGGTCTGGTTAGAGAGGAAAATACTTCTTTTGAATACTGCCTTACTTATCAGTGTCTATTAGAAGAGATAGCAAAGTACTAATAATGCATTTTTCTGAAAAAGGAAGCACGTGCTTTTCTCTTGTAGGCACAGTTCACTGCCAAATTGTGGAGGTATGTCTGCCAAATGTTATAGCCTGTTGGGCAGAGATTCAGAGTGGAAAACAACATGTGTGCTTTGATACTTTAAATATTTGGGGCTTTGTCCTTTTTAAAATAATTCGAAATTGTGGTCTGTGTAATTTCACAGTTACATAGTACAGCCTCTGCCGTTTAATTATATATTGTCTGAGGTAAATGATCAACAAGTTCCCTTTGTCCTTTGCTGAACATCAATACTGAATCAAGTCATCGACATGAAAATATGTGGTGGTTTATCTACAGAGAAATATGTTTTGCGGAAATAATTTCAAAGAATTTTGCATTATCATATAAAATGCTTCTAAAGATGACTAAGAAAATTTTATTTTGTAATATTAAGTTGTTACCGTTTCGGGGCATGACTCCAAGTCTCACTGAAACCCTCCCTTGAGTTTGAGATATTCACTCAAGTCCATATGAATGGCAGCGTTAATGAAAAGGAGATATTCCTGTCAGAAATAGGAACTGATGAGCAGATGAGCAGGCAGATCACCTTCTATTCCAGATGGTCTTAGAGGAAGGATGTCCCATATCCTCTTGATTGATTAGGCTGTCTTGTAAGTACTAAGAAATGTTGTCTTCAATTTATTTATTTTTTTTAATTATGGTCTTTAACTTCTTCAGTTTTTCACAGAAATATTTTGATTGGTTTTTATTTTTTTCTGAAAAATTTTAGTTAGCTTATAGATATATGTTAATTACTCTTAGAAACCAAAGAAGTTTAAGCTGTACTCAGTGACTTTTTTAATGTTTTTGTTAGAACACTTAGGAGCCTAATGTGAAGTATCTGTAGTTTCTGTTGCTGTATTGAGCATAAATAGGGGGAAACACTTTCACTAACATGGAAAAAGAGTTAAGTTTGAATTAGGATGTATTCCTTTCCTCCTTCCTTCCCAAGAGGAGGGATCCTAGCATAAAAAGGTAAGTTCACCATCATAAGTAGGTCAATGATTCCTGAAGAAATAGTTAATGGCTCAAAAAATGTCAGTCCTCTGAAGTAGATCCTACTCTTGACTTCTCTTCATCTTGCTGAATGACTTTTAGGAAATAATTAAAGATTAATGATGATCAGATTGGAGTTCTGTGCCAGTAGAGTCAGAATACCCCTAGCTGCCCATGCAAACTGTCCTGTGCCTAAATTTGCGTTAAGTCAGCTGTTTACTGATCCCTTCCGTGCTGCTTATAGACGGCTCAGTCTCCCTGTTAACGCAATCGGGCCGTTTCACGGCTGAAGATATCTCATGTCCTGCCAGCTTCAAACATAGGCAGAGCTTGGTTGCTGCCTGCACCTGATATAGTAGGACAGCGGATGGTGTTTAGGTTATGCACCTGATGTTTTGGGGATACATGGACGTGGCTTATGGTTTTGCTACACATATACTGACTGTGGTAAATTGCTGCTGTGATTTGCTTATCAAGATGTAAGAGAATGTGAATTCGTTTCTACTTTATCGGTTCCAAAGATGGAGCCAGCATTGCATTGCCTCCTGATACGAGCTCTACCCTTACAGACGTCCCACCTTTCAAACCTTGTAGCACTGGTGATAGCACCTGCGTAGAATTTGTGAATTAAGAATAATATTTTAGAAAGTGCTGAAATATCCTAACATGAAAATTGTTAAACTTCTGGAAATCACTTTGTATTCTATAAGTGAGGATAGACCATACCAGGACAGAGGCAAGAAGAAGGTATTACCTAGTACCTATTATGTAGGTACTGATCACTCAGTCTATTGAGTGAGCACAGCACGGTGGAAATATGTTCAGCACATGAATCAATGCAGTAAAACTGCCTGGGCTGACTTGGGGGGGCGGGGGGAGGATATCTATTTCCTCATTGAAAGATATTGTAGTAGCTTCTTCAAAACAGCTGATGTATATTTTAGATGTCTGTAGATCGTACTCGTAAAACTTCTTTCAAAGGTTAAATATATTGGCCAAAAAGTTCTGTAACAACAAATACTCAGTGCACTGCTACTGAGAAAATTCAGGAGACAGAGCTTATTAATATTAAAGCGAAGCCGAGTGAGATGACTCCACAGAGAGCAGCATAAATGTATTCCTTAGTCATCTCCTGCCCTCCTCCTTTCGTAACTATGACATTTGTGTTTTAAGACAGATGTTGACAATTCTGGATCTAAAATATGCTTAATGCAGCATTTCATCCCCTGCTGCTGGTACAGCAGAAAAAGCGAAGTTGTAGAACAGAATGTAACCAGTATGACCCTTCACTCTTCTAGTGGTAGAGGGGCTTGGTTTTTTCAAAGTCAGAAAGGCATTTTATATTTCGATAATTTTTTTTTTTACATGTTTGGTCACATTCAGCATGCTCTTTTCATTTCTGTCGCCTTGCTTTAATAGAGCTCTCACTGAGGTGGTTTTCTTTTTCTTTCCCTTTTTTTTTTTTTTTTTTTTTTAAACCTAAACTGCAGCTTGCAGTGGCACCAGCTTATTTTCACCATTCTGTTCACAAATGTCGAACAAATGAAAAGAAGGAGCTTCAGGCTAACATCTACCTAACTAGGTGTTCTGCTTTATTGATCCCACAAACCATCCCCAGGGCACTCAGCCACCTCTACCACAGGGAAAGATCAAAGAATCGTCACGTTTCTTCCCTAGATAATCTCTGCGGCATGGGCAATTACCCTTCGTTTCAGACACAAATTCTGTAAAAATGGGATTCTGTATTTAATATGCTGCTGGTTTTAATTAGAATATCTGACACAGAAAGAATTGGAAATGGAATTTGCTTTCCCCTAAGTCCTGTTGAAATGACTGGAAAGGTGTAATTGAAAATTGAATCAGTCCAATAAATATTTTTGTGTATCATTTTCCCATCATGAGCTATCTTTCCTCGCAGATAAGGAAAATAAATGCCTTGCAATCGAAAAGAAAAACACTCTGGAAAAAAAGAATTTTCAGACTTGGTCCGGCACACTGATTTGTTGCTGTGGCGTAAAAATCCACTGTTTCTGAGTGAGAGACTGAGAGGATTGTTTTCCCCACTGAGCTATTTAAAACAGGCATAGAAAAGATTGTATGTGTCAACATTTGATGTTGCATCCTAACCCTAGAAACAGTAACAGTAATTTATGAATGTGCTTTTTTTCTAAAAAAATAAAAAAAAATAAAAAAAAAAAATTCTGTTCTGTGGATACCTAGTCACAGACTCTGACAGAATATTAATATTCAGATGTGTGTGTGAAAGTTTGGGTGCAAGTGTGAAAAGTTGCCAGATTTCAGGTGTTCCAGGTAAAAAGAAAAGTTTTGGTTTAAGGAAGAGTGAAGCAAGTTCTCAGGTATTAGAGAAGTATCAGTGTACTATAATCTTCCTCTTACAGTGCAGACCTGTTCCTAGTGCTTTTTTTTTTTTTTTTTAAATTATTTTATCAGTATGTGAAGGTGATAGCAGGAAGGGACAAGCTGCTTACAGGTCATAGTGAAGACTCTTAAACTCTACCTGCCAAACAGAAGGAATAAGGCTATCTCCCAAATGACTGCTCCCCATGAATGGATTGCGGCATTCGGGGTTAGCATTGTTTCCAAGTGATTCCAGTTGTGCAGACTGGGGAGGAAATAAATCTCACCTTAGATGAGAGCCATAGAGCAAAACCTGTTGTGACTTGGAGACACGCAATTCAAAATACAGGCTAAAAGGGATGAAAAACAAACCCCACATCTTTAAATGTAGTGCAAATAGGAGTTTAAAGATAGTAGTAATTAGTAAAATTAATGTCTTTGATCAGAATTTTAAAGAGCTTTTCAGCTACTTTGTTGACCTGAAGAAGAGCTAATCCCGGAGATTGCCAGATACTGAGTCACCAGCTAACTACGTTATGAACTTCTCTTCGATTCAGAGCACAAGTATTTCTAATAACAGTCACGAATGATTGAGCCCTAAAGTGACTTGATTCCTTAGATCTCATCACACATTTTTTAATATATGACTGCTATGGAAAATCAGCATCTTAATTCATTCTGTAAAAATGTTAAAGTTGTAAAACAAGGCAGCGGTTCTCTAATCCTGCTCAGAATGCTGATGGCTTGGCAGTGACTAACAAGGGTGGGGGACACCTTAAGTCCAAATGCATTTGAAGAGCACTTAAACACTTCATCCTGGGCGGGTGACAACAGTGTCACGCTGGTCTGCCACTCCTGTGCTTACCTGTGTTCTGAATGAATTCTCTGAGGCAAGAGGAGCTGCATATCTGTGTATGGCAGAGGTCTGGTCTGCACCTCGTTATCTGGGCAATTGAGTGATGCAAATACTAACGCTGATGGCAACTAGACTGAGAATTAAACCTTCTTATTAAGATGGTAAACATTAAACATTTTCAGTGCAAGCTATGGATGATTTGTGCTTTAGAGACACAAATCCCACCTAAACCTTTAATTTTTGTAGGGATGAGTTTTATGAAGGAGCCAGTGTTTAGACTTTTTGTGTGGAAACACTAAAAAAATTGGAACGTGTTTCGAAGAACCTGAGAAAAGAGCATGTGTACAGAAGGCTAGATCAAAGATGAGTTAATCTGTATTTGCATTACTATATTGTTACCAACAGATGAAAGGCATTTCTTTAGCTATAGAAAGACTTCCAGCTGCCTCTAAGCTGCTTTGAGTGGTGGGCAGGCTCACATTTACACCCTGGTCTCTTCCACTGTTGGGATGGAATCAAATCTCGATATGCGCTACCATTTTTTCCCATAGTATACTTCCAAGTTTCTTTGCATGATCAGGTGGGAATGTGACTAAAAATTTACTGTCTGTCATGGATCCAATCCAACATGGTGTGACATGTTATCTTGTTATGACTTTAAAAATATATATATATGTACATTTACCTTTTCACATTTACATTTAGAGAAAGAGAGACAGAGACTGAAAACCCCCCCTCCAAATACTCAAAATGTATACTTTTGTCTTTATTATCCCTATTCTTCTTCTTCTCTCCCTTACTCTGGTTTATTTAACACAGTGCTGTCGTCGTAATAGAAACAGTGGTTTTGCTGCATCGTAAAACTGTTGTGGCCATGGCTGAGAGGTGTCTTCAGGCAGCCTCATGCCACTTTGCTAGTGCAAGCAAAGAGAACTTCCTTCATGGAGAGATTTGGAGGTGATGCACAGCAGTAGTAGAGGCCACCCACAACAAACTTGATGTAAGGCAGGATCTGAGTAACAGTGGTGCATATGGAAGCAGGTGCCCGAAGTTATCGGTGTTGTCATCTGGCAAAGGGTAGGTAGATGATAAAGTACAGATAGAAGATAGTGGCGTTGCATTTCAGTTCTACATGGTGGGATTATATGGGGCACAACTACAGGACACACTTACTGCGCCTCACACATAAAGAATTGTTTATTTGCTAGAGTGGAGATTTTCATATAAAGTTAGGCTGTCGCTGTGCATAATTGTCGTACGTGCACAAAGGTGAAGGGATACCAACAAGACCCGTTTTTCTCAAGGGGAAGCTCTATGTGCCTAGATATATTTCTGACTCTGCCCTTCCTTTTCTCCGTGTACCTCCCCCGTGCACAAATTATTCCAGATGAAAGTTAGGGAGAAGTTGTGGACGCAGCACTTCTCCACTGAACACCACCACTCTGTGCTCAGCTCACTAAAACTGTGTCGCTGCTTCCCCTGCGTGCCTGGGGATTCATGGAAACCGTGTTCTGAGTAGTTGCGCCTGTGTCCTGTGGCACCCAAAACACAACTCTTGCTGAAAGCTTAAACAGAAGATTTTCGTGTGATGCTTATCAACTCCTTCAGCTCAGCTGGATTACCTCAAATTCAGAGGGAAACATAGCAGCCTCTAGTATTAGAAGGGATAGATACGCAGAGGGAAAGAAATCTGTGCTGTCTTTTGGGGAAGCTTGGTCCTATGTGCCTTTGTCTGGAGTGTAAGAGTGCAAGGCAGGGGCTAAGTTACAAAAAAAAAAAAAAAAAAAAAAAAAAAAAAAACAAACCAAAAAAAAAAAAAAAAACCAACAACCAGAAGCCATTCTTACAACCAGCATCACATTTTTCCAAAGAGACACCTAATGAGAGCATCAGCATGAGTGGTCTGTTTGTTTGCTCTATCACATAACCCCGCACCAGAGCCCTCCCGTCATTATCCTGGTTTCCCTTACTGCCCCAAAGAGATTTGCACCAGGCTGATCATCACAGGGCAGTAAACAGGGCCGAAAGCGATGTTTTCCGCACAACTCTTAGTTCATCGCAGCTTGCGACGAGCAGCAAGGAAAACACGGCAGTAACTTGAGCTGGCAGCAAGCAGCGGAAAATGTATTTGTAAGAGCTTTGATTAAACCGTCAGTTGGAATTTTGGAGCAGATGCAAAGCATTTAAACATAGACTGTTTAGTGCTGGGAGGCCTAATTCTTTTAATTTAAATGTTGGTTTAGGGGACAAGCTGTGGAACGTATTTACCTCTCGGTGCCTCACCTCACATACCTTGTGCTGTGACACAAACGGAGAGCGAGGAGGCTGGGTGTGTAATCACAAAGGCTTGACGCTCGTGTTTCTGAAGGATGCTCTCTTGCACGCCTTAAAAAATTTCCCTTTCTCCAGCACCAGAGTACAGCCACGGGAAAGCGTTGGAGTAACAGGAGGAGGTGACCTTTGTGACAAAACCAAGCAGTGGCTCAGCCCATGGACCAGCCTGGTTCAAGGTTGGAGCAAGGAGTGAACTAAGCTCTGGAAAAACTGGCACCAAGCAATTAGGAAGGTAATTAGAAATCATAAATGATTTTAGAAGGGTTTAGCCACGTGTTGTCCCAAGGAGACAATGCTTCCAAACGTCGGTGCTGGCAGCGCCGGTGTCTCTGCAGGGTGGTCCCTGGGCTGCAAGGGGCCAGCACGGTTGGGTATCCCCAGGGCCAGTTGCCTTTTTGCTCCCCAAAAAGAACAGTGGGATGCCAATTTAAACTATTTATATTAATGGTAACGAAGCCACATAAGGCTGTAAATAAGTGTCCTGTTTGGAACACCCTTTGAACAAAAATCCTCTCCCCTTCTGCCTTCACAGATGTGCCCCATGCCTCCTGGGCTGGGCACACCAGACCATTCAGTCTGGCCACTTCTTTATCAATAAAAAGAGAAATGGGAAATGCAATGTCGCTGCTAACCAAGGCTACTTCCAAACTTTTTTTGCTTTCCCAGTGTATGTGGATTTTTGCCACGGCTTTCACCTTGCAGGGGGATCATCAGAAGAGAGACACTGAAACAATCCCCCGTTGCTGCAGTGCTTCACAGCAGGTGCGATGCCGCTGCCCATCCTCCTGCTCTCACAATTCAGGAGCGCACTTACTTCCCGGTGATTTTGGCTGGACTTCAGTGCATGGTAAGAACTAAGCCCATGTTAAAGGACACTCCAGATAAAGCCACATAATACAGTAAGTTTACTTGCATTAGAGGGATCCAGCCTAGCAGGGGATGCTGATGAGGATGGGAGAGGTTTGCTGGGTGCCGGGGCTGGCTTCGGGATGGGGATGGAGCAGCATGATGTGCACGGGAGATCAGCATACGGCACTGGCAGAGTCAATTCAAGCTGCATTTGCGGGGTGCCTGCCAGCTCTGTCACAGGCTTCAGCTTCCAGCTTCAAAAAGCACCAGATTTGCCTACCCTTAATTCTTCATTTTACTGAGGGAGACAGCTGGAGGCAGTTTTGCATCATCAGCTCCAGAGACACAGAGACCTTGTAAAAACCATTCTTGCCTGTAAAGCAAACTGAGCGTGTAACAACTACAGTGACCAAATGGTATTGTCACAGCCAGGAGGAGGGCAGAGTAAGGGGTGCAGGGGGAGGGGGAGGTCTGATCCTTCCCAGCACAGATTTCAGGGCAGGGAGCACAGATCCTGGGGAAGTTTCTGTTTTAGACCCATGAGTCCCATGAGGCAGGAAGCAGTAATTTGAAATTAATTAAAGATAAGAACTTGCTTGCCCAGTATTATCATCTCTCAGCATAAGCTGAGCTGCACAGGCAAAGCCCTGCCCTCCTCTTCTTTGGAAGCCGGTAGAGACTTAACACAAGTTTTTATAGCTATTTACTTGTTTTTATATGAAGCTTTCCACATTTGTTTGGCCAGTGGGGTTGAACGAGGCCGGTCTCCTAGGAGGACAAGCCCTGATTGTGTTATGTGAGCGATGAGGGAGTTTGCTCACTCCCCCGCACGCTGCCTGCAGCCCATTCCCGAGCAGAACTGCCACCGAGCCACTCGGTAGCCATGTCCTACGGAAGGCAAAACTGCCCTTCCTGTGCTTTAGGCAGGTCTTGTTAAGTTGCTCTAAGAATATCCTCAGCCTCGGTCCATCTTGTGCTGTGAAGACTCCACAGCTCTGCAAACGCCGCTGTAACTCAGCGCTGCTCCCCGTGCCAGAAACGGCGCGAGGATGCTGTCCTGCGAACAAGGAATCCTCTGCTGAAAATCTAAAAAAGCTGCTTGCTGCATTTGTCGGTCGTGTAGACACTACAGCAAACCTCTGATTTTTGGCAATAGACTTTGGTCGGCTTTTAACGGTAACCTACTGCCAGGTACTCCCAGACAAGTGACCACTGTGCACGGGCAGAGAAAGTCTCCCAGACTTTCACAGAGAGCACAGAGCAGTTTAACAACCAAACTGGCCTTTGCAAAAAAAAATTGGAATTTACAGACTGAGACAGATGCATGCAGCCCTGCATTAATCTCTTGCACGCTTGAACCCATTCGGATTTTAAAAGCCTCTCCTATGAAGAGCTCATACACTGCAGCAATCATAAAAATGATCTTCTATTTACAAGGCCTGAAGGCAATCCTTAATCATGAGCACACATCTGAACAAGGCAGTCCATCATTATGGGATAAGTGTATGAAATGGAAATACAGCCAAAGACTTTAGTGGATTTCAATTTATTCGATGTGCAATCCTGCCCTGCAGTTCTCAGCGCAGGGGTTGCTTCCACCTCTGCGCACCAAAAGCTGCGACAGGCAGCTCAGTGCGTTGCCCACAGCCAGGACCGCAGGTGCCAGCACCCAGGATGGTCTGTCCCCAGGGTGCTGGGCGCACAGGGCAGCTCAGGGACCACTGCTGAGGGCTCCACCTCTGCCAGATGTGCCCCGCTGGGGACTGAGGACACCCAGTTACTCATAAGTGGGTGAAAAAGGACTTTGAGCACAGCTGCTTCGGTGGGCTCATGCTGCAGCAGGTTATTTCACTGCCTGGCAGAAGAAACTGTCCCAAAATGAACAGATCCCTCCATATTCCTGTATCACTGGCATCTCTGACCAGCCACCTCCTCTGGGAAGAGCAGCTACGGATGAAATCTGTAACCTCTCCCTTTTGCGCTCTGCATCCCACCTCCCCTGAGCTGCTGAGCAGCCTTGACTCAGCTCTGGCTGATCTAATTCCCTCCAGCAATGATTCACCCAGTTAATAGGTTCTCGAAAGGAGCTGGTTAAGGAAGGAGAAACTGTAAACATTTCCAAATAAAGAAAAACTCCTACATTTAATCTCAGTTGTTTTGTCACTTTCTTCTGCCATTCCACATCTGGGACAAACCCCATATTTTTGCTCAGTCTGTGAATGCAGTTCAAACAAGCTGTGTGATATTTAGGGGGAAAAAAAAAAAAAAAAAAGGTCCGGTTATCCCCCCCTCCATTTTCTCCATTTTCTCTCCTAAACAGACATGAAATGAAAATTTTGGCTGGTAATTGATGGTCTAGACACTGTGTTGCCACAACACGCGGGTAATGCTGAGCTCCACAAGAGTCCTGCTGGCTTGAAGCTCGATTGTGCTGTTTCCTCTGTGGCTCCTGATGAGTTTTGGAAAATGTCTACACAGCGAGAAGGGCTCCAGCTAAGTGCAGCTCCAGCTAAGTGAGAGCTGATTACAGCCCCACGATTGTCAGGACCGTATCTTTTTTCCTGGGATGTCAGTACCTGGCAGCATGGGTGGGCAGGAATGGCCACGGTCCCTCCTGGAGGAAAGCTCCTGCCTTGGAGGGAACTTCTTTCAAACGTCCTGAAAACTCAAAAAGAAAGATGGGAAGTTCATTAACCGCACGGGAGGACAAAGCTCAGCATCTAGGCAGGCTTCCACCTGGTGTGCAAGGGGCAATGGAGAGGTTTAAAGGAAAGGTTGTGAGAGAGACCAGGAGGCAGCAACCCCGGCCCCTCACAGTCCCGTTTTGCCTCACACCATCCAGGAGGCAAATTCTGCACCTCACAGGTACAGCAGCTGCGAAGCGGCTGCAGATGTCCCACCTGGGAAGGACGTGTTGGCCAAGTCCTGCCCTGAGCCCTTTGGGTGCCCAAGGGTGGCAGTGGTGGTTCCCCACCTCCTCATCCCAAACTGGACACAGTGCTCTGCCTGCGCCTGCCCCGGCTCTGCCAGCCTGCCCCCCCCGCAGCAGCTGGGGCACTGGGGGCTTTCAACACGTGCATTGCTGCCTTTCAGCTCTCTGGAGGTGGCCTGGCTTTGATCCAGAAAGCTTTAGGGTAACAATTTTATAGCTCTTGGCTGCTCTCTGCTCCATCCACCTCCTGCCTGTCCCTCGGCAATGAAGCCAAAACCATGCATGACTCGCAGGTTGGTTTGTTTTGCTGGTGCAATGTGTTTTGTTTAAAGCTCTGCAAATACATACACAGAGACCTAAGAGCTCTTTCATGATTGCAGCCTGTGACTGATTCATATGGATGGGAGTTACCAGGCTTTATGATCCCTCCCTCAGTTTTACAGATTTGAATTCAAAGCTGGTGTCATAAAATGCCAGGAATCTTGGCTCAGGAGAGCCCGCGTCCTGTCCCCTCTCATCCTGCAATTACTGGGCAGATAAAGCTCTCAGCCAGGGAACGTCCACGGGAGCGCGACGTGGCTTGACTAAATGCCAGCAGAGCTGATGCAATTGTTCACATGCTGGGGCTGCGCTAGCAAAATATGCTACAGTCTTGTGCACGTCCTATCTATATAATCCCAAACCAAGGAGCAGGAGGGAGAGCTGGGGGAGTGACAGCTGCCAGGCTCATTGACATTCTCCTGGAGTCTGGTGACCCATCTCCTGGCTTTTGGTGTTTCCTCATATGTAGGCTGGCAGAAAAAAGTGTGAAATATTGAAAAGATGAGGGTGAAAGGATGGTTAAAGCTTGTGGAAAGGAAAGCTTCCTATGCTGGGAAGGACAGCAGCATTAGCAGCGATTTCAGTCTGTAAACCCCAGATGTTTTCACTCTGGGGGGTGCTCAGAAGTGCTGGTCTTGCTCCGCTTTGTGGTGTTGGCATGAGGCAGGCTGAGCCGGGGACGTGATGGATTCCCACAGCCCCGGCTTCTCGGTGCCTCAAGGCTGAATCAGAGCTGTTCACTGCCGTCTGTGGACCTCCGGCTGTCCATAAGGCATCAGAAATAGCTACCAGCTTCTGTCAGTGCCTGCAAGAAAGCCAGGAGGAATTAGCAGGAACAGGGAATATTTCATAATAATTAGTAAAATTGTGGTTGTTCTTTTTCCAGTAGCATTGTTGTTCCCTTCCAGGCTAGCTGTGTTTTGGCCTTTGCTATTCTGCAGTTTCCTCTTTCCCTGGCCATGGAGCAACAGAGACGAGGTGTTTCTGGACATATCTCAGATGGTTTGGTGCTGCTTTGGTTTAAAGAACTTAAAAGCCATTGATTTGAAAGACATCTCTGTATCTTTATCCCTTAGCATGGAAGGTCACTGACAACATTATGAATTTTTAAAGCATGAAACAATCAATATTTTAAAGAAACAAATGAATTTTCTGCCCATCTTCAGAGTTATTTCCTTTCTGGAAGACTTTAAAAAAAATCTCTCAAATTACCCTACGATGGACATTTCGGTCGTCTTGATTAACTGTGCATGACTATGTGAAAAGGTCATTCAGTTTTTCTTCTCTGTCATTATGTTTATATAAATCTTCTAAGAACCAGCAATAAAATACTTAATCTTCCTAAATTTTTTAAAAATAAATCTTTTTTTTTTTTTTTCCACTCTATGGCCCTTTCCCTGAAGATTTCATCCATTCCTGCTGCCGTTTTACTTTCAGAGTGGCCGGGCTGTTGATACTGCAGTCACTCTTGAAGCACATCTTGGTGCAGCATTTGAGAGGAGCATAGATGTTCTTCCATGGAGACTTGACTTACAGTCTGGCTTTTTGTTTTCATTCTCCAAATAGATAGTAAAAGGTATTTAAAGAGAAAAGATAAAGTTTCTCTTCGTATATAGAGAAGCATCACAAGCAGAGACATGGCATCTTCAATATGACTGAATTGCAAGATGTCAGGGAAAAGGAGCAAATGGGGGAACCAAAGAGGAATAATTCTCCATCAGATTGCCACGCTTCTCCACTTCCAAACACAGGCTACATGCAAACAGGCTAACTCCTGCAGCTGTGTCCAAAACAAAGCATGTCCTACGTGGGCTGCACTTCAGGCAAACTGAGGCACACTCCCATAACCCCAGTTTGGAGCTGCAAGTGTTTAGGGTAGAATCCATCCCTGCAGGAGAGGGTATTCCTGCAGCAGCTGGTTTTCCTCACCACACAGCAGTACTACGGGTGATGCAAAAGTATAATTTTCCTAATTCCTGTCAAAACCCATGGGACTGAAATATATCGTCTTAGGAGCCAGGCATCTAAAATCATTTGTCAACATGGGCTTGCATTAAACAGGAATTTTCTTACTGTCTAGTCCTCCTAAATACTCAACTTGCTTAATCTTCCCATCCTTCTTTATTTTTTCATGTAAGGAAAGCTTAAGAGGAACCTGTGGGACTGAAGTGCATGTGCCTGGCACATATAACAAGTCGTAGTAACCAGAATATCCCCCTCTGCTCAGGATTTTTTGGAATAAGGATGTGGTAGTGAGGTTGTCATAGAAACAACTGCCTTCATCACCCACAGGATGGTAAGAACAGACTGTTGGTCCCTCAGTCAGAGAGGAACGCAGCTGGGATGTGATCCTGAGGGGCCCGTCACTCCTCCTGAGACAGCAGGCAGTAGTGGCAAGTAAAGGCACTCAACATCTCAAAGGATGAGCTCTCATTCCGGTGTATCGTGAGTGTTTCAGTCTCGATGAAGGGGAGCAGAATAAATGTAGGAGTTCCGCCGAAGCCTTTCTTCAGGCAAACTTTCTTTGAAGGAACTGGATGCAAAAACTTTCAATGAGATAAATTAGTTCTTATCCATTTGGTGATGAGCATGTTCCCAGAGAAGGGAGAGTGCAAAGCCTCTAGTAACAAAGGTGGTGTGTTGAAGGCAACCTTCCCTGCAGGCTTTCATTGAATCATAGAATCATTTAGGTTGGAAAAGACCTTCAAGATCATCAAGTCCAGCTGTGGGCTTAAGCATTGATTTAATAGCTTGAACAACAACAGATCAAAGTACAGTTTGCTCACAGGGTGGACTGGCCAGTCTGCTTGTGTACCTGGGCCCATGAAATATTTTATATCTGTTAACTTCATGTATATAAACTCTGAACAGGAGAGCAAATGACAAATATGAGATAGCTAATTTTCCAAACTTTAAGAAATTTTCAAGATGAGTAGGTTTCTCAAATGCTACTTAGTTACTAAATAATATCCAGTGATCTTATAAATGGCAAGTCCAGCTCAGGTTGTTTGTTCATGGACGTACTAGCCGCACTGACCTTCTGCTGTTCAGCCAGTTCTCCTCATTCCTGTTCAGCTGGGATTTGTTTCTCAAAGCTATAAAGACCTTCCTGTCACTTTGGACATGGAAAAGGCGATGTAATATATGGAAACAAGCCTCGCAAACAACCTTGCAACGGTCCTGCAAACAACCCTTGTATGAGGCATTTTTGGACCTGCTTTAAAGGTTCTTCATTGCTCCTGTTCTCAGCCTGCCACAGAGCCAGTGTGCGACCCGGCTCTCAGACACATCCTAGGAATAAAACAGGCCACTAATGAGCACTGCACACAGCCATAAAGTTGTTACTGTCAGTATCATTACTGCTAAGAGTGATGTTGGGATGCAATTTACTTAGAGGGGCCAGCAGAACTAAGAGACTACCCAGAAATTACTTGGAAAAATTGCTCAGGAAAAGATTTTAAAATAATTTCCACTTCTCTGCAGGTCATTTTGTAATTACACTGCAAATTACCTCAAACAGAATCTTGAAGAACAATAGAAAAACCCGCTCATGTTCAGATCTCTTCTTTAAGACACAGCTGGCTGTCCTTGTAGCTATTTACCATGTAGATTGAGTTAAAGATCAATATTTTAAGCAGGTATTCTTTGTGCCATGCGTCAGGGGTCCAAAAGCAGAGATAGAGTCTCCTGAAAAATCTCACCTGGGCATCTCGGTGCAGGTGTCTGCCACTTTGGTACTAAATTTTTTAGGGACCTGTGACACCGTACAAGGCTGAAATTATTAGACAGTTGTTCTAAGCTTCAGTCTTAGAGAAAATAAATTATTCATGATAAAAACATTACACAAATACTATCTCCCATTTCTCTGTAACCTTCTTTGCTCCCCTTCCAGTCATCTGCTCTTAAGTAACAAATATGTTTTCAATGGGTCTTCACTCCTGTTTTTTCCTGAAGTCTCTGTACCAGGCATTATAAGGTATCATTTATCACACCATTAATTCCTTCCTCTACCTGTAAGCAGATGAGAAAACTCTGACTTTCCAGAAACTGTGGAATTATGTTGTCTTCATAACCAGAAATATCTCAGGATAATAAACAAAAAAATCCTAATGAAGCCAAAAAAGTCCACACTTTTCATACAGATTAGCAGGTCAAGCTAAGACATTTGGAAGCTACAGCTCACCTGTGACTCCAGCTCACACAAGAGCCAGCTAAAATGTTTTAAAATAATTCTGGGGAAATCCTCAGCTTAAGAATGAATTATTAAAAAAAAAAATATGAAACCATATTTACATGCTAGAGCAGTGGCTTTAATTATTATTTTTTTAATCAGTAATTGAAGAAAAAAATAATTACTGAAACTTGAAGCTATTCCATCTGATTCTCACTCTTACAACTTGCTCATATTCATCTATTACCATGTGAATAGGGCAGTGATTACACTCCTGCCAATGCATTAGGTTCACCAGAGCAGGATTTTCCTTGATTGGCCTGAAGCAAGGGCAGACTAATTTAGTTCACAAAGGTAAATTAAACTGATAGGCTTTAATTAGGGAAAGCTCCATTTACAACCCAATATGGGGCATTAGGTTATTTGTACTCAGCACAGTCTCAGAGATGACAGCACTTTTCTTCTCTCTAATGCAAAACTCTTGAATCAAAATAATAGTTTGGGGTCCTGGGCTGCATATTCTCCTGATCCCACCTGCCATATCCCATCATAACCCACATTCCACTTTGATTCAACTTTTCTTTAGAGGGTGAGTAAGGTCAATTTGAACAAGTTGCTCCTTTCTGTGCTTTCTGAAAGGTTTCTGTGAATATTCCCATTAGTATAAAGCCTGGTTGACTGTCTTATTTCCCGCCCCCCCCCCATTTTATGTGTACACCCAGAGACATGTATGTGACCAAACAAGCAGCACTGGCTAGAGGTTGGGGCTAAATGACCAAAACTCTTCTAACACCACAGCTCTGAATACTGGAAAACCCTTTATAGCATTTTATCCTTCTGGCGCAGCTGAAGTCAGTTCTATACACAACTGTGCAGTCATCTAGCTGCATACAAGGTGTGTGATCCCCCGATTAGGCTGTAAGATTTGAGCATGAAGAACAGACTAGAATATACTGCCAAGGAGAAAGGTGCTGAAGGTGTTTTAAGAAAGGCAGAATGAAGGAGAATGTTTTCAGTCTATGACAATAATCTTTAGTAACTGTTTTAAGTTCTGTGCATAGAAAAGCATAGTAGAGCTACGTTTTTTTTTTTTAATCTACATGCCATTTCTCTCTAATAAGGATTCAACATCTGGACTAGAAAAATATAATCACAAAGAGGAAATCTATTAAAAAAGCAAAACAAAAGTCTTGAACACAAAGCCCGTAAAACAGAAGCTTGGGTCAAAAGCCCTCACTGACGCAGCTGGTTTTCAAAGAAATGGCAGTGGCTTTTAGCAGGAGGACAATTGCTGAATAGTGCTCTGCACATCCTGAGTTAAGATAATACAAATAGCTGTCTGTGAGAAAAACAGATAGGCTAATGGCCTCTCCTCTCTGGTTAACAGGGCAGGGCTATTCACAAATGTACACTTGCTAGGGGTTTTTTTGTGTGTTTTGCTTTTTGAGGATTTTTTTCTCTCTCTCTTTGATCAGCTGCTTTTTAAAAGTAAAAAACTGTAATACAGGAAACCATAATGGAATTCTGTTCTGTGTCATCTTCTCCCCTTTTTTGACATGTCACATATTTAACCAAGTGGCCTACTAAGCTAATGGATGAATGACATTTGTTACATTGCTCTCCTAGAGTAGATGAATCTGATGTGTTCTCCATTATGAGTAATAGTTCAAACACATGCCTTGCTTCCAGGGAATAGTTGGAACAGCTCAAAAGCTCAATTCAACATCTAAGTGCTTAAGTTGAAAGTCACGATTGCTATTCACAAGCTGTTTAGGTTTTTTTTTTTTCTGAAAAAACCCTAAACTTATTGACTTGAAGGTTAAAAATCCTTGGACTGATTTTCAGATAACATAAGCAGGTGTCATAGACTGGGAGTGTTTTCACCAACAGGCAGACTGTCATCTAACCTGTACAAACTTTTTTTTGTTTTTACTAATAATGTTAGAGCAGCTTAAAAGTCTATCATCTGTTTCCTTGCTGATCATGTGATCTTCTGTCAGGCAAGTAGTTTTACTGCTCTCATTTCAGGCTGCCTGAAAATGCTAGCAAGCTATAAATGTTCTATCTACATCTGTGTATATCATTATTATTCACAATAAATACTCAATATATTCTCTTATTAGGGTGAAAACCCCAAATAGCACATACTGTATAAATGATGCATATATGATGTAGATACATTCTAGATGTAATGAATTACCTGTAAGCTGTGTTTTAAACTCATTATACTTTTACAGGCAAGGTTTTATAGAACTTTTAAAGGCAAGACTCAAAGACCTCCATGGTGCTAAACTAATGCATTTTAACCCAAATAGAAGAAAATACAGTGAATACAGTACTTCTGTGTATAATATTATCCATGTATTTTATATGAAAGATTCTAGACTACGTTTTTCTTCCAGACTTTGCACATTTAGTTCAGAGATTACTACTGGTAACCTGCTAATTTAAGAACAAGAGAGTAGTGTGTGCGGTGGGCCATGCACTTTTGTCTATCAATAAAAATGCTGTTTGTTTTCACAGCTATTTCTTTTTCTAAATTCATCCGTGTATCTTCCAGGTTCCTCAGAGACTGTTGAGATTCCAGCAGTTTTTTCTTCAGGGATTCAGTGGACTCCGTTAGTTCTTCAACTTCACTGATCAACCTGAACAAAATTACATTAAGTAATAAAAAAAAGACCTGAAGCCAGCTGGTGTTCAAAAAGACATATGAACTGTAATGGGAATAAAGACCAACAGCTATAGAATCATAATACTCAACAACGAAGGAGCTCAGAGAGGTCCTACATACACATACTTGGTCAAAAGCAGAGTTCACTTTCACAGCTTCTGTACAGAAGTCTGCCGTGATTTAAACAGTACCAAGAATGTCTTTTGCCACTAAGCACAGTGGACCTATCCATCCTCACCCTCTCCCACTGCATAGGACACTTGTACTAAGAATTACAGGACAAAAATTGTTAGCTAAGTCACCCAGTTTGACTGGATCAGCATTTTGTTCACTGGTATAAAACTCAAGTATTAAAGATGATACTTGCACCAGAGATCAGAAAACAGTCTTTACTTCAAAAGCATATAAGCTTTTAAAGAAGCAGCAGCACATCATTTTAAAACAAGCAGCAAACATTTTTAAAGCAGCACATAATTTCAACTAAAAGTCAGTGGGTGTCAGGTGCTTTAGTGCAATCCGCCTGCAGACAAGGCACATATTTACTTCCTGGGAAAACAAGATCCCTGTGTGCTGTGCAAACTGAGTAACTACAAACAGTGTAAACCTGGCAATTAAACACATGCCCATTCAGCAAAGGACTTGCATGTGTCCTTAAATCCCATTAAGGGCAATGCACATACTGAAAAGCTTGCACATGGATGGTTTGCTGAATCAGGGCCTTAAATGAGGGTGCCTGAGCTGGTATAACACATCTGGATTAACTATAACTTCTTCCTCACTGTCTAAAGAACAGCATATTGGCTTTGAATGGTAGGCACCTGTGCTACAAGGATACTGTAAGCCTGCAAAAGCTGATTCCCCATTTTTCCTAAGGGTAGGAAAATGTGAAGGAGCAGAATCAATTACAAAGCTTATAATGAGATCAAAACTGACAAATGTGACATTCAGACCTTTAATTTGAAAGGATTTGTTGACCTCCAGTTTTAAAACGGATTATTACTGAAAATCAAATGCCACCAGCCCAATGCTTCACAGTACTGAGGACTTGTCTCAGACTGAGTATGTGCAGTCCATTTACATTCTCGGCACTTGAAGCATAATTCATTGGGCACATAGTCCACCTCGTGGTGAACTTTTGCTAACAGCAAAAGGGTTGCAAGTGATTCACATGCTGTCAGATTTTTTTGGATCATTTAAATCAAAAAGAAACCACACAGTTCAGAGAAGAAAGCGTAGAGACAAAACGCAGAGTTGAGCCTATATAATTTCTATT
>JAVKKW010000002.1:23383539-23444674 GCA_034782655.1 Micrastur ruficollis
AGTTACAAAAAAACAAAAAAAAAAAAAAAAAAAAAAAACCAACCAAAAAAAAAACAAAAAACCAAAAACAAACCCAAACTAACAAAACAGGACATCAAAAGTCCACATAGGTATAAGCATAGAGCAGCAGCAATGTGACGTGTTTGCTGGGGTTGCCCCGTTCGGCTGTCAGCTTCTGTTGCGTGTGCCTCCTGAACACAGCACAGGCAGAGGTGTCGGAGGGCGTTTCTGGGCACGGAGAGGCTGAAGCTTGACCGTGGTGAAAGCAGGCTTTCCCCAGGAATTCAGAGCTAGAAGGACGATGGTGCTTTCTGAGTTTAGATCCAGACAGATCTGAAAAGCAGACAGTTCATACATGCATCGTCAGTACTAAACCACACGGATGGGGCAGAGTCCTTCACCTGTTGGCACACTTGACCGCTGAAAAACCATGGGGAAAAGAGACTCAAACATCCTCAAGAATATCAAGGCAAACTCCTCTTAACAAAAGTCACAGTGTCTTCACTGGCCATAAAGGCAGCGTAGAAATGCAGTTCTTCAGGTCTTATCTGAAAAACCTCACAGGAGTAAATTGTGTTTCCTGCACTCTGCTGTCAGACAGAGGAAGGGCTGAGCCAGCCCTGCTGCGATTAAAGCACTTGCGCTGTTTCATGCTGTATAAACCATTTTTCATCATCGTGAAATACAAAGCTAATATCCAAAGCAAAATGGGTACCCATACGTTGTGATATCAGGTAAGTCAGGATATTTGATTTTGGTCTGTTGCTGTCTTCTGATTTCCCTCCTGAGGGCGCAGTGAACAGCTCTGGTTTAACAGGAGATGGAACAGTGCACCTTGGCAACAGGCCCTGACACTCCTGCTGAGCAGAGTCCAGGGGTTTTTTGTTGTTCTTGGGTTTGCTTTGGTTTTTTTATTGTTGTTTTGTATTGGGTTTTTTTTTAAAAGGATGCCCATAAGAGGGAAATGTTCCAATGATGAGCAGGGGCTCAGCGCGGTTTGATTTGCGCTATTCATCAAGGAGGGGCAGAGCTGAATTTATCTTGTATACAACAAACAACCGCTGTCAGACCTCAGATAAAATGTCTGAATTGAAGATGATTGCTGGGAATAATTTTCCGAGAGAGAAAGTGATTTTCTTTCCTTGAACATACTTTGTGTCCTCGTGCTTTCAAAGGCTAGCAGACAAACTAAATTGTTTTGTACTGATGATGTCTACGTTGTATAGTTTGTTCATCCTGGGTTGAGGTCCTGATGCTGTTCAAAGAGATAATACTGCTGTTTCAAATTATCAAACGCAAACATAAGGGTATTAAGGTACTCATCTGTGTGCTCAGAGGTCAAGATAACCAACTTCAAGAACTGACATCTGAAAATTTGCGCCTTTTACATCGGTGGCGTGATTTTACCCTTCTGTTAGCAGAATACGCGATACATCAGATAAATGGTAATCCCCATAACTTCAGATTTACAATAATAATAAACGCCTTTAAACTGGACCCAGGGGTAGTTTGTCACATTTAACAATGCCTATAAACCGTGACTCTTGCCTCATGAGGTGTTTATTGTATATGCTAAATGAGGAAAGGGATATTATGAAAAATACAATATGTAGCTCTATAATTAATGATTTTAATAAAATGAGTTTGCAGAAAAGGAAGGAACTAAAACTGCAGCTGTAAAAGTGCTTCTAATTGAGCTTTCAATTGTATAGTTTGTTTTTCCTTTTAAGTCTTTGTCCAAGTTTTCTAATAGGGAGATGAGAATTAAAAAAGAAAAAAAATTACTAAAAAAACCCTTGACAAACTATTCAGCCCTTATGCATTAACATTGTAGGAAGAAAGGGTTAGGAGAGGGAAGGAGACCTGAATTTTATTGAGCTAAAAGTTAGTAAAATTATTTAACAATATGAAAAGAAAGGACCATTGGCATCATGGTTATTGTTTTCCAAGAATGCTAAGGTCGTTGTATCTCTCTGAATTTTTCTTCCCTCCCTTCCCCTTCTCTGGAGAAGCGATGTGCTCAGTTTGTCATGGTAGGGATCGTTGCTTTTGTAATAATGTGGGTACATCTCTTCAGATGTTTTCTGATTATTTTGGCCGGCTGCTGGCCTTTGATTCAGGAGAATAGCCCACAGAACTGACGGGATTGTTTTCCAAAGTTAGGAACAGAAAGGAGTATGTACCCTCTAGCCAGCCAGAAAGGTGGGTAGTTTTTTTTTTTTTTTCCTTGCAGGTTCCAATGGCACGTTGGCAAAGCAGCTATGATGCTACAGCTTCTTTGTGTGCTTTTATAGCGGTGGGAAATCTTTAGGCAACCTAAATGTAGGGTTACGGTCAACGTTCATATAATGAATTGAGTTCTGTTAAGCCTAGTCTCACATAATGAAAATAATATCAGAACCCAAACAAAATATGGGAATGTTGTGTCAGTGTAAGAGGAAGGGGGAAGAAAAAATGCCCAGGGACTGACTGACAAATTTATTTAGGAATGAAGCAGAAAGCTTTTTATTTTCAGTGTGGAAGCTCTGTGCAGAATATGTTAACAAATCTGACAAGTTGTCACTGGGAGTTCTCGCTTTTTTGGAGGACGCAGAATAGACGCAGTACTGGCATTTCTCGAGTGTAGGTACCAGGACAGTAAGAATCAGCTGCATGGGAAGAGACGACAGGATTCTTGGGCGTATGGCAACCATTGACAGCAGTTTTCTGCACCTGAATTTAGGGAGGCACCGATACTACTGGTGCAAATGAGCTAAAAGGTTTAGTAAATTAAGAGTTAGATATTGCCATAAATTGGCTTATTGATATGATTACATGCAAACATTCCAGGTAATAGTTTGTGCTATAAGCTTCCTAAGATGTTAAAATAAATTAAAATACCTACTTAGTTTTAATATAATGGTATCCTTTCTCTAAATCTAAAAGGCCGTGTCTAATTAAAATAATCTTTCAAGATAATTTAAAAAGAAGCTATTAAAGACCTGTTTACAGATACTTAATTCATTCCTTAAACTTTTGTTGGTTTTTAAACCTGAAATGTCCAAGACTTCTTCTATTAAAGTACTTCATACCAAATGAAATATTTGAAACAAAAACTGAGTAAAATTCTAGTTTATCTTCTTTGTTGCTGTTCTTTGAAGAATGCTTAATAGGAAAATAAGAAGCATCATCTTGAATCCTTATCTACGACTTAGAAGTCAGAACTTCTGTCCTGACCTAATAAGCGTTTCTAACCTAAAAATGTCATTGATTAATTAATCTGATTTTGAATAGCCCCTTTCCAGCGAACTTACAGAATATGTACCTGATCAGACTCTTCATTTTGCAACATTTAAATCAGAATCCTGATCAAACCAGGCTCTGTTATACTTCCCGTGTTCTTACAGGTATACTTCACATTCTGCTATAGAAAATTACCACTATTAATCAGGATGCAAAGCTATTTTTGACAGTGACATGTGATTTGTGAAGTAACATAAAATCACTGAAACTGTAAGCAAGAAGTTGTCATCTACCTCTGACAAGCTCCTACTTACCATACTCTCAATAGTTATAAGCTTTAATGCTTGCTCTCATTTTAAAAAAAAAATATTAAGGGCAGATTAAATCACGGCTCTTTTGCCTGCATTCTGGTAATGCTGGTTTTTGTTTTGTTGCTAATAGACTGGATATTGAGACAGGCTTGGTAAATCCTGTTAAACCTAGCTACATCTCCAAAATGGGAGTCCATGTCCTAACTTAAAATATTTTCATCAAGTTTTGTTTTTGAACAAATTCTTTTAACTATATTCTTTTGCCAGGCTACTTTGGCACAAAATGTGGAAATTGTCACGACCATCTAATCCAACGTGTGTCCTGTCGAGGTGGTAGGCATTCAGTTCTTCATGTTCTGCGTTACCGCAGGGTCTCCTCAAAACAGCACGTGTAGAAGTTACTTGTGAAGTGTTGATGTATTAATAGAGGTATTTTTTTTATAGTCGCTTATGCTTGGCTAAAGGAAGATAAATGAGTAAAAATGTAAGGATTACAACTCATCCTTGCTTTGGTTCTGCAATATGGGTAGGGTCTGTTACCCCAATGAACCATTACCAGGCTGCAGTGAAACTAAAGGGATAACGCAGCCAGTTAGTTAAAGCAAAGCGATGACTTGACTTCCTGTGTTAATTAAGTGAAATTCCTTAATGAAGCAGTGCCTTTGGCACATCTGTTTGGCCATCACCCCAAGAGATGATGCTGATCTTTTATGTGAAACCTATCACATCTACTGTGTGGCCACAGTACAACATTGCTCTTTATAGACGTACCCCTGGCGAGCAATAGATATGTTGGGCGTGCTTCATCTCTTCGATTTCTACTTGGTTTATCTTTGTTCATCTTGTTCATCGCTGCTACCTGATTCCCTTTGTGCAGAGCCAGCTGTCTTGTTCTGTATTTCTACACTACTTAGTACAATAAGGTGTTGCTCTGTGGTGAGCACTGAAAATGTCATTTTCAAATAAAGAACAAAAAGTAATTGAGTGTGAGACTTATCAGAGCAACATCTGTTCTCTCTCCACACACACAGCCCTTTGTGAATCACATTTTGCGAGGGACAATCTGGGACGTCTCATTCAAAGTAAGATCCCAGTTCCTTTCTGTTGCATTATGGAACTGTGAGCGCCCGTGTCAAGCAGCTGGAAAAGGTTTATTGTTTCTGCAGCGGTGTGTATTTGCTGTCTGCCGTGCACCACAGTGAAACGTGTGAAATGATGTCATATCTCCTCCTTATTTTGGAATTGTGCAACGGAGATTTCATATGGAATTTTCGTTTCTTTGCATTTGCATCTTTAGTAAGAAAGGCTTTTTCAAGAAAAACTCCAAGCTTCTAATTCTGGAAATGAAGCTTCCAGTGTTTCAGTGGGATGTGGACCTGACTTTGAACTGGATGGAATTATTGTTTTTTCTCTAATGCAGCTTGTCCTTGTTCATAATGTTCAAGAAAGCTATTGCTATTCAGTACAAATAGACATTCCTGGAATGTGGTGGGCTGCGTTTCTGTATATATGTTTACAGTTCGTTAGCACAGAAGAAGTTGGTTACGGTGTTTTTAATTTCTTTTTAGTGTAAGCATGCTATGTCAAGCACTTGAAGATCTGCTTATTGAATACTTATGTTTCTGAACAGTTTTGGAAGATGTCTGCGCTGCAGAAAAGTCTTCACCCTTGACTGTCAGTTATGGGGTAGTATGAGGAGTGCAGAAAGAATCACCAGACTATTGAAAAATCATGTTATCAAGGTTTATTATTTTCCCTGAAAATGAGAAGGAATACATTTAAAACACCTACATGAAAAAGCATATTGAGTTGGCACAATGCTATCAGATAGCTAACCTTCTAAAGTGTTTGATTACTTGCAGTTTTAAATTATGAAATTTAGCAAAAAATCCCATGAATTTGATCGTCAAGGTTGAATGATGAGATCTTGGCCCTGTTAGTCAGTTGTTATAATGATTTACTGAAAATGATGTTGAGCTATGTCGTTGACACCAGGTAAGAATTAGAGGGTTTTTTTCTTTCTTTTTTTTACCTCAGCATATCCAATCTAAATTTCAGTAGCTAGAGTGTTTTGGAAGGTTTCTATGTACGGTCCTGTTCCTGCGAAAACAGGTTTTAATGCAAAGCCTTTTAGAATTCTGTAAGAGACGATATTGTGCCATGATGCATCTATCTTGTCTTCTTATCTGTGTCTTTGCTGGTGACTTGAAGGTGTTACCCATATCTAAAATAAAACCAGTATGATCAAATAGTTAAAGGGTCCCTTAATATTTCAGTAACTCTCAGTAATAAAGCTATTTTTTTTTTTTCCCCTCTCAGAACAAAAGCCTCAAAAACAAGCTCTTGTCAGGAAACAAGCTTTGTGGTATTCATGCAGAAGAGGTAAGTAAGGTTCCTCTCTGTTCTAAATCTAACATACACAAAAGAAACTTGCATCAAAGACTTTTGTACTGAGGTTCTGGTATAGATTCTATATTATGTGTGTACGGTGAGTGTTCCTAAAGCGCTCTCATTGCAACTCATTTCTGTGACTTCACTAGAAGCGTCAGAATATTAAACATATTAGAAAGCAAGCTGCAAACTCAAGTTTTAGATAAATAAAGTTTGGGCATGCTTATGGAAAGTATATATAGCTCTGTAACTGTATATTATACATCTATAACATATATAAAACTGATTTCCTTTCCATGTTCTCCATGCCTAGACTAAGACAGGAATAGCTAAATGCCTGTTTTGAAATGAACTTACAGAGACAAGAAAGATTTATTATTATTGATTCCTAGAATGTTTTATTACTTCAAGGAAAAACAGGTCACTTTATGAAACAGAGGGAAAGAAATCTCCCCTCTGCTGAAGAGAGAGCTAACAAAGGTAGTCGATGACACAAAAGCCCTATTTTTTTGCAAATACATAAATGTACAAGTAACTGCATTCATGTGAGCAGTCCCTTTAGCTATTTAACTTTTTGTGAAAGAGGATATTACTACATATGAATCTGGTTTACTCATTTACATGACTTCAGTCATGTTTTTTGCATATATCATTTCTGTGAAAGTTGTTGCACCTTGCCAGAGTGAATATGCAGCCTAATATTCTTCTTGACTAAAATTTTCATAATCATGGTTGAACGGGTTTTCTTCATTAAAGACTCCAGCTTTTAACTTAGAAGTCTAAACTTAGGAGGTCCAAGTAGTGATTTCTAGTTATATTAGCTATTTAGCCTAACTGAAGAGCTGCCACCACTGTTTCTGAGAAATCCTCAATGATAGGAAATAATAGGGGTTTGTGGGGTATTTTTTTCTAGCTTGTCAAACTCTATGTTGTCTTCCTATATCACCAGTGTTGCTTTCAAACATGTCACAGTATATGAGTGCAAATATGTTTTCTTCCCTTGTTTGCTGCTTAAAAAAATTGGCAGTGTGAGCAACGTAGCTTTCTGTTTTCCCCTCTTTTTCAAATTTGTTTCTCCTAGCTGCGTAACATTTTTAAGGTTTGGTAATTAACTTGAAGATCTTTTCCCTCATTATGTCTTCTTTAATATTTGCAACATAAATGTCTTTAAATCTAAGGGCGAAGCCTAAGATTAAATTGAATTTATTGTGGTGTGACAAGCCTGGCTGTCAGAGAATTTCAGAAAACCAAACCTAAGGTAACTAACACTAAGGCAGCAGATTGTGAGTGTATTTTAAACCTTAAGAATCTCTGACTTCATGAATCATCCTGGGAAATTTGTGTCTTTTAAGTGGGTTAGTGCCGTTAGAACAAGCGAAGCTGCTGCAGGATCATCCTGTTGTTGTTGTTGTTTCGCGCGTTAGGTGGTGTCAGTCAGAGAAACACAGTGTATTTTCTGTTCTTTAATTAAGTACTATAATCACTCAGCATAACAAATGTGTGAAATCGGTATCCTTTCAGTTATTAGATCCCATACCCTTCGCGGACAGACTGGCCTGCCGGGAAGCTCCTGCTTCATTCTGCTGTCTCAGGCTGCGTGCAAACAAATTTAGGAGCCCTGCGATTCCTTGTTCAGTTGCATAGATGGGAGCATCCTTGTGATCCTGCAGTTTACATGGCTAGGTTTTCTTCTCTAAGAATTCAGAGCCCTGGCGAGAGGAAGCCTTGGGCTTCCCAGGACACAGAAAGGGGCATGTGCCAGGGGAATATTCCCTTATGCTATGGTTTGGAGATCACCATCAGCCGGTGCCTAATGATGATCTTACCCGTCTGACTGCATTAAAAGGTGTCAGTTTTATAAGTCCTCACCCTAGAAGCACAGAAAAACCACAAAACAACCAAATCACAAAGAATTGCAGGTTATATATGTGCTTTTGAGTCACTTATATTACACCATGAATACCTTTAGCTCTGTATCTCTTAATTTCATCACAGGTTTGTGATTTAGCGTATGAGTGGCACTTCAATTCGAACTCTTAGATTCCTTTATAGACATTTTGGATACCTTGCACGTCAGAGAGACTGTATATTTCTTAAGCAGGACTCCTAGAACAATTAAAGTTGGTTAAGATTTTCTCATTGGTCTTTAGTTGATGTGGAATATATTCCATAGCTCTACCGATTGCATTGTCCAGATCAGAGGATGGTGCTATTGGCACTTTCTGCTGTGTAGATGAAATAAGAGCAGAGAGAGTTACAGAAGAAAGAATTGAACTGAACTGGTCTTGGCTGTTTGTTTCAGGTTTGATAGAATACAATAACCAATTTGGCCTTACTTCTTAGATGTTTAAAGCAGGTTCTAAAATTTTATCTTGAGATTCATTCGTCCTTCCCAAAAGTCTGTCACTGAATTTGACTGCACCAATTGGAAACATCAAGTCTTTCTAAAAGCTGCAATTTATGAAAGCTCTACTACCATCTGTAGTATGTTATGTTTATGGATGTGCTGCTTCAGTAAATGTGGGGTAGACTTCTCATCCATTCCGAGGAATTCTAAACATTTGACATTAACTAATGCAAGAAAAATTATTGAATATCAGTTGAGACTGTGGATGTTATTAAAAAGAAATTATTGTTTTGACAGATTCTTAGATAAAGGATGAAATAATGTTCCTTGGATAGTTGGGTGCAGTATAAAAAAACCACATTTCTATTATATTTTGTTTAAATAAATAAAGTATGGACTATTACTTAAAATTATTTTAAGGATAAATTTAACAGTATTTAAAATAAATATCACCCTAAGCGGATACAAATCAGTGTAACTATGCCTATTTTAGAAGACATGGTCACAAACTGAGAACCTAGTTCATTTGGATACCACTTGGAACTCCCTGGTCATTACAAAGAAGAACTTGTGCAATGCTATGGAACCTTTTTCCCTCTAAGAAAAAGAAGGTTGTTTACTTTAAAGGTGATGCCTTCAGTTATGCTTCATGGAAAGTATTAATAACATCTCATGTCTAAAACGTGTAGGCCAAACAGCTATTCACAATAGTACTAATTCATGCCTGCGCTCTAGGTGAGTGCCAGGTTGCATTTTCCTTGATTCCTGGTTTAGACATGCTACCCTGCAAAAGCAATTGACTTTGATTTTGGTTATTTTTCTGCATTTGAAAGCTGACCTATTTTCTGCTGTTGTCAGAACTTGCTGTGTTGTTTTCTGATCTTAAAAGTAAATATTTAAAATAAAAAAACCCCTGATATTATTATCCTCATTTTCAGTCAAAAAAGATCCAAGCCCAGCTGAAAGAGCTTCGTTATGGGAAAAAGGATTTGATTTTTAAGGTAAGTTTTATTTCATTACAGTTAGCTAAAGTTTTACAGTTAATATAGCATTGAAGTAATCTAGGAGTATGATAGCTGCCTTGATGACTGTAGTTCTAAGGAATCATTTCCTTCTCACCATACCAAAAAGAGCTCGAAGCACCAGAGACAGGCATAATACCATAATGCAATTTCAGAAATATCATCCTTTTTGGTTTCTCTCTCTCTTTCTTTTTTTTTTTTCTTTTTTTTTTTTTTGCAAACTACTATAACAGGGACAGTGCTTTTTATGAAATTGCTTTCTGAGGCAAGGAGGAGAAGATTCAAAAGATTCAAAGCCTGAAAAGTTGTCTGGTGTCTTTGTTTTTAAATAGACAAAAGCGGTGACAAGTATTTTGTTTACGAATATCTGTATTATACATGCTTACATAAAGCAGTGTTCTAGTTTGCTGCTGGTGACCAAAACCTATTGCCCTGTTCCGTAGATTCTGTAACATGTTTTTCATCTTTCTAACTGAACGGTAGAATATTTTACAGATGGTTCTTGGTTTTTCTTTGGTTAGCAGTTCTCCATGGCAATGTCAATTATTAACACTTAAAGCAATACTTTATGTTTGTGATAAGGTTGACCAACGGAACGTTCCTTAGGTCCCTGGATCCAAATTCCTGCTATAGGCTGAAACATTTACCAGACTGAAATGTCTAGAAAAAAAATGACATGTCTGTGGTTTGTACAATAAAAATGAAATGTCTGTGGTTTGTGCAATCCAAATGAATAACTTGTCTCGCTAGCACATTTGAAAAAATAAAACGAAAAAGAAAAGGCAGCGGGAGGACAAATCATATAAACATTTTGCTGAAGGGCATCAAGTCCTTGTTAACACATGGAGATGTTAATGTTAATCCCTGTTAAAGGAGGAGGAGAGAAATTCCAGGCACCTGACTGGAGGCTGCTAATTGAGTAGTGTTTTTTTTCCTGGCATAAGGGATGAAGATACGTAGTCATCTTCAAAGTGACTAGAGCTAGAATTTCACAGAAAGTAGTTCATCTCAACATGAGGTCCAAATTGCCTTCTGGAAGTATTTAAGTCTCTCTACTGTCTGTCTATTGTATGCATAGTACTGTAAAGATGGAATAACGTAGGCCATTTAAAATACACACACTGCGATCTGTGTGGTTTGGGGTCTGGTTGGTTTGGTTTTTTTCATGCACAGGTCGATTCCAAGTTTTTTCAGGAACATTTATTACTGGTCATCATAAGACCCAAACCAGGGGAATAGATTTAGAGATAAAAACTAGGCATATCATACATTTAGGCAGTTAAATTTGAATACCAGCTCGCATTAACAAAAATATAATACATTTTTCTTAAAATTCAGTTTAGGTATAATTGAGAGTGTGAACAGAGGAAATGATTATAACTTCTAATCTTGCCTGAGTGTGAAAGCATGTTTTCTTTGGCTGAAGCAGGAGGATTGCTCAGTACTACTATCTACTTGTTTTCATTACGCTAATATGCAGTCATCTCAAAACGGGATCTGAATTCTGCTAGGATGTGGAGCAATGCTTAGCAAGGGAACACTTCCCAAGTGCTGCCCACCTGAAAACAGCTTACAGAAGGGAAGGAAAACATGAGCACGAAGAAGCGAATAAATGGGAAAGGCTGTCTGGCAAGTCACTGCCACACATAACACGAAACCCACCTTCACCCGATCCTAGTTTAGTGAACTGTGACAGTGCGGTGGTGAAGGTGTCGATGTGAAGATCAGGGTGTTGGGGAGGGGGGTTACCTGTGTTCCTGGAGGCAGTGCGTCCGGGGCGCAGGTGGATGGAGGTGGGTCTCATCTGGCTGGGTATGGAGTCTGCACCGCAGGCGCCACTTCTGAGCCTTGCAGAGTTGTTCAGTACTGCTGTGGGAGCCTGGCAAATGCATCTTCTCCCAAAGACTATGTCTACATTTGACCACGTGAATTACACCTTAAACTCCTTGATGTACTTTGAACAGACACAGTTCTTGATTATGAAGGAACACTAGGGCCACCAGCTCGGATGTAGGTGCCAAGTTACACAGGGTGAGTTCTGCTCTGAATGCACTTGCCAGCAAAATAGGGGAAAAGTTACTTGCCTTTTAGGGAGTAATTAAAAACGCTTTGACAGCTTTAGATAGACGATGTTAATGAGTTGTGAAATGGATTCTAAAGTCCCACTCACTGAGAACTGCATGTGCAAATACCTGAAATATTTCGTGACCATGTGCAATTCTGGATGTGACTGACTGCCTGATTTGCTAATTTGATATATCCTTTAAGTGTAGCCAGAAATATTTTTGTCAGGTTTGTTTGTGGATCTTTTTCCTGACTAAGGAAATCTGATTTATGAAGACAAGGGAACAGCAAGCTTATGCTGTCCTCCTAAATAATTGTATGAGCTGTGGGGAAGGGTAGATTCAGTGTGGTTTGGTGTGTGTTTCAGGTCTAGAGACAGATAGGCTGAACGGAGTAGAAGCCATTTGGTACAGGGTGAAAAGCCTTTTAAATATCTGTCTGATCAGAGAGAGGCTGCTAGGTTTGGGCAAGAACAGGTGGCGTTTCATTTCTAGTTGCTTTGATACTAGAAACTGAACAGATTTCACGTTATCGTTGCTGTTGAGGCTGTTTTGTGAAGCTCTGATTCTTTCTGATAAAAGATTGGAACGGTGAGCGGAGAGTCCTCTGCCAGCAGAGCACATGAAAGGTGTGCATGATAATCTCCTGCTCCTAGTTACTGTCACGTTACAGGACCTGTACCCTTTCCCCCTTCCACTGCGTTCCCACCCCGTTAAACCTGACGTTTTCTGGGTGCCTTATGAGGACTTCAGGGAATCCTGTTCTCTGCAGAGCTCTAAATGTTGGAAGCATCTCATAGCAGTTCACCAGAAGGATGGACCGTCAGGCTATTAGATTTCTAAAGGGCGTGAGGGAATGCTTCAGTTCATGGGCGTTAATCTTCCTTTCTGTGGTGGAATTAATTGTGCAGATATATGTGAAGTAAGTATGAAGGGATTGTGTGCTTTTTATTTGGCGTAATCAACATCAAGAAAGTAGTTCTTAAATTCTGGTAACTATTACTGTCAATGACTTTGTACTAACTAGAGTTCTGGGGATTAAAAGGGAGGGGGGAAAGACAGCTTTCTCCTGTAACAGTCCAGTGAATTGGTAAATTATATCTACTTCTACCATTGTGTAACAGTAACATAACAAGTGGTAGTAAATATAAAACGAGCTCATCATGTTTGGCATGTATTTACTCTTAGATTTTCAAAGTGTTTTGTAATCTAGCTGATTAATTATGTGGCATGTGTGTATGTATATTTATATTTTTCTGTCTCTCCCTGTGATATAATGCCATATGACAGATATGCAGTGAAAGTCGCAAAAATTAAGTGATGCGCTCAAGGTTATAGAGGTTGTCAGTATCTCTACTGAGATGCGAATTTGAGCTCCTGTCTCTTTGTCAGAGTTCAGTCCCTTAAATCATGCAGCGCAGTATTCTTAAAGAGTTGACAAAAGTTGAAATTTGCTTTCTGTTATAATGAGAAAAATAAGGAATGATTAATAAAAAATTTCACTCATGCTTCTTAATTTTATAGTTGCATTTGTAAGTGGGTACTTACTAGTTCTGAATGATTCCACTCTTAATTGCAATAATTTAATTATGGTCCTAAAACCCTGACTCAGTGAAGTACTCTTAAGTTTAAATGCTTTGCTAAATTGAGGTCTACATTTGTTTCAGGCATTCATAAGCACTTCTTCTTAAATTACTCCTCCTTCATTAACTGTATGCCCATAATTTGGCTATACTGTCCTAGAAGAAGTCATCTTTTACTAAATTAAAAAAGAATTACAAATAATTTGTGTTTTTGTTCATAATGTGCAAACATATGTCTGTGTCTGACAGGAATATGAGATGAAGAAAAATAAATCTAGCCGTAACTTCCACTATCAGTTATACAAGTATCCTGTATTTTTGAAGTCGTCGATCTTTAGAATGTGCAAGGTGAGAACGGTTCACTGTTACGGCTGGACTCTTATCTTTGTGCACTTTTTTGGTGATTAATTTCTAGGGATTCTGCCACAGAGTTCCAGAAGTATGAATTTCATCTACTGCTTCATCTGTTTTCCCTTTTGTCATTTAAATTCTGAGACAAAATACATTGATACAGTCCTAAAAAAAAATAATTTACAAAAAATGTTCAAATGTGAGCAGCAGCTAATTACACCTAGCCTACCGATGTACTTCATCTTTGTTCCATAGTAGAATATAAATGGAAATAAGCAAGTAAATAGCATCTGCCTTACAACACATTAGGTAGTTGCTAATAAGCATTCCTTCCATACATGGTCTAACCATGAGTGAGATGGTTTATAATTACGCACCTTCCTCTGAAGGGCAAAGCACGTTTGCTCCGGTTGGATACACGAGCGTGGCCGGTTCCCAAAGCGTAGCTGTCAAGGCGGGTATTTATACTGACTGATGACTGGCCTGTGGCCCTGGGGGGTCCTTAGACCTCTCCACATGTTTAAAGCCACCAGGTGCCCAGGTAATAGGGTCACACTAGAGGAGGTCTGGGAAGAGCAGTGCAGGGCTGGGCGGTGGGTGGCGTCAGGAAGCAGCAGACCCAGAGGTGCTCAAATAAGGGGGGAAAGAAGGCGGCGGGCAGGGAGGTGGGGGGGGGTGACTGGGAGAGAAGAACGGGGTAGGGAAGGAGGGAGCGAAGAGGAGAACCTTGCTCCCAAAGCTGGACAACTGCTGCTGCTCCTCACACTGGTCTAGCTTGTTTTCTGCGGTGGTACTCTTGAACTCACGTGTTTCTGTGAAGTGCAGTATCACAAATGACGAGCAAGATTGTCATTTACCTGCAGTTCTCTCCTATGCTCCTGAATAGCATTTCAGGTACTGAGCGCTTAATACCTCTAAAGGACTAAGCAGTACCACATCAACATCTCACGTTTAGGCTTGTCTTATAACCGCTTACACAGACTTAGATAAGAAAGAGAAGGCAGGTTAAAAATAATGTTGTTTTTCGTTTTTCTTTCAAGGACTTGTTTCAAGAAAGTACTTCTACCTGGGAAACACCCAAACTGACTTTATACATAAGGGGCAAAAGATATGCTTTAAAGACTTACCTAACTAAACTGACATTTATAGTCCAAACCATTTTCCAAATTCTTTGAAACACATAGTGCTACACCAATCGATTCATTATTTGGATGCGTGAAAATCATTTTAAACCTTGCATTTCCTATGGTAAATGAAGTTAAGGAAAAGCAAAACTATGTGAAATTGCTTTCACATCATACCGACTGCAAGTGGTAAATATTTATACTATTCCTTCCTCTAAAGGAAAATAGATGCCACCATAAGTGTTCTCCCCCTTATTAGCAGTAGCTAATTACATGCCACAGTAAACCTATTTCCTGCAGTTGCAAGGTATTTATTTCTGTAGCACTATGAGACTCTGCATTCCCTACAGAGAAAGAGGTGAAATGATTAAAGAAAAACAAACAAACGAAAAAACACCCAGAAAACCACCAAAGACCTGAGTTAGCAGAGAAGTTGAGTTAGACATTAAAGTTGTTGTCTGGGTTTGAAATAATTGATTGCATAATTTTAAAGTTGTGCTGACCTTTTACAGGAGTGCTTTGTCTGCTTGCACATGTGAAGATGGAAAAGTTTCAGGTTTTCCAACAGAGTTCTGTTTGTATACGGTTGGCAGTCAGGCTTGACCCAAATCCAGCCATTTCATAAATGTACATTCACTTCACCCATGATTTGCACCTGCTTGTGTTAAAATTGTTGTCCACTGCAGAATGCAGCTGACCTTGCATGCTTGAAAATTTAGTCCCTTTAACTCATTTTAAAGGATTCTTCATTATGTTCTAAGTACCTTAAAACTCCTTCCCTTGCAGAAAGCTTTCCAAAAAACCGTTGTTTTGCTTAACCTTTCTTTGTACTTTGATTTATTTAGCACAAAAAGAATGCTCTTATCTTTGTTGTTGCTTTTACATCACCCTGTAATGCTAAACGTAACTTCTCAGGGTTAAAAGGAAATGATAAGAGAAAACAGGACAGTTTCCTATGGGCCAGTCATACCAACTTCCCTGCGAGAATACTGCACCTCATCTCACTTTCAGACAGGGTCTCTAGCCTGTAGTGTGTTTACCCAGCCAATGTGCTTCCTCAGCATCTGGATCTGCTCCAACCTCCCTTGGGAAATTTTGCAGTGCTGCTTAGGAAAAACAACGCAAAAACCCCATTATAAAATATCAGTAATAAACATAAATGTAATGCAAAATATTAGAGATAGGGTGGTGGGGTTTTTTTGTTGTTTGGGTTTTTTTGTTGTTTTTTTTTTTTTTCCAGAGATCTTAAACCAGTCACTTTATCAGGGATAAATTCTGTTAGCTACAGGCTGACTTCAGCACGTTGCATAGCAACTGAATAGAGTCTGGAAGAGATGACTTACCGGTTAGTGCGCATTTAATGTATAGCATTTTTAAGCATATTGTTTTGAGAGAATAACTGTCAAAGACTTCAGATAAGAAAATGTTCTCTAAAAAGTTTCCCTTGACTTTGTCAGAAATGACAAATGAGTAGAAAGTAGCCAACTGAACCTCTTTTTAGCTATATTTTTATTACTTTTATGATGGTTTCTATTTGATAAATTTAATCTTACTGGTCTACTGTGGCTTGTATATCATTCTTCGATTATTTTATTAGCAAAAAAGAGGGTATTTTTCTTTGGATTTAGTTTATTTTTTCAAAAAGCCTTTGCTTTTTTTGCAAAGGATGAAGAGGAAATAAAAAGCCCCCACCATACAAGCAGACTGACAGGCAATGAAATGAAAAGTCTGAAAATATTCTTACGGACTTTTCCTTTTAAATACCTAAATAAGAAAAATTACTCTGTATTTACTGAGGTCAAAAATTCTTGTACGTATGTGGCAATCCTATCAACACTGGTTCAGTTCTGGCAAAAGCTGTTTTCTGAGGAGGCTGTGGATGTTCCATGTTCTCTGAATCCAAAGAAGGTTCAATTATGTGTGCGCTATTCTTTCACAGTCCTTATCAAATTATTGTGGGTTTTTTTTGGTGGTGTGTGTTTTGGATTTGTTGTTTTGGTTTTTTTTTTTTTTAGAAACCTGCAGCAGTTCACACACTATGTATTTCTGCTGCTTTGGTCTCTTCTAGTCTACTAGCTTTAGTAATAGAAAAAGTTTTTTATATGTCTTTAAACTTCCTTACTGAAATTGAAGCCAATTAGTTATTATGCTATCTCCCATAGACTTGGAGAGTAGATTTTTGTTTTTAAAACCCTTCCTTTAAAGCAATATTTTGCATATTTTGAGATTATTATCCTGCATCTCTTGGTGCTCTTTTTTAGATTAACATATGTAGAATATTTTTTTCCAGTCTTGGTTCTCAGTACATGTTTGCACACCAGTAATGCTTCATATCAGTCATATCTGAACTTGTTTTCTTTGGTCTTTGTCCATTTGCAGTGCCCTAAAATGGACACTGAAGTCCAGCTGGACGTTTCATTCATGCTGAGGAGAGTAAAAGGATTTTTGCAGTGTGTACCCACAGTGTTCTCTGCCTTTTCTACAAAAACATGACATATTCAGTGGTGATATCATCTTGAGTCATTTATCCCTTCTGTTCTATATTCTATATTTGTTTTATTGATTATTCCTATCTGTATTTAGCATCTTATACTTGTCTTCAGTGAATGTCATCCTATTTTTTCCAGTTTGTCAGGGTAAATTTAGATAAATCCTATCTTCTATGACACACAGTGTTCTGGTTTGATGTCTCCAGAATATTTAATAAGTAGATGTTTAGTTCACTGTTCAGTTCATGAATGATATATATACCAAATAAAACTCTGTCCCCTAGAGAGGTAGTCCGATTACTCTTTTCAGTACTTGTCCAAAAATGTATGTTGTACTAATGGATCTATAATTCATGACCTCTTCAGTTTCTGTCTTTCTGAAGATGGGTATCACACACATTCTTTTCCAGACTTCAGGTTTGTCATCCATACCGCTGAGTCTGTAAGGAACTTAGATCTTAGAGCCTAAAGCATAAGTGATGATGCACAACCATGACTTACAGAAAACAATCAAAAGAAAACTCTTATCAATCTGTAATTGGACAGAGTTGTATGAGAGAGAAAAATTATCTTTTGCCTTAAACAATTTGTCTAAAAGAAGTACTGTGTTACCGTAGCGTTTACATTTGGCTGAAAAAGAGTGGAGATGCTGGTGGAAATAAATCACATATCAAGCCACCAAAACCCACCACCGTTTAATGTCTTCATAAGTGATGTGGATGATGAGATCA
Organism: Micrastur ruficollis; assembly: GCA_034782655.1. NCBI lineage: Eukaryota > Metazoa > Chordata > Aves > Falconiformes > Falconidae > Micrastur > Micrastur ruficollis. The sequence goes on from JAVKKW010000002.1 coordinate 23,401,174, forward strand.
AGTGTACCTCGATGCCTGATGAAATTTGCGAACGATACCAACCTGAGCAGGGAAGTGGACACTTCGGAAGGGAGAGCCACCCTGCAGGAAGATGTGGATAGGCGGGAAGAGTGGGCTAACAAGAACCTTGTGAAGTTCAGCAAATACAAATGCAAGGTCTTGCACCTGGGAAAACATAGTGCAGGAGTGCAGCACAGGCTGGGACCTACCAGGCTGGGGAGCAGTTCTGTAGAAAGGGACTTGGGGGTCCTGGTGGGCAGCAAGCTCAATATGAGTGAACAGGGTGCTGTTGCGGCAAAGAAAGCCAAGAGGATGCTGGGTTGCATCACCAGCAGAGATAAAGAATTCATTATCCCACTCTGCTCAGCGCTTGTCAGGCCACAGCTGGAATACTGTGCTCAGTTTTGGTCCCCGCTATACAGAAAAGATGTGGACAGGCTGGAGAGGGTCCGGAGAAAGGCCACAAAGATGATCAAAGGTTTGGGAAGCCTGCCACCTGCGGAAGGGCTGAGAGAACGGGGTTTGTTCAGCCTTGAAAAAAGAAAGCTTAGGGGAGACCTTACCACCACGTTCCAGTATTTAAAAGATGTCTACAAAGAAGGTGAAGACTGCTTTATAAGGAGTCATATGGAAAAGATGAAGGGTAATGGGTACAAGTCACTCTTGGGGAGATTCCGACTGGTCACAAGAAGACAGTTTTTCACAATGAGAACAATCAGCCATTGGAATAGTCTCCCCAGGGAAGTGGTGGATTCCCCAGCACTGGACACTCTTTGGTTTCGGCTGGACAGGGTGCTGGGCCATCTTGTCTAGATGTTGTTTTTGCCAAGAAAGTTTGGACCAAATGATCCCCGAGTCCCTACCAACTTGGTATTCTATGATTATATGAAAAGTACCATGGAATTTGCCCCAGACCTTGAGATGACCTCAGTTGTATTATTTTGAGTAATTATTTCTAGCGAAGGTCTCTTGAAGGAGACAGCATCATGGCTGCAAGTATTGAAAAATGCTTTTCTTCATCTTTAGGTCAGGAATTATCATCTTTGTGCTAATATTACTAAACATTTGTGAGTAATAGATGCAGTGATTTGGTGGTTATACATGCAGATCAGGTTGTCTGCAAGCCCAGAACTCATGGAGTCGTTTGCATTTCATGCTCTGATTCCATTTGCGTACGTTCATTTGTGCAAAGCCAGATAGAAAGATTGATGCCATTTTTTTTTCCCAAAGTATTTTCAATACCAAATCAGTAAAGTTATATGTTTAATAGCTTAATCAGTAATTAATGCTCTTTCATGGAAGTTGCTGTATCTGGTGATGCATGACAGCCAGGAGCACACTGTTAGGGAGGGCTGAATTTTCATGTTGCGAAGTGATAACGTGCAGCTATTACTTTGATGACTTGCTTGAAAATAGGTGTGTTTTCTTCAAGGAGTATCCTTGTCTGTTGAAAGTCACGAGGATGGCAGGAAGAAAATTGTAAGTATATTCCTCAAAGCAATTGCATTGATGGCTGAGGGAATGGAAGTATAGTGTAGATTTTATTGATGTTTGAAGTTGTTATATGAAAAGTATTCTATTTATCTGTGGATCTCAAGAATGTGATAATTTTAGAGAATTCCATTTTTGCTGTTTTGAGAATAATAGATTCAATATGAATTTTGTGCCACATTCTTTGGTGGTTTTTTTTTGTTGTTTTTTTCCTGATGAATCTGGCAGGTTGCATCCTGAGGTGGATGACTGATGGGGTCGGCTGTGCAGGGTTTTATGGGTTAATATGTCATGAATGAGAACTGAAGTTTCCTTTGACCTCTAAGATAAGAGACTGTGGGATCTTTCTTGAGGTATTGCTACCCTGTAGCATGAGTGTTGGACTTAGTCTTCACGGTTTAGGATCCCTATAGCTCTTGCTACATGTTGTAGTTCCATCTTAGAAATTGCTAGGTTTTTTTAATTCCAAGTGAGAGTCTTAGGATGCTTTTTTTAATAATGCATTTCTTGATTATTCACTTTGGGATTTCTTTTTTTTTTTTCCCCTTGATGAAGGTAATATGTTTGTACACTTTTAGATATGTAGTTGGATGTTGCCCACTGGATGTACGATTTTGGTTTTCAGGTTATCAATTATTTGTGATTAGGTCTGAGTACTTATTGGATGCAGAAAAATGCTTTAAGACAGGGTATTATTGAGTTGTTTTTCTCGGTAGGAGCTGAGGGCCCCCGGGAGAGACAGGAGATGGAAATTTGCCTAGCTGATTTTTGTAAAATATATTAGGGCTGTTGCATAAATAACTGTAGTTGATGTTTGGGTGGTAGAAGATGGCATAATAACTTTCCAGATAGCTATCTTGTTGAGATAACATAGAATAGGGACCATTTCCTTGTCTTCTGCTGCATGGTCTTTTATCACTGTATGGTGAATACTTCTTGTTTTCCTGAAGCACAAGATTTTATTTTTTTTAATTTGATTTCTTTTGTAGTAGTTAAATTTTGGGTTTTTTTTCCCCTGAGTGGTGGTATAGTGTATTTTCACAACCTTGACAAAAATGGATGTAGAAAATCTTATCTAGGTTGTGTGTGTTTTGCTAAGGAAGTAGATGTCACTGTTTACCTTGGCATCTTTTTGCTGGTGCATATTTTCATTTCAAATGCCATATTTTAGCATTTTGTATGTTGTTGCTATGATGTTATAATCATTAGTAATGTGTTAATGTTAGCACATTATGTTAGCAACACAGGAGAGGCCTGAAGATCTAGACAGAATTGGCAGCTGAAAAGTATTTACAGACTATTTGCAGACATGGGAATTTTTTTTTAATACAGAGAGATAAGTGATGTACAAGAAAGTAGAGGAGTGTCATCATATCTATTTTCTGGTAAGGCCATTGGATTATGTATTAACATTATTCATTGATATCCTTATTGAAACAGATCTACTATTCTGGTTTTTTAATGGCTTCATGCACTTTTGGAATTCACAGGTTTGCAAAGTGTGAATATCATTTCAGTGTTTAGGAATTTGGGTTTATTAGCTTATTGTCAGTACATTTTTTGCAACACAGTTTTGAGCATGAAAAATTTTGTCACTTTTTTAAATGAACTGAAAAATACAATTTAAAAAGTCTCTATATGGCCCTGAGAATGTGGCCTTGAGATTATAGACCTCCATGAGATGGTAATGCAGTCTTCAATAGCTAGTCTGAGTTACTGTCTGAGACAAGGCTAGTCAATAGCCAGCGTGAGACAAGGGGACTTAAATCTAGCAGCAGCAGCAGCTCCGTGTTGAGCTGGCAGCGTACAGCTGTTCAATCCACTTACAGACCTGGTCTAGCGTCCGCTAAAATGACCAGAGGTTTACTGTTGATACCAAATTGAAATTGGTTTCAGCTTTGACTGGCATCTTCCAAATGGTTTAATTATAATAATGATTTTGAGCGTGTCGAGTGGGGTGCAAAAATTTAAAAGCTTTGTTCACGTAAAGTATTGAAAAATTCCAAATTGCCCAAAGATCAGAGAAAAAAAATAGGGCTGAGGGAAAGACGTACAAGAAGCTGGAAGATGAGTCAAAGCCTTACCTTGTGTAAATATGTAACAAGAAAAAGTGGGAATGTTTTGTATGAAAACTGTGGATCTAAATCCATGTGTGTTACACATTAAAGGGGGGTAAGATGTTGTATGAGTAATGCCGATGCCAGAAGTACACTTTAAGAGCAACTGTTTTGTCGCAAACATTTTTCTTCAACGTTTAAGATTCTGCAGCGGTAGGTGCTGTAGAAATTGCCAAGAAAATTGTCTTTTTCTGAAATACTAGAACTGAAGACATCTTGTGCTGAGGATATCAGGACAAGACATGCTGTCAGCCCTGGTGCACTGAGGGAGGGAACGGTCAGGCGCAAACATGACAAATTGTGAAAATGAAGAGCAGGCAGCAGCCACAGTGCCCATGCTCATTGGCTTTTCCTGGAACTGGAGAGGCTGGAGGAGCAGCCGAGGTGGTGTCCTGGGCAGCAGGTCCTTGGTGGCACCTAACACACATGGAAATCCAGAACCAGCTACCCTCCTGGCCCTGGGGCTCCTTGATGATCCATGTTCTGGGGTGATCGTTTGGGAGATCCCCCAGCTGCAGGCCATCAGCATCTGGAGCACATTGACATGTACGTCCCAAATTGGGTGTGCTTCCTAGCAGAGGCAATTTTGAATACCTTGGCATTTGTTCCAAATCAGACGGAAATAAAAATGATTTGAGAGGATATTTCTGCATCACTTAGTCCTCCCTTTGCTTGGTTCTGTTTTCTGGGAGACTGCTGACAGCACATTCAGAGCCATCCACGTGATGATCTGCAGCATGAAGTTCTCAAAATAAATACAATAAATTTAATCTGCATTTTGGGAGGGGTTTTGAAATTTCCGTATCGCTCATTGTTGGCTGATTTGGAGGCAATGATGAATGTGCCGGTGTTAATGAATACTGCATCTGTTTTAGATTGTACTTTATTCATCAGCTAAATATAAAGTGGTGTTTTCAAAATAGAAAGTTTAAAGAAGTTGTCTCTTGACAAACACTTTTAAGTGATATTGCCAGAAATAATAGTTCTGTTTTCTTTGTTTTCTATCTTCCTGGCTGAATTATATTCTTGACTGGAATGGTAAAATCTTGGAAAGAAGCCCCCAAACCAAAAAGCTGAAGCTTTGAGCAAGATGTGAACTAACCCTCTCTCAAGAAACGAGGAAGTAAATGTTACCAGCGTACTGCCGATAGGGGTGTAGAGCATCCTGGTATGCCCAACGTGAATTTGAAAATGCTTACCCCCCTCAGTGTTTATTCTCTTACTGCTAAAATAAGTGATACAGTTGTTTAGGGAAGACTGACTTAGGAAAGAAAGAGCAGCAGGTGGTTGTAGTCGTGTGGATGGGTTATCCATCGGAAATAACAACTGGTGCTAAAACCTAAGGTGCTCCGGCCTGATCTGAACAGAGGAAAATCCCCTCCAGGGGATAAAAAGGCACAGCAGGCACACAGGTGAGTGACGTGGCTCTTCTCTTCGGGTGCACCCTCTGTTTCTGCGGAGAAACAGCTATTTTCCTTTAGGTAGAGGTTGAGTACTTCACTACAACCTTAGCTAACTGCTGTTTTGCTTTCACTGTCATGGGTTTTATGTGAAGGAAAAGCATGAGGGCTGGGGAAGGAAAAGTGAAATTTCAGCTAACAAAAAAGCACAAAGGTCTTATTTCCTTTTTTTAACGTACATCCAGAACAGTGACAAATGAGCAATAAAATCATTGTGGCAGTAATGAGCATTAAGAAAACGTACAAGCTGTGAGACTTTGCAGAAATTATGTTTTTAACTGACTTTTCTTCCTGTTGTGCTTGAAATATAATTCAGATGTTGCTGAATGTCTGGGTTTTGCTGCACATCTGATTAAATGGAATAGCTGCCAAAAAGTGTTATTCTCGGTTACATTTAACACCTTGTGCTACAGTAAACAGCACAATTTAGAAGCTCAAGTCTCTGTTTTCCTAAGATACAAATAATGCTTACAGAGTAAGCACAGTAGAATTGTGTTTACCAGATAATTTATTCAAGTTTCCGCTTAAGCAGTTTCCAATTTAAAAATTTGTCCTAGTTAGAAAATATAATCAATTATAAAATAAACAGTTGTACAGTAAACATTTTATCTTTTTTTCTTAACCGTTTATTTAAGACCTATGCAGGAAAAAATGGACTTCAGAATATCCAATCTATTTAACGTGTGATTAAACACCACTTTGTCAATCATGTTTTCTAATTAAGCAGAATGTATGATAATTTTGTCCTCGATGAATAGCAATCCTTGATATGAAATACAGCACATCCTTAAAAGTTTTGTAATAACCAAGTAAAATCCCAATTCCTCATGTCTTGAAGTGAGGAAAACCCAGTCATGACTACGTTTATCTCTACACATGTGAGTAATCCTTCTGATGTGAAGCCATAACCTGGTCTTTTCTGGAAACAAAAACAAAAACAAAACCAAGCCAAAACAAAAACAATACCAAAACCTTTGAAATTTTGTATAGGGAAAAGAAAGGGAAGGGAGCAATTTATTTATTTTTTTCCCTGACTATTTTAAGCAATTTCAAATTAAAAAAAATAACAAACTAAAAACCTCAAACCAAACACAAAAAAAATCACCACCAAAGGCAAAGCCATCACTATATACTTTATATTCCACATCAACATGCTCTATAAAGTTTCTGGGAAATAAATGCTAAAAAGCCTTTTAAAAAACATTTTTTGGCTGTGCTAACAAACATGCAGTATTTATAATAGCTGCGCAGCTGCATCACCCGCCTGACCTGAACCATAACTCTTAATTATTCTGGGGGTGGAATTCATATCCCACTATTAACAGTGAATAGATCAGGGATCAAATAAGACTGAAATGTTAAGGTGGTCACCACTCTCTCTGTCTTCTGTCCGACCCGTGCAGCATGCCCAGTGTTTGATTGTACTAAGGGGTCCTGTTTCTGGCACTTCTTAGAAGGAAATAGGGTTTTTTGGGTTTTTTTCAATAAGTCCTTGTGGTATTTGGGTTGTTAAATTGTACAGAGAACTAGTGTCACTGCCTGGTTTGGCTGACCTGTACCTTCAGGAAAAGTCTAATACCTCACGAGTGGGAAGCTTTGGGTTTTGTCTGACTGCTGAGAAGTGGGAAAACTTGGAGGAGGAGATGTCTGTGGAAAAGCCTCTGGACTAACCATGTTTGGGAAGAAAGTTCAGATCTACCTTTTCAGGGTAAAAGACTAACAAGAACACTTAAAGGAGCTGTACTTGGAGCTTATTTGTGAAGTACCACGTTGTTATCAACAATGCATAATCCAACAGTAATTTATTAATTGTATTTACGTGGGTATGTTTGTCCCAAGAAAGATCAATGTAAAGGTTTAGTTTTTTACAGCAAACAAAACCTATACCATCTCCAAAGGTACACAAAAAACCACTAGTGACTGGTTTTTTTTCTTCTGATGTTTCTGAGGGAGTGAGAAGCATTGAGGCTTCCAGCCCCTGTTTTTCAGATCACAATGCGCACCATCGGGGGGGCCATCCTGGCCTCTCATTTATCATCTTAACTTTATTTTGTATAACTTCCTATTTAACGGCGATTCAAATTATTTATATATACTGTTTTTCGCATCTTGGTTCTCGTTATTTGAAAACATATTAATTTGTGTAACTGTACTGTAAAAAAGTTTTAATAAGTGGCAGTAATTAAAATGTTAATGATGTGAGAAATTACTTGGTCTACTTCTAGTATCTAATGAGAACTGTCTCCGCATCGGATAGAGCCAAGTTTAACGTTCAGTCTTTCAAACATTGACTGGGACCATCTTTATTGTGAGTGATATTATGTACTATATTTAGCAACAAATGCAAATGTTACTGAACTTTAGGAAAATTCTGGAGATGTTAGTAAGGGGGTTTTTTTTCTCTAGTAAGCCAGTGATAAGTCAATTTAAATTTTGCAAATTCTAATGAGATGGAAGGATTCATTCTGTATTGGATACTCTGTTGCCGGACTAAAGAACTAAACCAGTGGTCTCATCTGTGTGTTGTGTGTGTGTGACAGTGACTGGTATCAGCTGTAAGAAATATGATGCAGTGGAACTTAGGGACTGCATTCACCAGAGGCTTCCTGGCGTCTGAGCAGTTGACTTCTGCTTTGAAGCAAGGTTTCCTAATCGTACATGGTGTGGACTCCTGAAACTGCGGCTGCTCTGATAAATCCACAGATAAATGCCTAATCCTGTCTTAAAATGTGACTAAGTAGTTCTTTACGTGAGCAGGGGACTGAAAATTCCAGGCTTTTGTCATTTTATCAGCCAGTACAGCCTATGCCTAATATTAATAAACATCACTTGAGGTATCTGCTAGGCTAATACACATCAGCTATGACATGGGCTGGAAGCATGGTCATTGCCCCAGCGCAGAGACCAAGTCAACCCCATTTTGTAGGGTTTACGCTAAACAGCATTTATGTTGCATGGCTATACATTAGGCTATGCTACAGTCAGCAGCATGCATGTGATCGTGAAAAGTTCGGCGAGAAATTGTGTCTGGCTGTGGATGAACTTCAGAAACCTGGTGAGCATGGGGTGATGCTGGGGGAAATGGTGCTTGCAAACATTTGATCCAAGTTAAAATATGTTGCTCTTTAACTGAGAAATGAGAACTTTATCCAGTTATTCTGTATGCACCAAATGTGCATTACCTAATCGGAATTTCAGAGAGGAAAGGTAACTGGTTAGCCCAGTGTCTTTCTCCATGGTTCCCTTCATAAACAGGAAAAACAACTAGAGTGCTTTTTTTTTTTGCAAAACAGCAGTAAAAGAAACCTGTACCTTATTCCTTTTGGTTGCATACTAATGTGCTATTAATGACAGGGCTGAGAACTGCAGCAACCTGGGAGCTCCTGCTTCCCTAAAATGGGAAGTTCTTGCAGAGAATGTATTTCCCTCAAGCGAGCAGCCTGTTTGAGTCTGTCTAGCTCCTACGGAAGGGGAGACAAAATCATTGTCTTTATTTACTGAGTATTTAAAAGCACCTTTTGAACCCCTGCAGTCAATACATTGTATATACGCTGGAAAAAGCCAGATCTCCTCCTGCAGGACTCTGCAGGAAAATAATGTTATGTCATGTAAAAAGCCAACGGTCCTTCCGCGCAGGGTGCAGGATGCTTGCCTGACCCTGACTTCAAACACAAATCTCCCAAAAATGCTTTCTCGCTATATAGTTTTGTAACTTCCTTTCATATCTCCAGGGAAGGAGGTGGAGAACAGATCTGGAGTTAACCCCTTGTATACCAGCAGATAGTAGCATTTCATAAGATGTCTACATGCATGAACGTTTGGGTTTTTTCTGATTTCTCTGTTTATGCCAAGTTAACGTTAGTGGTAGCATCTCAATGAGTAAAACTACAAAAGTGTGTTTCAAATGGAAGTCAGATAAATGAACAAAATAATAAAAACTGTTTGATTGCTTTGAATTTTCCAGAAAGGTATTATGACACAATTGTAAATACTTTATAGTATGGAATTACTTTTGCTATTGACATTGAAATTAGAGTAAACTTCCATTCACATAAATAGAACAGATTTGAGCCCCGTTCCCACATAAAAATACACTTTTTCTCAGGAAAAAAAAGTATCCCTTGAGGCCCGGTCTTATTGCAAGCAATTCTGACCTAATTCATATATATTACTTGTAAAATTTATATCCTTTCCTCTCTCACAGGCACTGTATGAAAAATTATGGGGAAAAAATGCACTGTAGATTGCATCAGCTTTTTCTTCTTTATTCCCACAGGCACAACAGCTAACAGATCTGGAGCAAAAACTAGCAGTTGCAAAAGATGAATTGGAAAAGGCAGCCCTTGACAAAGTAAGAAGTGTAACGTAATGTAAGCATGTTTATCTCTATCAGCTGTGAGTGTTTCAGTGAAATTTGACAAAAACAAATGAAAGTCTTGCAATGATTTAGATGCATACCTAATTGCATGTACCTGGGAGTAATGCTACTGAAATCAGTGGAACTAATTATGATGCATGAAGTTAAGTACAACTGCAAAGTTATTTAAGAGGAGGCAATCAAATTAGAAAGAAACACCTCAAAGCCCCCTAGAAAGCCAAATGCTATAATTCTTTGTGAACAAAAGTACACTAACAAGAATGTGCCTGTAACCGGTATGGTTTGTATCTGAGGTTTAGTCATAGTTGTGGGGAGGCTGCAGTATAGCAATGGGTCAGTCTCTCGTTAGGGTGGGACTGGTGTGACAGAGCTGACTCTTCTGTGGGCAGAGGTGCCCACTCATGTCGGGGGGGACTGTGGGGAATCCCAGGAAACGGCCAAAGCAGGACACGTTCACTCCTGTTAGCTGTGCACCAGGGGAACTTCCTTCTAGACTTAGGGTAGCTGGGAAGAAAATATTGTGCAATAGGGAAGCAATTTATCAGAAAGGAAAAAACTTCCATACGCTATCAGACTACTTTCTTGGTTTGGTTTTCTAGTATTTTCAGGTTCCATTAGACATTCAGGGGGAAAAAAAAAAGTATGCCTCTTCCACTAAAAGCATTTTTCTTAAATCTTCAATATTGCAATCACTGAAATAATCCTCTTGAGTGAGGATTTGCATCCAGCGTTGCAAAATATCATCTATGCAGGCAGTGCTCAGAGTAACATTATTCAAACCTGTGCGTGCGTCTGGTGATACATTATGTGTTTCTTGTCAGTACACTGAACTGAACTGCTCCACGTATTTAAAAATTAAGCATTTTCCTTCTTTGCTTGTATAACACTTACAGACGTGGTGCCTCACTAGGGCCAATACACCGTCTGTGGCAATGGCAAGAGAGCACTGCTTGCCGTAAATATCTTCTAAATGCAGTTATTCATTATAATGCAGACAGTTGTGAAGGAGAAAGCAAAGAACATTTGACATCAGGAACTTTTAATGAGAATGCTATTAAGGGATCCTGTCTGCAAATTAAAAGGGGATCTGCAGAACACCCAAGTGACTTCTCTGGCCCTGTTTCTTTTCTATTATATACTATAGAATTTGAATTTAGGGCTCAGTTGTGGTTCCATAGGCTTACCGGCAGCCCAGTGTCGTCCTCTGGCAAATCATCCTTGAGAGAGTCAATGGATGGCATCGTTGCCTACATGCTATGAAAGTGCAGTGGAAATGGCAAGCAGGAGTAAAAACAGCAGTGCAAATGAAGGAAGAAGACAAAGTTCACACCAGGCAGAATTGTGAGGCAGCTTTATGAGACTAGAAATGCCTGTGTTTGACTAGTTCTAACTACAGAGTAATAAGACCATTTAAGCTGTAGGTACCTTTTCCCCCAGTTAAGAGCTTTTCTGTATGAGTGTTGGACTGAAAAAGGTTAGAAAGGGCCAACAGTCCATCCATGTCTTCAGTGAAGACTTGGCCTTAACTGTTTTGACAATGTTTGCACACACAGTTTCAGCTAAAGGAATGGAAGCAATGTAAAGCAATGTGCATTTTTGGAACGAGCTGTATTTGACATGAATAATCGAGTGATCGAATCTCAAACTGTGCTTATAAATAGGCATTGATTTGTATTTTTCTTTTGGGACGGTATCAGGCTTTTCTACTAAATATTAGTTTGTGCTGACAGTGGACTTAGTGTCTCTCATAAGTTTATTTACGCTATAGCACAAATTTTCTAGTTCCCACGATGGAACCTCAGAAGACTGTCAAATTTTGCATTGCCACAGCCTGAATTATTGAATCCAACCACATGACGAGAGTATTAACAAATCTGGGAAATCTGAAGACATGCGTCATCTGTTGGCAGTGTTTTGACCAGCAAGCAGCCTATTTTGACCGCAATCACATCTGTGCAAGGTTATTGAGAACTTTGTCAAATGACATCCCTGGTTCCAATAGCGTTCCCTTAAGCTGTGCTTTTGTGCTGCCCATTTATAAATCTCCTACCAGCAAAGTCAAAATTTAATTTTGATACCCACAGAACGAAAACAAAATAACGTATTCTGCTTTTACCTTTTGGAATGGCAAAATGGCTGGCCTTAGCCAAGGCAGAACAAGCACTGGGTGGCAGGGGTGAGAGATCAGAGGATGAGAAATTATCCAGAGGCGTTTCCGGACAGGAGGAGTGTGGTTTCAGATCAGTGTGATTTGCAGGGAGCACTAGGGTCGTATAGTGCTATAATGGCTGAGTCCGTATCGTCAAGCAAAATTAGACAGTCTGCTACCTCTGCCACTTTGGTGTCTGAGTTTATTTTGACTATGTCAAGTGGTGATTTATGTTCTCTGTGCAGTCACTTCTTGAAAAGGTAGGGGAAAAGACATACTACCTGAAAAGAAGTATGCTAAGATCTTCTGTTGTCAGTTAGAAATTAAAAGATCTCCGAGTCAGATGGATAAAGTAATCCTTTCCATTTTACGCTGCCATTAGGTCAGAGACATATCAGTCTGGCTCAAGGTTCATACATTTTAATAAGTAATTCATACAAAGTGCTGTCCTTTTTGATAATAATCTAGCATTCCTCCTCACTGCACACATCTTAAGGGAAAACCATTCAATTTTGTCTGTTTGCAAACAAACCAAACTCTATTCCATCACCTGTTTCTTTGATTTCCCTTATTGTGCTATATATTAATTTTTTTTTTTTTATGGTTGTCTGATCCTACCATTGAAATGTTTCCTACTCACTCTGTTTGTTTGTTTATTTCTAAAGAACCACTCGGATTTTCCCAGTTATGAGATACATTCCCTGGTTCTGGTTCAGGGGAAGTTTATCTGACGTTAAACATGGAGTATCTGTCGGTTTCTGAAAAATACTTGTTTAGCAAATAAACTAAAATAAGGTGGTGTGTGCCGAATGCCATTGCTTAGGATTTGTATACCTGTGAAATATTTTTATATTGTATATGTAATACTTCACATATGTAGTATGTAGTGTGTAATGGTACTTATACGTATATTTTCCAACAACTTTTGCTGTGCTATACCTTGATTTATGTATCTTCAAAAAAATCTTTGAAGGTTGAAATGTGGTGATGTAGCCTGTATTTATAGGTGCATTCTTTATATTAAGAATAAGAAGATATTTTTTTTTTTTTTTTTTTTAAGGCCAAATGCTGCTTAATTCACCCTGAAATGAGTGTAAGGAAGTTACCTCAATATCTAATATTTGACTCTAAGTGTCTTGCTGTGATGGAGCAAAGACCTAAAATGAGATTTCCTCAGTGCCATAGTTATCTTGCTGTTCTTATCATTTCAGCTTATTTCAAGGACAGACTGCTATTTTCATTAATACATCTATCTGTATTTTTGCGAGTGAAATAGCAGTTTTCTAACATGAGTTGCAAGCGCTTCACCACTTAGAAGTTTTAGTTTGGCTTGATGGACAGTAATGGATCTGGATAATCATATTCTTAGCGGATGAAAAGACTTATGGTTTATTTACTATATACTGCAATGGCATAATATGCTCATGAAGGAAGTCATCTTTGTTGGATTAGATTCAATCTTTTTAACTTGTGGAAAAATACCAATCATTCTGAACATTATAAACAAAATTCCATGCGAAGTCTACGTCTTTTGCAATACTTGTGAACATTTACTTCTCTAGAACTATTATAGGCAAAAGTCTGAGACAGTGTATGATATTTGGTAGATTGTATTCTTGTTTCTTTTCAGATAAAATCATAATCAATAATTATTTTCCATAATCAATGTGGATAAAACTGCATGGAGGAAAGGGAAGAGTGCTATGGCTTTTTAGGCAGCGTGGTGTGTTCTGCACGGTAACCTGATGGTATAAAAAAACCTGCTTTAAACAGCCTTAATTTCTTCTGTTAATAAGAAAAAACAGCAGCTGCTCATAAATGTTTGGTTTAATGCAGAGAGAGAAAGCAAGCAATTCTGTTCATAATAACACATCTTAGAGAACTGATGATTTCTTCTTTTCCCCAGGAGTCACAGCTTAAAGCTCTGAAGGAGACCGTGCAGCTTTGCCTGTCTTCCGTTCTGCACAATCAGCCTCCTGCTATGAATCTAATCCCTTCAAAACCAGCTGAGAAGCTGACATCCCCAGTTACAAAGAGCTCAAAAGTTCCATTTCAAGCGACAAGCACCAAGGTATGGTTTCTCTCTGGGTTTTGGGTTTTTTTGAAATGTCTTTGAAAGTTTGTCCTGTAAGAGCATCAAACTGGAACTAAGGAGGATTTTAAATTCATTGAAAGATTAGGATGAATTTTGAGGATATTCTAAGACTGTTTCTGATGTCAATAAACTTCTGTTAAAGGTGGGAAGCAGCTATTTTTTGTGCTAAGGAGCAGAATTCCATCTATCGCTTGCTAAATGGACTGTGTCTGCATAACAAATCTACAAGGAAGATGGATTTGCATCTAAAATAAGTGAGGATGCTAATTCATAGGATTATTTCACCTGTCAGGCACTGATAGTGAGTTTGTGGTAATATAGCACTAAACAGTAAGACGGTTTTTTTTAGTGAAAAAGACTGACATAAAAACGTTAAACAATCTGGGACACCCAGATCAAATTTGCCAAAAGGGATCTATGAAATAGGCCATAGGGAATATTCCAATCATGCCAGTTGGGTAGGGCACTTTAAGAGAAGGCATGAAAAAAAATTTGATGAAAGTGTTTTGATTCCATAGATGCAAACATTTTAATACAATCAAGATTTACAGCAATTAACATAAAATTACAGCATAATTTTCATCTGCAGGGTTGTATTTTGCTCATGTATTCAACTGATTCAATAGATCTAGAAGAAATCTGTGATTTCAATCAAAAACGAAGTTTTACAGGAGAATAACTGAAGGACACTTTAATGTCCTCCTGAAATTCCAAAACTCTTTCCTGAAATATAAATGGGAATTGCTAAGTCATATCCAACTTGTAATTTTTATATGGCAGCTGTTGATATTCATTACTAGTACAGAAGCTGAAGCCAAAAATTAGTAACTTTTCTGTACGTATATTAAAATTGAAATAAAATTTCAGAAAGCAGAATATAATTATAAAACTGGATCTCATGCTGCTACTCTTGTAAAAGTAATGATCGTCGGTTCCTTAATCGCTGTTTTATAGGAAGAAACCTTCATTCCCCAAAATCATTACCTCTGGAAACAAAAGCACTGTATTAATTAATAGCAGGACATGGGGATATTCGTGCTCATTTAGATTAAGATCACTGGTTCTACGTTCTGCAGGACAGTGGACCCTTCTTTTGTAGGTCATGCAGACTGAGCTTCACTGTGGGACCCCAGGAGGACATTTTTCCTTACTAATGTGGCTGTAGAATTGTCTGTCTTGTTCTTACTGCCCTTCTCTTCAGGTTGGAAGTGTTTGCGCCTCTGTCCTGAAAGCGTAGGTGCACTGAAGGACAGGACCCAACAAGCCGCTGTGCCTGTGTTCGAGGCTGGTACAGGGTCCGAGCCTTCGAAGCCTTTGAGGTCTCCGTGGTTTTACAGCTATGACTGTAGCGCCACGAAGGAAATGGGAGGACAGTGTAGAGAGCAGAATTGGATTTTTGATATTTGACTGAAACACGGAATACCCTTCCCTCTGGTACAGATTTTGTGTTTAATGTTCCTGTTCGCAAAATGTATCAGCATTTCCGTGCTTCACCCTTTTGAGAACCAGCATTTAGTCTTCTGTATCCAGAAGTGCTTGAATAAGTTATACTGCCCCTTTAATAGACATTGCTCGCATTTCTCTGCGCTTGGCATATGCCATGAACATGTCTGAGAAAATAATGGGCTGCAATCCTCTTCCTCCACACACTGACACCTCATTATTATAAATCTGTGCATTATCTGTGATTATAAAACCGCTGAAATCTGCTACTGTGAAATAGGTTGTCAAAGAATCGTAGTCAGTCCAGAATTATAACCTCTGCACTTGAGCTGTATAATAGAAGGCTTTTTTTTATGATGACATCCATTCTTATGTATCTTTTCCTTCGCTTTTTCTTCCTCTTACAAGCCAATAGCTCTAACTACAGATGTATAGCTTTCTTTTCCTAAAATTAGATTTGCATAAGCATTTTGATACAGCAGGCTAGTATTTTTAGGAGAATATAAATGTGTGTGATTACTTAAATATGTTTTCATATGTAAAAATGGGATCTTCAGATGAGCAGCACTTATGCATCTTGCCACGCCTGATAAGCAGCAGTTTCACTTTCAGGAAAGAAATGATGATTTGTTTGGTAAATATCTTATTTCAAAGATATTCTTATCCCATCTAAAAATTGCTTTCTAAAAATGTAAAACTTATTTTAAATCCGTTGAAGGTACATCATATGTATCACTTGGGAACAATTATTCCTGGGACTGGGGTGCTGCCTGCTTAAAAAAAAAAAAAAAGAGTTGCAAATAAGTAGGTTGTCTATTTGTATTCATAATTAGTAACCATAATACCTGAGCGCTTGTTAGAGATGATATTTAACACAAGAACATGGTGTAGAAAGGATAATTAGGAAAGCAAATTGTCAAATTTCTTGGGAAGGTTCATTTTAAAAATTGATTTCCTAGTGGGGTATTTTGGTCTTTCTAGAGAATGTGATCTAAAGAAGCATAAATCAGGTTTAACAAATCAGTTCATAGGAGTGCCTAAATCAGTGCCAAAAAGTTGTTGTTCTGGATAGCTCAGTAATTTGGAAGAGTGGGTAGTAATGGGAAATTCTTACAGTTTAATCACAGGAAAAAGTTCCTTTAAAGTGATCAAAAGTAGTGTCAGTCTGAGGTGCGGTTTGTGACACGTCTTAAATGAGTTAATATTTACAATGTACAAGAATGTAAAATACAGAATTTGCCATTTGAATTGGCGCTACTATTTCAGACCAAAACCATTTCAGCTGTCACGTACCTGTCATCACTCCGACACTGGTGCTGAAAGCGTTGACCATTGCAAATGGATTTAGGGGTCTGTGCGTACAAGTTCAACGACACTAACAACTAAAACCAAGCATAACCAGAAGGCTGATCATTAATCCTGAACGATGAGGTCTTCAACTTTCTGAATTGTTGACAATTATTTTTATTATGTAGTTTCTTTCTCACTGTAATGTTGCGGCAATAACCATTTCGTATTCTGCCAGTGGAAAACGCTTCCAAGCTAGTTGAGAGTTGTTGGATACAGCTCGTGTTGTAGCAACTTTCCTGCCTTATTCCCGTTACAGAGGTGATGAGGAAAAAGAAAAATGAAGAGAAAGGAAGAGGTCTGAAACTCCGCTTTCCTTTTTAATCTCCAGATGGGTGCCTAAGGACTTGCGTACTTAGAGTATTGTTAATGGATGAAAACTGTAATGTTTACCAGGCTACCTGCTGTGGGGAGTATGGGCCGGTATAACCCGTGAACCAGAGCGCTGGTACTGACTTTCTGTTGAGGCATTTTCTGCACTTAACATATCTCAGCATAGCAAACAACTCTGACAATTTATGGGGAGTTAGTAGATGGAATGCATTCTTACTCCATTTGGTTTAATTCCTCTTTCTGAAAAAGGATAACGTTATGCCTTATAAAAAAATAGAAATTGTAGTAATAGCTATCATTCAAATATCTTTGGCTGTGCAGCGTAAAGATACCTGTGCTCCAAATGCAACAAAATGAGCTTTAGTAACACTGTGGAAAATTAATGTCAAATCAAAATCAGAAGCAAAACAGAAGAGTCTGTCTCCAGTAGCGAGGCTGAATATGCAGGTGATGGGGAATACAGTGACGCAGATACCAGGATACGAGTGACTAGTTTGCTCTACAGAGTTTTTGCCAAATGCAAAAACATTGTTTCATGTATTCCCCAAATTAATTCCTTCATTATAAATGCCCGGTGGTTTTTGTGTATTTTGTGAGCTGCGCTATTTTAAGAGTGGAAATACAAGTGAATTTTAAACTGTGAAGAATAACACCCCCTCCCATGTTGTACAGAGCATGGGTGGAAAGACCACCTGTGACTGCCATGCCAGCGTTCCAGTCTGGATGGAAGAAGTACAGGCTGAATAAGAATGAGACTATCCTTCTGCAGAAACGAATAGTCCAGACTGAAAGGGGAACTACCACTCCATTTTTAAAAGATTTCGAGATCTCACAAGAAAATGCATCACTTGTGGCAAAAACTGGTGCAAGGAGCCATTGCATCTGCCTCGCGTATATTGTGACTGTTGTGGACTCCAGCATATATTGATTAGCGTAAAACTTCAGAAAAGTTTAAGTACTGTGGGCCATCCTCTTTTTATCTGGAAATAAGTACTCTGTTCCCCATCAAAGTAAGCTTGGGGACCTTCAGATCTTTATGCAGCCTAAGAAAGTGTTCTTGTTGGAGGAGGAATGAGGAGAGCTTGTGAGACTGTTCGAAGAAGGTACAAGTCTGGGAAGTTGGTGAAGAACAAGGTAGTCTGAAAAGCATTTTGAAATGGCTATATAGGAAATCAAGAGGATGAGTTTTCTGTGTTGATACATAAATAGTGTATTTAGGTTAAATTTAAGCTCACAGTTATTCTGGGTGCATAGATACTGAGCATCTCTTACAGACGCAGAGCAAGACTGCCGAAACAATAACATGATCATACTGTCAAGAGTCTTAGCTTCTTCAGCAATTTCATCAGGAGTTTTGAAGGTTTTTTTTGAAAAACCAATTTCTAAAGGATGAATGATATAGCTAGGAAGCCAGAATATTTCTTAGGTTCTAGACCTTATCCACTTTATTCTACAAAAGTAGAAATGATTGATGTAAATATTTATATAAAATAATAATACAATAGTTAATTATTTGTACTAAATATTAGTTGCACAATTATCTTATTACTGATAATATTGTAGGATACTATAATTGATTAGAAATTTGAAAAAACAAATATAGTTACATGTGTATATTTCTTCAAAATGTACAAATACATTTTGAAGGAATGAAGAAATACCTGGAATGTGTAGGTTAGACCCAAACCGTGTTTTTGTTAATTGGTTTTTAAGAGTGTTTTTGCAGATCCTAGAAAACCAACAGAATAGCTTCAAATTCATGAAAAATTAACCAGATGAGTGTAGCAATGTATCATCTCATCTCTCTCCCTTTCTAGGTCAAGAAAGAAACCTAAATCAGAACAAATTACTTAAGGAAATAATTTCTGTTTTCTAAAATCTGAGCTATTACCGTTCATATAATTTATCATAATATTCCAGTATAAATGAAGGTTCTGACCCTTTGTACAAAGCAATTTCAAATTCGTTGCTCAAGAACCTGTGAAACAACACAAATATAATTATGGACTTATTTTTGTCCTTATAGGAAAGATTAAGACACTGAAAGCTTTTCTGATGTGTCTGGTTATTTTTACTCAGGGTGACCTCTGAATAACATGCTGAAAACAGGACTTGGAAGTTATTTCTCTTTAGGCGTGACATTTCAAACTGACATTATAGCATTCTGTCCGGAAGCCCCCCAAATCCTGTGTGTGATAACCCCACCCCAGAGGCGGAAAGATGGGCAAATAGACTTCTGAAATATAAAAGATGCTAGTCTGAATTTAGAAATGCATGAGTGAATCAGATATCTGACATTCACAGTATGTGTACGCTTTTTGGTAACATGGTCTCTGTTTTGTGGATTTGGAGGAACAGAGCTTTAAAATGTGGAATATTTGTGACTGTTCTTTTCCAGTTTTCCATTGATTTTTGCTGCGCACTGCCTTGCTGTTACCCAAGTAATTCTCAGCATCTGTCTGGTATTTGAGACCGTGAGGGCAGAGTAAGGCTCTAGCAGTCCCGTTTTTCCCTCTGTTTCCCTGCTTGCTTTCATTCTCTTGTCCTTCGTTGCTAAATACTCCCCATAATTCCTCCTAACTACTTTTCAGCATTATCCTCTCGTTCCGTCTAGCTAAGTATTCTCTTCTGACACCTGTTCCTCCGTTAAACTTCCGAATAGTAAACCTCATTACGCTATGTCCTTTCCTACAAAAGGAGCATTCAGACCGCAGAGAGCAGAGGGTCCGGTACGGTCTGAGGCAGCTTTTTTAAAGGGTCAGTTTCAAAAAGATCACAAAATACAAGGTTAGACCTGAAACAATGGCAGGTTTTAAAGAAAACTTAAGCCTGTTTTGTGGGCTGCTCTGGTAAATGAAAATTCTATGTAATTGTGAAAAACACATAGAGCAAAACTTTTCATTTAATAGAGCTCCAGGAAAACACAGACCAATACAGATACAGCATGGCGTGCTTGGATTTATTTGGAAATTAACTGTCTGCTCACAACTGAGGGGAAGAAAACCCAGTGTGTGTCCTCATAACTTTATCAGAGAAAGCACAGGTTTAACCTAAGGGCCCAGACTATAATATCTGAGGTCAGCTATAAGTAACCAGCAAGAGCATTGCGGGCAGTGAATAGATTTGTGCTGCGTTAAAGCCTTAGGAAGTCAGCCTCTGTGGTACCCCAGTGCTTCTCCACTTTTGTTGCCTCAAACTTTGCTTCTGCCAGAGTTAATGAGATATCACCGACACCTGCAGTTTGAGTGACCTGTAGATCTTTGCATTCAACACCGGGATTGGAAAGCCATAATTAAAAAAAAGAAAAAGGCAATTACTAAATGCAGTGTCAGCCACATTTTGTAATACGCGGTAACGACATACAATCATATAACCCGTCCCTAATGCATAAACATTATGAGAATAAAATGGCATTGAAAAATGACACTATCCATCGCTTTAGAAGGAAACACGTATTCTTTAGTCTGAAATTAAATTCTAAGGTACTCACCACAGAAATCTCAGGTACTATGAGTATCTGGAAGGCTAATGTAGTAAGAAATTTGTTTTTAAAAAGATAAAAGGTAATTTAATTGCAGAAGCATGACTAGCATGACCTATTTCTTCCCGTAAGTCTCTCCTGTTCTGCTTTTCATAGTTCTCTTTGGGCTTATAGACTTTTATTCTCATTACAATCAACAAGATGTCAACCATAGTGTTGTATTATTGCTAATGATGATTCATAAGAGTATGGCAACTCTTCCCCATATCTTTTGTTTCCAGGATTTGCTTCAGATTGAGTATGTGTTTGCTGTTGCCTCAGAAAGCTTGCACGGAACTTTTTCTACAGCCCTTTTTCTTCAGTGACTAATTTTTAATAAAATTTTATTACATGCTGGAAAACCTTTAACACCAGAGATCATTAAATTGAAAGCTGAAGCTCTTTGCTTTTATTACTTACTTTAAAGAAGTCTTCATTATTAGCACATTATCTTGATAGTAAATTAGGTTTAGAGGTTTTTTTTCAACTGAGTACAATCAAGGGAAATTGGAAGAAAAGCACCTGGCATCTCCTATTTAGTCCATAACCCAAACCCGATATTCTCCTTCAGGTTTCAGTGACACAATCTATAGTTCTCTTCATTTCATTAACTCTTTGACCTCACTCCTCCTTGTTCCAGAATATAAGTGGCTGGACTGGCCCATTACCCCAGGGTTCAACTGAAATTAGCAATGGGCTAATGGGCTGAAGCGGTAACAGGTAACCATTTCTTACTGCATTTTTTGGTGGCTGTTACCTGCAGGTCAGTTTGCCTGTGTATGAAAAATACTTCAAAGTCCCACTCCAAATATCCTCTTTTTTAATTAATGTCTTTATTTATCAGATGTTTCTATAAAGTCTCCCACAATCTAGTACATAATACATCCCCAAAATGCTGTGGGTTACCGCTTGACAGTGGTTTAAAAAGGGATGTGAGGATATACAATTTAAATTTCTTAAGGGATTTTAAATAACGTCAAAAAAAGAGATTGTTAGGTATGGCTAATGGTCTTGCATGGACCTGAGGATTAGCACGGACAGCCTACATCCATCTTCTCAAATTCTGCTTTAGTCTAAGTCTAGGACCCTGTGCTAGAGCAGCCTCGGGCTTGCTGTGACGTTCAGCAGCTTTCTGGACAAGCTGAGTTGTCTTTGTCAAAAGGAAGAGAGAGAAGATCCCTATAATTACTTTTCAGTTGTTATTTATTTTAGAGATATCTTTCCTCTCCTACTCATATCTCATATCAAGTGATGGTTTTTTCAGGTTTCTCTGTCTCTTTCCCACCCCCTGGTGACAGTGGAGATGACTGGGGAAATGCACAGTACTTCTAGTTTTACTTCAAGTTGCGTTTAGCAGAAAAATAGTAACACGTTGTTTTATCTTGTGACTTCCCTAGCTGGCGTGTTTGTTGCGTGTTCGGCTAAAAAATATTCATATGTGAGCAATGGAAACAAAACTGAACGTATGTGCCTTTGCAGTTGCACATTAGTAAACCTCTTTTAAGAAGTGTTAGTATTAGCACTTTTTTCTACCAATATTACATATAAAAGAAGGCTCGAAATGTGCAGAGGATTTAATTAATCATTTTAAGTGGCTTACAAACTTGAATGTAATTGTGAAAGTACTCCAAAGGGAATTTTGCTACCCAAGGATATATTAAAGATTTATTTGAAAATAATTAATGCGGGTATCCTGTATACAATATGTATTATTAATCTACTGTTACAAAGTTTCACTTGATATGTGTATATGGAGCCAAGTGGGAAACATTAGAGATAGTTAAGTGATCTTTTTCTTTGATTTGAGCAAAAACATGATTTGGAAAGTACTTACAAAGGAAATATTTATTGACTCTGTATTTTGGCCATTAATAGGAATTTTCTAGCAATTTGATTGAAAACATCGCATTGAATCATAAAGCAGAAGAAATGCAGAATGGACTGGTGATAAGCTGAACGCATTCAAGTTCAGTTTAGTCTTGAGCAATTTAAAAAATCACCCACTGGCCTACACCCTCTCATCATCTTTCAGAACTGTTAAGCTTCCCTTTATTCTACATTTGTTATTTTTTATTAAAATAATAATAAATAAAATGTAAAAAAGAGTATGTTATTTTATTGTCACAGTAATATAGTCTGAAGGAATGTGCTCTCATACAATGGAAAAGCAGACATTCATTTAAAACAAAAAAACCTTTTAGTATCAAACCTATATTTGTTCAGACCCTTAAAGGTTTGATGGATGGTGCTTAAATTGAATGTTTGAAGGGGTGAAAAATGGAGTCACATAATAAATGACTACCTAATATTTTTTATTACTAAATATTTTGAGGTGGTTTACAGATTATTTATGGAATCCTATTTCCTCATATCTTTTGAAAAATAGTAGTCCTCATCTCTGCTGATGGAACTGTGGTCATGATGCAAACTGTATTGTCGGGGTTTTTTTTTATAAGTACAACTGTCTCTATAGGAAGGGACTTCAATAGGCAATTGGAAGCAAACAGAGTTTATTTTAGAAAAGATTCCTCTACCAGGACTCCTACCTTTTCTGAAATTAGTAAGACTGCCCCCTTAGGGCCTAATTGGGGGAAAAAGTCAGAAGTCTCAAAAGGAAAAGCACTTCTTGAAGTGACCTCATTTATGAAACTCAGCTCGAGGTTCAGGAGGGTTCCAGCTTCACTGAGGTGGTCCTCCTGGGGTCTGTCACTCTTCTGGGGCTGGGCATCTTTGGCTTTGCCTTCCCAAAACCACAAATGTTCAAGTCTGTGACTGTAACTTCAGTAGCTGTTTTGTTCATCTGGGAAGACTGTAATTGTCTATAAAGCATGTTCTGACGGTGCGTATTATTGCTGTTCTGAAGTGTAAGAAGTGTTATACAGTGTTCATTATCCCACAGCTAATTGCTTATTTCTTTGTGATGGCTGTAGAAAATCAAGACAATTCCTTATTGAAGGAATGTGTTTATTTGGTTGGTTCAGTTTCTTAAGTATTATAACATCAAAAAAAACCCCAACACCTCAAGATGCTTAAGAATCTTAATAGTTTTATAAAAGAAAGTTTTGATAATTTTTTCCTCTGCATTGAAGGACAGCCTATTTTAGAAATGGTGGGAAAATGATGCAGACAGTGTATTTATATGTGAAGTAGGTGTATTTATACATGTAGTTGTACCCTTGAGCATATGCCCATCCCTCCAGCCATCCTTGAACTTTGCATGCTGCAAAATATTACGTATTTGAACTTGTCCATTCTATAAGAAAAAATGATGGTAAAATTTAGCTGTTATTAAGGGAATGTGAAATTATAGGTATAGATATAATGTAATATAGCTAATTGACTTGTATAAACTTATCAACAAGTTTTTTCTCTAATACTTCTTATTATATATATGTTGATCCAACAAAGACTTCCGTTTTTCAAACCTAATTAATTCTATTTCCTTTTCTCATTGTTTTAGCTACAGATACATTTACAATAGGCGTCTAGAGTTACTGATAAACAAATGGTTACTAGAAGAAATTTGAAGTGAAATGATCCATATCAAGTGAGCTAATTGCATTCTGGCATTAGACATAAGTGTTCATGAGTAACTAGGCCACTCAGAAAATAGACTTCTGCTGTCTACCCTCAGTCTCTGATGTCGTGTTGGAGTAATGTTTTGGCATCAGTGACAGTTGCTTTACACTGTGAATTTATTATGTTGTCACACGCACTTAGGATAGGAGAAACCCTTGTGGATATCTAGTCTTACCTGGCATAATATTTGCCACAAAGGCTTTCTATAAAAATTTTTGTGTATATGTTGAAAATTTTATTCTACCAGTGCACTACTTGTATAAAAACTCCTTAATCGTGCTTTCATTCATGTTCTCAGTACCAGAAATTCAGCAAAAAAGGGTTATAAACACCTACCTCAGACTTTCTTTGCTATATTGCATGTTGTGATCCAGTGCAACTGAAGCCCAGATTCTGCCTGTTCTTACATGGATGTTCACTAGAAGAAAAAAAGCTGGGTGACTCTCCCTCTGTAATCTAGTTCTGCTAGGCATAATTATAACCACCTCTTATTCTCTATTACTGTTAAGCGTATTTTGGTTTTTAGATATTAGATAAGAGAGCTGAACAGACAAAATATTGACCAGGACAGTAAATATCATTACAGAATAATTTAGCACCCGGCATACCGTATCATCATTGCTGAGTGCTCCTAGAAGCATTCTGCTGCTCTGAGGAAAATGCCACCTGACTTTGCTGACCAGCCCATTATTATTTATTGTTTAAATTGGACTAAAGTGAGTTAAGCTCTTTCGAAACGCATGGAATGATGCATTTTGTAGTTTTAAGAGCCTGCATGGAAATGTCTTTCCCTGTCAAGCCAGTATGTCACAAGTGACTCCGGTGCAGCCTGGGCAAATTACATCCTGGTGTGTTATCCAGGCAACAGCCCAAAATGATGAAGAAAAAAGACGCAGATAAGCACATGACATACTACTTAGTCAAAAGTTACTAGGGAAAAATGTGATTAAAGAAATTATGTGGAAACAAATTAACACGTTAGTGAACAGTATGTCCAACAGCTGCCTCTTTCCCCTGTAAATCCTGCCTGTTCTTTATCATGAAGGTTGCCACTCTCTTGATGAAATTTGGGTTTAGACTACCACCTGCTATTCTGAATTATTTGCCATAGGAATCATTAGGTATAGGATCAAGAATTGTGGAAAACTCTGAAAGGTAAAAATGTTAAGCTTTTCTATCTATAGTCCTATTTTTTATTTCGTTTTCTTCTTTAATTTCAAATTTTATAACGACAGCTACCTGCTTAATATTTCACCAATAGCTTAATGCAAAGGGTCCTAGGAGTACTGGGTGGTTATGGGTATCCTGTAGAGTGGCTTTAGAAACACTTTGTATTTATGGGAATACAAACGTACATTTCGGGTATTTATATTTATATTTATATTATTTATATTTATATTTATATTTAAATTATTACCCTCCAGAACAGAAGTGCTAGGTGCTGCAGATAATGGCATTCATCTTGGCTGAATTTACTGTGCGGTTTATTTAGGCATTGTACTAACATGACCGTGTAACCGTCGGTTTGGAAATATGTTATGGCATTCTAGCAGGAATGCATTTTCTGCAGTTTCAGTACCCTTCAAGTATTGAGTAGAAGGGGACTGAAACATGTAATTCTTAGTATGCTGGCATAACTGTGGAGAGTAGTAAGGGCTTTACAATTTTTATTTTTCTCTTCATTAATTCATGTTCCTGTTACAGTAATAAAGTACAAACAATAATCCCAGCTGTCTTTAATTTAGCTATCCTGAGCATCCAGAGCAGTCCAGCTTCAGCTGATAAAAAAGACAGCAGAAACAGCTGAAGATGAACTAGCAACCTAGCTGGTTTCAGGCAAACTCTGTCTAGCCCCGGTGACATGCTGCTCGGTATTTTCTGATTCTCCTTGCTTTGTGGGCAGATTATGCAGCCTTTGCTGCCTTTTTTGGAGTTTTCCACTAGTTAGTTGATTAGAAAAGCTCCCAACAGGAACGTAGATGAACGTTTGTGATGTCAGCGGACTTGTGAAGGACATACGGCCAGGAGCAGATGATAAACTATGCTTGCAAGTACAACTAACAGCTCACCAGCAATAAAGGGATGAATTCCTTTTAGATAGGAAAGCTTCCTTATGTTTTAATTAAACAGTGCAATAAAAAACTCAGTGCATTTCTAAAATGCATATTCTTTAATGGAAGCACACATGTATCAAGCAGACCTGGGAGTCACAATGCAAAAACAACAGTACAACATCCTTTTCCTCTCATTTCCCATGCTATATTTGCCATCGCATCCCCCGCCCCTGGTACTGCCAACATTGCTGTCACTGCTTCTGTTTTCTTTAAAGAACTCAAGTAAAAATACAGCTGCAAAGTGCATCTACAGCCTCTACGGCCATTCCCATCTCTAAATATCTGTGCAAGGCTTAAAAGATTTTTTGCCTGATACCTTTAGTTCCTTTACTCCATTTTACAGTGCGGTTACTTTAAGTACATGAACTATGGGCTCATTTAATTATTTGAATTTTTTATTTAGCACCTCTCCTATATGGTAGTTCCTGATACGAAGTCCAGAAGTACTTATCGTATTTCTTCCCTGTTTATTCTTGAAGATATAGGATTTCTACTTTAATCTCTTGTCTCAAATTCTGCTGTGAAGAATTGCTCAAATGTGCAAATGCTAACTTTGAGGGATCCAGCTGCCTTCCTCTCCATTTCCAGTTGTGAATGTAACAGCACAGTTTGGACTAGCACAAAGTTTAGCATAGCTGTAGTTCCAAATTACGAGGCATTTGAAAAAACAGATGTGATTTGGTGATTCCATGGTTCATCTTCCTTCATGTTTCTATCACAATGTGACAGAGCACCAGCCTAGAGAACTGCAAAGATAGAAAAAAAAAAAAAGTTTAATGTCTAATTCTCGCTGCAAATCAAGGGGGAGAAAAAAGAGAAAAACCGGTATCTCAAATGCATGACTTTAAGATTAGACTAGCCTCAGCAGAGTTGCAGAAAATTGTTTCAATGTGAATTTAGAGCCAAAAATAGCAGAAGTACATCAACTAGCTTTTGTTTTAAGTAATCTACAAAACAAAGTTACCGACTTGCATAAAAACACTGTTGAAAAGCAGTGAAATGGTTACATAAGTGCCAAAGCAATTAAACTTGGTCAAGGTCATCCTCAAACAATAACGTTATGCGTAGATATTTAAAGTATATTCAGTGTACAGTATCACACATGCTGATCTGAGATCTCCAATCCCAGCAAACAAGCCTAAATCTCTTTTAGGAAGATGTTAAAAAAACCCAGCTTATCTCCAGATACATCATTTGGAGATTAAAATGTATGTATTATTTATTGAAGAAATTTTGGTGATTGTTTGTGGTTGGTTCGTTGTTTTTTTTTTCCCTTCAAAGTCCTAGGAGCTCTGGACAAACGTGGAATACTGATGTGGTAGATGTCTTAGCATATCATACAAATTAAAGTCCAGACCCACCCTGCTATGCAGTATTTTACTTGTACAAATGATCATAGAACCGTAGAATCATTTAGGTTGGAAAAGACCTTGAAGATCACCCTTGTCTTTAACACCAGTGATGGGCCCTGGGACCCTGTGGAGCCCATGGTTGGAGGACCACCACCTTGGGGGAGTGATAATGTCCCAGTTGACTTTGTATTGTGTGGGATTTACTGCAGCAACCACACGCTCGTAAGTCTCTGTGGCCAGATGGATTTATCGCAGGGTCCTGGGAGAGCTGGATGATGTTATTGTGAGACATTTCTGTTATTTGTCAAGGGTCTCGGGACTCTGGAGATAGTCCCAGTCAACTGGAAGCTAGCAAATGTTGTTCCAGTTTCTAAGAAGGTCAAGGAGGGTGACCCTGGTAATTATAGGCCTGTTGGTCTCGCTTTGGGGGCTGGTAAAATGACGGAGAAGATTATTCTGGGAGTTACTGAAATACACTTAAAAGACGATGCAGTCATCAGTCAAAGCCAACGTGGGTTCATGAAGGGAAAGTCCTGTCTTCCTACCTGAATATCCTTTCGCGACAAGGTTGCCCACCTCGTGGACAAAGGGAAGGCAGTGGATGAGGTTTTGGGGGATTTTAGCAGAGCTTTTGATACTGTTTCAGGGTATCTTTCTGGACAAAACATCCAGCATATACAGCTAGACATGGACACAAGGCGTTGGGTGAACAGTTGGCTGACGGGTCAGGCTCAAGGGGTTATAGTCAACGGGGCAACATCTGGCTGGTGGCCAGTCGCTAGTGGTGTTCTCTCGGGGTTTTTCTCCCTTCAATGTTTTTATCAATGACCTGGACACAGGACTTGAGTGCACACTCAGTATGTTTGTTGATGATACTAAATTAGGAGAAGCTGTTGATTCCCTTGAGGGTGGGGAGGCCTCATGGAGAGATCTTGATAGATCAGAGTGCTGGGCAGTCATGGGCTGTATGACATTGAACAAGGACAAATGCCAGATTCTGCACCTGGGATGGTGTCATCTGGGATGTGCATGTAGATTTGGGGCCAAGAGGCTGGAGTGCAGCCCTGCAGAGAGGGATCTGGGGCTTTGGGTTGATCGGAAGCTCAACAGGAGTCAACCGTGTGCCCTTGTGTCCGAAAGGGCTGCCTGTATCCTGGGGTGCGTTAGACGCAGTATAGTGAACTGGTTGAAAGGTGTAGTTGTCTCATGTCTGGACATGACCACACCTTGAGTCTTGTGGGCACTTTGGGGCTCCACAGTCTAAGAAGGACATACAAATATTAAAACGTGTCCAAAGGAAGGCAACAGAGATGATGAAAGGAGTAGAGAGCTTGTGAAGAGCAGTTGAGGATACCAGGGCTGGTCAGCTTGAGAAGAGGAGACTGAAGGGTGACCTTATTGCTGTCTACAGCTTCCTCGTGATGGGGAACGGGGAGGGAGGTGCTGATCTCTTTGGTGTCTGGTGATAAGACACAAGGAAACGCCCTAAGGTTTCATCAGGGGAAGTTCAGATTGGCCGTTAGGGAAGAGTTCTTCTTGGAGAGGGTGGTCAAGCACTGGAATAAGCTCCCCAGGGATGATGTCACGGCCCCAAGCCTGTTGGTTTTCAAGAAGAGTTTGGAGAATGCTCTTAGACATAGGGTTTAACTTTTAGGTTACCCTGTGTGGAGTCAGCAGTTGGGCTTGATGATCCTTATGGGTCTCTTCCAACACAGGAGACTCTGTGTTCTACCACCAAGTCCAGCCATTAACCCAGAACAGCCAAGCCCATCACTAAACCATGTCCCCAAGCACCGCATCTACACATTTTTCTAAACACTTCCAGGCATGATGATTCCACCACCTCCCTGGGCAGCCTGTGCTCTGCAGTTGGATATTTTTACTTTTTTAACTTTTTAATATGGCATATTTCTAAAGTTTCGGTATTCCTATGCAGAATGTAAACTGCAGTTTACTTTCCATCCTGATTTATATCTGTTCCCTTCTTTATATTTTAAAGGCATGTGAAGTCTCAGGAAGCCTAAAACGTATTCACTCACTTCTCGTGTTTATGGCCTAAAAGAATACTTGTGTGTTTGTTTGGAGATAGAATTATTTCTGTATTTTACCACAATATTCTTAATTTTGATGGACTGCTATTTCACTTATTGTTCTCGTGTGGGGTAAGCAGTGTAAAAAGCAGCACGGGCAACTGAATGAAACCAAGTTCTTTTCCTATTATTTCCACTAATTAAGTGATCCTGCAGTTTGCCATGTGATACTTCTGTGTCCTCATCTATGAAATGAGGGGCATTGTCTACTGCAAAACACATCAGGAGAGCTATTTTGAGCATGCTTATTTGTTATCAGGTCCACACTTTTTCATTGTTCCAAGTAAGTTTCAATTTATGATGTGACAAGCAAAAATTAAAAATAGGGAGGCGAGATGGAGACAACCTTGCATGAATAACTTTGTCTGCTGCTGTTAGTGACATGTAGACACATTACCAAAAGATGATATATGTGCTCTTTTTTTCTTATCATTTGTTTCTAATGCCGCTGTTTTTTTTTTTTTTTTTTTTTTTTAATATTACACTGGTTGCCTTTTTCCTTGCATGCTTTCCAACATCTTGTCCTTAATTTCTGAGTTTGGGGGTGCGGTTTGGGGTTTTGGGGTGGGTTTTGTTTGTTCTTGTTTTTTTAATGAGCAGCACTATCGAGGTGATGAATTTTCACATACCCTAAAGTTCTGATTTGCATAGGTCGGTCAGCGCTCTGTATCTGTCTTAGTAATCCTTCAGCTACTCTGACTGCTAAATTGCTTATCAGTCTGGGTTGGTCTGTAGGTGACAGTGCAAGTAGAAAGTATAACATCCAGAAATGGAGTGAGTGTTCTGGCAGTGCTGAGAGGAGCTGTAGGGGATTCTGCAGTCTCAACTTACATGCTCGGGACTATTGTCTTCCAGGTGTGCTGGGGAAAAATATTTTATAATCTGTTGTTTATACTTAGAAAGATATCCTGGAAATAACAGTCATGTAATACTTTGCCAGAGAGTCATAAAAGACCCTGAAAGTCATGCTGAAGTTTACAGTCTCTTTCTTGGATTTCAAAAATGTACTCAGAAATAAGATTTGAAGGACACTTTTGTTAGTGTAAGGCAGCAAAATGTAGTAGAGCTAATCCTGACTTTTAAAAAATTGTTAGGAAAATATTGGTATCTATGTGCTTTGTATCAAGTCTGTAGCATATATATTATTCCACAGAACTGATCCTTTGAATAATTATGGGATATGAAAAGTAGATCTAGCTTTTACAATGTCCAAACCCAGTTATTTCTCAAGTTGCCCCCAATTCTTTTGCTTGACTTAGAGAAACAACAAATTAAAACTTTATAATTGAAATACAAATGATTGATGATACGGATGCCAGAAGTCTATTACTAAGTCCTTTAACAGCACAGTAATTCAAGAAAGTCTTGATGTGCTATGTGGCAAATCCAGTCATATTTCTAGACCAACTACATAGAGCCTTCAGTAATAAATGTAATTTTTCCTTGGCCATTTTAGAGGTGCTACTTTTCCTTTTATCTATGTAATATAGATGTAGGTGTATTGTGTGCCTTGAAAGTAGTTTAGCAATGATATTTCTATGCTCTTAAATATATCCAATGACATATACATGCCTAGCTGATATAAATGAAGGTTGCAGAATCCACTTCTCTTGAGGTATTTATGCAAAGGCTGTCTGTGGACCTTAACAGCAGGCTATCAGATGAGTTATAAAAATGTTTGCAGCATAACATTACGGTAACCTGGTGACCTAACTCTAGCGGCAAGAGATCTGACCTCAGGACCGAAATCCTGTAGTACTACACAAAAATGTTATTTAAAATCTGTGACAGAATAGGAAATTAATCGAAAGGAAATCTCAGAACAAAAAGGTCACAGAAAAAGGCTGCATTTGGGTATTAAAAAAAAATAAAATATGGAGGCAAGCGATGTCTTATAGGAATCCCACTCTTTTTTGTAAGGCACTGAGCTTGCTCAGCTTCCACTGAAATTGCAATGGTGGTGCCTGGGAGTTTGTGGGACCAAGACCCTGATGTGTTATCAAGCGCTTTCCCACCACAGCAGTCAGCTGTCCTCAAAATACGTAACATGTATGCAGCTCACACCTCACTACATCATTAGAGGCAGCACTAGCCTTCAGAAAATGTTTGTATCATTAGCCCAGTTGACTTCAAAGAGAGCAAATTGTATCACAACAAAGCCTTTCTGTCACCTATAAAAGTCAGGATTAACAAAAGCTACACCTACAGGTAGAGTAGAAGAGACCTAACAGGACTTGTTAAATTTCCTAACTGTATTATATGAAGTGTAATTTAGTTTTTATTCTTTAAGGCACAAACTTTCATATATTGGTATACACTCCTAAAATAGGAGGTGTTTTTCCAAAGATATTTTTCTCCTCTTTACGTATCAGCCAAATGATTAAAGTGAGACAGAAGCTGTGAGACAGCTGTGGGAATACCTACCCAGTTACAAACAAGATCCCAACAGACAATCATACAAAACAAATATTTCACCAATTCCACTGGCTTCTCTTATGGAATGCAGTGTCGCTTGCTGAAGGTGTTGCTGAAATCGTGTATTCCTTTTTACCAACAAGATGCAATTTCCATTTCCATGAGCTCATTGTACAGATTCTTACGTATATACAAATTTTAGCCTGGTATTTATATTGGCATACTTTGTTTGCTATATGAATAAAAAGTCTGAATATTTTTAGCAAAGACAGACCTGTTTGGTTTTGGCAGAATGTATGCCAAGTGTCCTTTAAATTCACTTTGCAATTATGTCCTCCGCTAAAATAGAGCGGGTAAACAATAGTCTAAATTACTACAAGTAATAAATGAGAAATTATGTAGACTCATGATGCTAAATATGTTGCATTTTTCATTGGATTAGCATAAAGTTACTGGGCACAGGTGCTTTTGTAATTGAGACTCATTTGGAAAACGTTAGTGTTCAGTGACCCTCAAAGTTGAATAGCTGTTCTTTGCAGTGCTGTTATGATGCAGTGCCATTTTGAGTAATGTCAGAATGCCATCTGTCTTCACATTTCAAGTTTTTCTTACATTACGGAAGACTTACGTATATATTTAGCTGCAGATCACAGTTCTGTTATCTGCAGAAAATTACAGATGTCTTTTTTTTATTAAGAATCTTACAACTGCACAAGTTCCCATCACTCACAAGTGTGTGGCAGTAGGAGGATTGCCCTGTATACAGAATGCGCTTGAATATCCTCCATAGTAAACTATTAATAAATTTCAGAATTATACAGGTTATTTCTCTTATCCCTGGAATCCAGCTGCACTTTAAATGATTTTTTTTTTTGGTTGGTTGGTTGGGTTTTTTTTGTTTAGTTTGGCTTTAAGTCGTGGGGAGGCATACTGAAAAAAATGCAAGCTAGAAAAATCTGGCAGCCAGAATGATCTTACAGAGCAAATTTAGCTTGTCAGAATGTACCCAAACTGAAATTTTGCTGGGCTATTATTAGGTCTTCTATAGATCTAATAGGAGTGATTAAAGATTTCCATGGCTGTAAGAGCTTTAAGGAAATGCTGCCTGATTAGTTCTACACTTGGGGCTGTTCTTCGGCCGGTTGTGATTTTTCTCCACCCTATTACTGTGAAAAAGAAGTAAAATTAGTCTAAGCATAACCTGTTCAGAACCAACAGTGTTTTGGAGGGAGGTGGTATATGGAAGTATTCACAGCTTTAGAGATAGTACCAGATGTAAACTACAATACGGCACTTTATTTAAGGTTAAAATAACTTTATTGTTTTAACTTTCTTTCTAATGTTTTTCATCCAAAAGATTCTAGTAATAGAAGAGTGAAGCATAAAACAAGAGAACGTAGAATTGCTACAGCGAACCAGTGAAGACTAAAAAGCTGTAGGTAATCAAATAGCTTTTAATGCTCTGCTTTCAGATTATTACACACTTGTACAAACTCAGAAAGCATCGGTGTCAATCCCATTGTTCCGCCCTCTGCAGCTGGGGGAGTAGAACTGCCATTCTTTTCTCTGCTTTATTTGTATTTAGAGCACTTGATAGCCTGGGCAATACAAACACTTACTTTGGAAACTACTGCGTAGGTTATTCGCGACATGTACAACTTCAGAACGGAACAAGTGCTTCACAGTGAATAGTTTATTTGATTAATTTTTCTGGGTTTTTTTCCGGTAGGCTGTCATGAGCCATCTAGAAGTAGGTTTTTGTGGATTTTTTTTTTTTTCTTGCTACTATTATTGTTATTATTGTGAAATATTCTAAGACATAAGGGCCATTCAACTCCTGTTAAAAATAAAAAACACCAACCACCAGGAAGTTTTTTCCTTACTGTCCTTTGTGCAAATGAACATCCACCCTGTTCATCGCAGAGTATTTGAAAAGATAAAATGGGTACTGTCAAAAATGGCCCTCAAAACCAACACAAAAGAAAAATGCATGCTCTAGAGAACTTGCAGTGACCTTCAAATCGAAACATCAGCAAGTGTAATAACAGTTTGCTCAACATTAACTGTGTCTTCTGGAAGAAAATGTAGGAAAATACATACAGAAAAGAACAAACCCATCATTTTCTCTGACTTATGAAATTGTCACTTTGTGGGACTTATAAAACGATCAGATTATTTTTTTCCTTAAATATTGGAAATGCACCTTTTAATATCATAGTTTATTGATTTTTATTTTTATATTGTCAATTAGGAAGAATAAGAACCAGGACTTCTGCATGACCCAATTAAGAAATTAATTTTGTAATTAGACTGGTGATATTTATGCCATCTCTTTCTTCTCTCACACTTGCGGGCATACACACGTGCAATTATATCTAAATTAATATTTATATCAAGATTATACATCATGCTATATATGAGGTACTATAAATTATACATAATTATATATGCACACATGTGGGTTATGTGTGCACAAAACAGTACTTAGAACTACTTAGATTCTTTTATTGGTGATCATTATTGATTAAAATATAACTTGGACTGTAAACGTTTAGCTTCACTAGGTTCCAAAATTGTGTGATATATGGGGTTCTCTTTAGTGTTTAATTTTCCTGAACAGCCTACCTAACAGCTGACTCCAATAATTTCAGTTTTCACTGTCTCATGTGTTTCATACAAACATACGCACGTCTGATATGTGACGAGGAGATGGTGATGTTTTGTCCTCAGCTTAACGTAGATTATTATTTATGGGTCCTACAAGGTCATTACAAGGAGAAGTATTTCTATGTTTTGTTTTCAGTTAAGTTAGGTAATTTTAGCTCGCTCTCGTATAATCTTACCATAATCTTGGTTTGTTTACTTTTGCTTAATCTTCTCAAAGCATGTGACTTAGATATCCTCTATCTTGTTTGCAGTTAAATAGAAGTGCATACACCATTTTGACTCTCTGTTGGAAACTGAGGTACAATGAATCATCACAGAGTTCTTCTTATTGATCCTGAGAAAACTGATTGCATACGTTTTCATGAGGATTTTTTGCCCCTTCAGCTGCATGGAAATGTAAATAAGAAAGGAAGTGAGGCTACTGAAAATGTTGCTTTAAGGTCCTACTAGAAAGCAGGTATTTAAGTTACTGGAAATACGCAATGTTTTCAAAATAAGTTGTATTAGAAAAAACCAGCAGAATTCAGAGCACAATGGTAAACAGATGTGGCTTCTTTTTGTTTGTGCATAGCTAGGTGTTTTGGGAATTGCTTTAAATTGGATTCCATTGCCTGTTTAGATGCCCTAGGATAGCTGTCCAGCTGTTTCTGTCGGCGGGCATGGCTCTTCCACAAGTCCTGTCTCCTTTACCAGCCCCTCGCAGCTCTCTTGGAGGCATTTGGGTATCAGCTTAAACACCAGATGCCTGAGGCGCAGTTAATGGAGTTCCGCTCCACGCTGTACGTGCAAATACATTTTGTATATTAGCAGAAGAGGGTGACCTATTATTGTTTTCATCCTCTGTTTCTGTGCTTCTTTCTTATCTTTAAGCACATTTGTGAGTTTGCTATGCATCGTGGTGGGCTCCCCTGGAGCGGGTGCTTTGCTCTGGTCTCTCACAGGCGACTCTCCTCTTCCAGCTCTCTGGAGTTCAGGGGGCACTGTACTGGCTCTTGCGTGGAAAGGATGTTCCGTTAGAGATGTGTTCCACTGGTTTGAGGTGGTTATTCCCAAGGAGATTGACTTTAACTGGAAGAATTAGGTAGTAGGAAATACTATGAACAGTGCTTGAAAACGTCAAGATATCTTCCCTAGCTCTTGGCAAATGAGACTTTTTGGTTTTATTAATTTTTTTGTTTCTTTTAGAGTAGTTTTTTCAAGAGAGGAAGGACCCCGGAACACTTAACAAAGAAAAATTTTAAAACAACAATGTAGACATGATGTCCAACATAATATAATGCTGGGAGGCAGCTACGTGCGTGAGGGAAAACTCGGTACTCGTAGTAATATTATGAAAAGGATGATTCAGGAAATTAACATCTAAATATGTCATCTATCATCCCAAATGATCCATTTAAAAGAACCAAGTCCTTTCCCTCTGATTGATGTTCAGCTATTTGAGGTTATTGTGAATGTTCATTTCTGAGAAAATCCATTACAACCAACACATATGCATGTGAAATGTGAAGAAAAGAAAATGTGGTCTTTTGGTATCCATGTTAAATATGTCCTAACAATTTTTGCTTCTAATGGGAGTGAGGTTGTCCTAGATTACTTGCAAAACTTCTGGCGGTTGTGCTCAAGGCTCAGTGTTGGTATAATGTGCACCAGTAAGCAGCTATTTTCCGCCTTAAAGATATTTTAATATACTGCAAATAATAAAAAAAAAATAATTGAGAGCAATTCTGTTTACTTTAGAAACAGTACGTAAGTGTTTAAAGATCTGGTACGTTACAGGATTTGCAGTCCTTTGAGAAGAATGCCCTCTATAAATGAAACTCTATAGATGTGCATTAAATAGAAATAAAAACCGAGCTATGTCTCTCCCAGTTATTTTTGAATAATTTTGATTGTGCAGTGGAGAAAAGCTAGTTAACTACTGTAAACACAAACAAATATATGCATATACATATACAATGAGCATCACTGTCATAGAAATATATAGATTGATTACTGTTATTAGAATTGGACTTCTTGTTTCTTTCTGCATGTGAGTTAAACTGTGGAAGACTTTAAAGTCAGGATATACAGAAATGCAATACAATGATTGCCTTTATACTATATGTAGATATTAATACCGAGTTATCTGTGTTTTCTGTTGTGGAAAGCTATAATAGATACTCAATTACTTTAAAATGTCTGAAATTTGTAGGGCTAGGAGGGCCAGGCAAAAGTCTATCATACAATCCGAAACGCTGCTGGGAGCTTCTGTAATTGCAAACGGTGCTACTCAAAAAAGAGGGGGGAGGAGAAAAGGTGGTAGGATTGACACTTTTTTCTTGACTGCGATAAATATGTGAGGCTTTACGTGGCAGTTGGCCCGCGTGTGCATGTGGTAACGCAGGCAAAGTCCCAGGCTTGTAGGAGCAGTCAGACAGAACCGGCTTTGGAAAGGAGATATTTCTGGCTCTTGAACTACGTACCTTGCTCGGAAAAGCTCTGACAACTTCATCCGCCCGCTACGTACAAAACTGCTCTAGTTTTTCACAGTAAGTGCTACAAATCCTTGAGAGCTTTTGGATTTCCTAGTCATGACAGTAAGCCATTTCCATCCCAAAGGAATAAGACATCTCCCAGAAGAATACAAACCGTTTGAGCACGCTGCGAAGCGGGGGTGACTCAAGCCTTGGCTGTTGCCTTTTTGTAGCCCCTCCGCAGACCTCCTGTTTAGTAACCTCAGTGCAGGGGTTGAATAGAAGCAGCCCCCAGCCTGGGGGGGGTCTGAGATTGGCCTCGCTCGTGCCAGCCAGATGTCACGATGTGCAGCCAGGCACAGCGGGCATGCCGAAGGCCGGCTAGCAAGGCTTTGGTGTAGGTAGCTTTTGAATGTTGGTAGATTGGGCAAGTGAAGCCTTCAGTAGGGAAAACAAAAAAAAGTGTTTCTGGGCAAACTCCAGTGATTTCTCTATTTATAGTTTGTCAAGACAGGCTATGAATATGCATATCAGAACATTGCTCATCATTAGAGAAAAATCATCATGGCTCTCGTAGAACTGGTTTGGGGATTTTTTTTTTTTTTGGTCCCTGTGTATCATGAACTTGCACTCTGCCAGAAATTGCTTACATTTGTTCGCTTATATTCAATGCTGTGCAATCTTCCTGTTAGATCAGTATGAGTATCCTTAATTTTATTTTATTTTTTTTAACATGGAGATCGAATATAACTAGAAATCCTTAGTGTAGAAAAGAGTGATCTGTGACAATCTAAGTAACAGAAAACAAATGCATTGATGGAACCCATATTTGTGTTGGCAGGTCATCTGGCAAGCAGTCTTGTCAATAGCACTCTGGCGTCTGACACAAACAAATGCCGACTAGAGAGCAAGAGTTGTGCAGTCATGCCAAAAAGCCATGTGGGAAGAAGAAAGATCCAATAGGACTATTTCTAATATAGGAAAGAATAGAACTACATATCAAGGTCAAAAAACCTTCTGAGAGATGGAATTCAGTTGACCTAAATTTGCAGGTTTATTTAGCAGTTAAGATTAGGATATTATGATAACAGTGCATAATTTGAGAAGAAAATTTGTTTGATATTAGAAATGAAAAATACATAAAGCATAACTGAAGGAAATTTCAAAGGGAGGAAGCAGAACTGGGCTCTGCCATTTATTCCAGTGCAGACTTTGGAAAAGAACTCAGAGAAATAATGAGTTTGGCTTGCTTCTCCGTCATAAGTATTCCGCAAGTTTTGCTGCAAGCAAAGCGCCCACCAACAGAGTCTGGTTTAGTCTGTAGGCATGTATGTTAAATGCATTGTAAACAATTTTGGTTATTTCAAATATCTGAAATGCAAGGCTTGTTTTTTAGTCAGGCTTGTAAGGTGTCACCAGGAAGATGCTGTAATTTCTAAATTATTTCAAGGAAAAATGATAAAAGGGTTGATGAGCCTTGAAAAAATGTTTGCATGTGAAATTCTGTATTGAAAAGCTTTGAGGAGAGTTCAGAAAGCTTTAAGCAAACTGGGAAGGAGTTCAGAAACTGTTTCCAAACCCTTTCACTCTGGAATACTTGATGGCATTTTTATTAGGTAAGCTGTCAGTCTAGTAAATAGGCTTCATGCAGACAAATAATAGCATATTCATTTTTTATTAGAAGACATTATTTTTACTAACGGGATCTTGTTTGCAAAGTCTATCTCAAGGACTCCCACACTATCAGCAAACAGATAAGCCTTCAAAATTATTAATTTTTATTTTGATGTTTTTCATGTGAGAAGTCAGTCTTTCTCTTGAAATGTTCTAGATTAAAATACACAGATTAAAATACATAGATTAAAATACATAATTAAAAGGTACCTACATAAGATGTAAGAATTGGCCATAAGGACAGAACTCAAATCTACAGGACCCAGCCAGGGCTTGGCACACACCGTCTTGCTCTCTGTTCTGCTATCCTCCTTTGGCTGCTGTGAGAAATGTGGTAGGGTTTTTAAACTAGAACTCAAGACGTGCAGATCGATGTCAGCTTAGGGTAACAATATGAAAAATAATTGGAGATGATGGTTGTGCAATAGCTGAAGGGGTGTGATGTTGATCATTAGAAATCAGATGGGGAGCGAAGCAGACCCGTCGCTGCTCCCTAGCTTGGCTGCTGTCTGAGCAGTGCAGCTGTGGCACGTGCTTTTTAAAGGCTGTTACAGAATCTGATCCTACTGGTTAAGGCAATCATGAAAATTGAAAAACCTTTTGTTTTGGGAGAGAAAAAAGAGGAAGGCTTCTAGGGTATGATATTGCACTTGACTATTTTGAATATTAAGGAGGATGAGAATTGGAAATTTTCCTGTTTTCTACTTTACTAGAGGTAGAAAATGCTGTAAACATTTGAAAACCTGATACCTGGAAAGTGTTTTCTTGATGGCATCCTCACCTAAATATCCCAAACGTCCCCTCGTTCTGTAGAAATGAGTACAACATGCTGAGAAATCAGGTATATATGCTGCGTGTATAATTTGTTAAGGTAGAATCCTGAGCAGGAATCAAATTCTGAAATGAGAGGCACTATGCACAGGCATTTATTATCCTGAGTTAATAAGGCTTCAAGCTGGCTGGTATTCCTGGCATCTCATGTGGATTTACTGGTTCAGGTAGTCAAGAAATCAGGTGAACATCTGTACTATCAGTCATTGTACGTATGCCTCTCTTATTCAAAGGGAAGAAATTTAAGTTTGCGGAACTGTAGGAATTCTTTGAATCCACACGGGCAAATCGCTCAATACAGGTATGAAATGGCATTCGTTATTTAACAAAACAATTATTTATTTTGATCTTTTTAATCTGTTCACCTCTTTATCACTTTTTCCAGTAGTCAATTGCTCTATAAAACTAACAATTCCTCGCTGGAGAGCTGTTAAACAGAGACTATATTGCAAGTAGTAACCTGCCAGCTTGGTTTTCTCCTCCTCTCCATCATTTCTGAAAACTTTATATTCATTAGTAATTCAATGCAGTATAAGTGACACAAGGAAAGGACGGTTCAAACTTTCAGAACTGGTGTCTGAAGTTCTAACTCTTTTTTGCAGAGAAATTATTTTGATTTGTTCCCTGTCCCCACCCCCCTGAAGAGTTTCAATACATCTTGCAAACAGGTGGACGGAAGCCACATCCCTAAGGATAGTTACAAACCCTTCGTGATATGAAACTTATAACCGAAAGAGAGGCTCATCAATGTTACTTTTTAAATTTGGTTGTTTGCTGGGAATATATTGTATCAGTATAAAGACAAGTGATTATGTTTTGATTTGGGATTGGGGTTTTTTTGGTGGTTGGGTTTTTTTTTTTTTTGGTTGGTTTGGTTTGGTTTGTTGTTTTTAGCAAAGGTATATTTCGGAAACACTTACACATCTTACATAATTTACATTCCTTCCATGAATTTCAGTGGACTTTGAATTAGACACTGGAGTTACTTTATGTCTCAGCAGAGTATGCAGTTTTGATGTACAAGCAATGATACGTGTATCAGGATATCCAGTTAATTTAGCAATACGTTTTCCAGATTTTATGGATCATTTCTTTTTGAAATAATTCCTTGTGATGTCATGTCATGGTGTAGTATTTAAGGCTGCAAAACTGTGAAGCCATCAAGCTAAATTAAAAAATACTAAGGTATAAATATAGTGCAATGTCTATATAAAAAAAGCAGCGCATATTCTTCCTGTTCATGTCCCTTTGAATCTTGAATGTTGCAGGACATATGGAAAAGCATGCCTAAAACGGCCGATATTTCAGTGGGAGAAATTCGCTGCTTATCTAAAGTGATAGCCTGGATTGCAGAGTAACTGCCCCATATAGCAGTCCGTTTTCAGTGTAAGGAGGTATGTGAAAGGCATGAAATGGAACACATTTTGCCAGCTCACAGTGACGTGAGGTCCCAGCAGGGACGGACTGTAGACAGCTGAAGTAAGCTAAAACAGTTCATAAACGGCTTCAACTCAGGGTCTAAATCTTTCCCAGAATCCACAAGAGTCAGAGGAATATGAGTTCTGAAAATGCTTTTTTTTTAATCTCCTTTACCACCCCTCCGCCCCTCCCCCCCCCAAAATGTTTGCACAGAAGAAAACGTAATTCTCAAGATGTAAGCTTAGCTCACCTAGAAATCAGGGTCTAATCTAGTTTGTATGAAAACATTAATGCCTTACTCAATTACCGATATGACTTACTTTTCATACTCAAGCTTATTTTATAAGCCAGCTATATTCTGCCTTAAAGTGATGAGGAGCAAATGCTCTTCGCTGTCAGCCCGTGCAGGTCTGCTCT
The DNA here is from genome assembly GCA_034782655.1 of Micrastur ruficollis. Lineage (NCBI taxonomy): Eukaryota > Metazoa > Chordata > Aves > Falconiformes > Falconidae > Micrastur > Micrastur ruficollis. The sequence goes on from JAVKKW010000002.1 coordinate 23,442,518, forward strand.
CCGGGTTTCTTTAGACCACTTAATAGAACTTGTAGAGCTGTTGCAGGAGGAGCAGCAGTGGAAAAGATGTGATTTGATGTTTAACCATTTCAAGAATTGGATTGTTCCTGGTTGAAGAGTTGCTGCATGCCGGCGAGATGCAGAACCTTGTTTACGTATTGTCTCCAGTAATAATCAGGCGCAGCTGTCACAGATGCACCATTTGATAAAAAAAAAAATCTTTGGGGAGATGTAAGAGGTGACGGTGTAATAGTTGAAAGGATGTAATCTCGTCCACTGCCAGCCTAGGAAAGCTGCAAGAAGAAAAAGCTGTTTTTCTTATATGTCTGACAGAAAGCTAAATCTGCTGCTTTTACTGAGGCAAAACTCTCATTCAAACAGCATGGTGGGAGCTGTTAACAGAAATCCCAAACGCGTGTATTATGGCTGCAATTACAACGATACAAATAAAACAGGAAAAAAACAGAATGAGAGAGACAAAATTTGTAGAGAGAGTGTCTTGTCTGCTCAATAGTCCAAAAATTATAGTGCTACCTTGATTAATTTGCAGGTGAAATATAGAAGACAGCAGGAAAAAGTCTGTCACAACAGCTCTTGGATGAACTGCTGAGCACATTCCCTACCTCCAAATATAACAGCCTCCCGCGGCGGTAACTGGGTAGCTTGCTGGTAGCAATCATAGCAATGTGAAGAAAAGCTTGGTAAACAAATTTGAGATAACTCAGTGTCCAATAATTTGTAAAGAGCTGCATATATTATCCATTTATTACAAATACGTTACACGTTTATTCAATTATAAGTGACTCCTCCTCTGCCCCATCCTCTAAAGGGGGACAGAGACAAGGAGAAACTGTGTCTCCAGGAGAAGAGCGCGTAATTTGCTGTTGCACCTTTCTTAATAGCTAAAGATTAAGGAAACTTCATTTTTTATTAACAAAAATTGAAGGAGGAGAAGAAAGAGTAAGATGGAAAATTCAGAAGTTGGGCTGAACTCCAGTTAGATTATGACTAGAGGTTGGTTAACGCCTGGGCAAGTTGTGGGAAGTTTGATGGAATATTGGTTACTTTAGGTAGAGGCTGAATTCATTCAGGCTGAATATTTGCTGAAAGAGGTTCAAGCAGCTATTTTTTACAGAATTGAACACATGAAAGCAGAGAGAAAAAAAAAAATTGTTAATGCATTTCACAAATCAAAAGTATTTTGTTTCTGTGTCACGTAATGTAATGAAAGACACCTAAGAGATGAACTTGTCCATAAAACAAGGATTTAGATATTTTGATTAAAGGGGGGTGTGGCTTTTTGTGCTTCTGGCAACAAGTATTTTTAGTCATTTAGTCAGCAGGGTATGCTGCTTGGTATGAAAAATTTGTCTGAGAAAGCGGAAGACGACTCCAACTGGAGTTAGAAGTCTGGAGGAGTCGAGCTATTTTTCATGATTCAAGCTAAATTCAAATCTAACCCTGTTCCCTGCCTTGCTCTGAGTAGCATTATAATTCAAAGAAAAAGAAATTAGGCTATGTATCTAAATTTGAGTAATAGGATTAAGTTCTGTATCATTTAATCTCTCAATTATGATATTTTAAGACCAATTCTGTATTCTGTGGGACTCACATTTCCTTTACATTTTAAATCTCTAAGGTTTGTTAAGTCTGTATTTGACAAAATATCCTGTATGGAGGAAAAAGTAGTAAAATTAGAGAAAGCATACCGTAGGGGTATTCAAATTCACTGTGCCTTACTAGATAATGCTCCTTATTGGAAAATTAAGTGGGCAATAGTTTTATCACTCTTACCTTGCTTTTAAACATATTGCTGCTATAAATTCATTTTCCAGCTGAAAAATGGGTATTATGTAATATTGATAGTTCTATTCTGTTCACATTTTATGAAATCAATCTAGGATTCACACTAATACAGAAAGATTTCACTGCACTGTGCATGCAGTGCCTGTTGAAGGAATGGCTTTGAGAGCCAAGTCACAAAAAAACGACAGCCACACCTCCAAGCAAGGAAGCCATAACCAGGGCGGTATTTACCCCAATGGGAAACAGAATCTCCAGTACAATTAAAAAACTTGCAGATACAGGAAGACGTGTTCTCTTTACATTAAGTGGGACTCTTAAGGTACATTATTTTTTTTAATACAAAAATTGTTC
>JAVKKW010000002.1:23445691-23455869 GCA_034782655.1 Micrastur ruficollis
GGGGGCGGCGCGGGGCCCAAGGAAGAATTAAAATTAGTTTTGAGAAATGAACTAAAAATGTCTCTTTCCATAATTGACACTCATGATGACTTCAGAGATGCCACCTTACATCCTGAAAGAACTAGAAGCAATTTCCCTAAAGGATCATACTACTTCAGTAATGCAAAGTTGTAATTTGTACCTGTGGATACTATTGCTCTGAGAAAATTCCAGACTTGGGAATACATTAGAGTTTTTCTGATATTTTTATCATTACTTGGTGTTGTGTGTGTGTTTTTACCTGAAGTTTTTGCAGCTGCTAAACTCCCAGTGAAGCATAGGCTGGGTAGTTACGAACGTATGACAGGTTCTCATGTGCCATTTGTTTAAATAAATAAATGAAGGTTGAGGCCAAGATAAAAGACCAGGACCTTAACAAATATTCTTAAAACTCCTTTGCTTAGAAACCCAATATTTCAGCAACCCTTCCTCAGATCTTTGCAAAGATCCTCTGATTGTGTCTCTGATAAACAAAATCTGATCTATATTTTGGAAGATTTATTGTAGTAAAGACTGACTAGAGAAGAACGTGCAATGTTTCAGTTGTTAAGGCAAAAATAAAGGGAAATAGCTAGCTGCTGGTGTCAACTGATATTTTTCTAGTCTGTATGGCTAAGCATCCCGCTTTCTGTCTCAAATTTGTAATCCTACTGCAATTTCTTCTTTATGGTTTTATACATTGTTAATGTAGTTTACATTGAAATGAATACAAATGAATATTTGTTTACAAATGGGATACAGGCCTTAGCAAATTTTGAAATTAGATACTGCTGATACCTTACTTGTCATGGAGTTTGACACGGGACCCATAGTACTCAGAAGTAGGTAGGATATCCTATAATGTAATATCTTGATTATTTCAAATAATTAGAGATTTGTCAAAGACAAAAAAAAAAATCAACAAAAACAACAACAACCAAAAAAAAAGAAAATCTTCAGTTTTCTTTAAAAGTTTCCATTATTTAGATTATTATTATTTTATAAGAGGAATCTTGTGAATACTATTTTTTCTTAGCCTTGTTTTCCCTATGACTGGCTCCTGAAACTCTCTGTGCAGAACCAGAGTTCTGCAGAGCTCTTTTCCCTGTATCATTTCCCTTTTCTCTCTTCCCAAAAACTTCTAGGAGCTTTTTTTTGGCTTTTACACCAAAATGTACTTTGTCCCTTTTTCATATCAAATAATTCTCATGTGTGTAACTTGTCATTTAAAACCACCTATTTTGGTAGTGCTAAAACATGAAACAATTTATAAAGTGATTCTTTGTTCTCTGTTCTCATCTTAGATTTCTTGCTCTTTGTCCTTGTAGAGTCTTCTCTGATAAATAAAAGTGATAGTGCTTTTATTTACTGCCTTAATTTCCTGCAGTAAACAAACACTGCATGTTCATTAATCATTCAGTGACAAAGGACACTGAGTATTGGAGCAAAACTTGTACATGTTTCTAAGCAACCGCAGCGTTTCGCTTCATTTTTCTCTATCAGTTTCAATTGCAGAGCTTTGATCACATTGTACTCTCCCATTGCTTTCTCAAGGGAGTAATGAGAGAAAAAAGAAATCGTCATTATAACAAAATTTCAACCTGATAAAATTCTTAAAGTAAACTCAGTAATTCTGTTCCCTAAATGAAGACTTTGAAGGTCATAAGAAGATACATCATCTTAGCTTAGCCGTCCACTCAGTACACTGTGCTCTGAAACAGAAGGATATGAAAAACTGCAGAGGTGTCTTACGGAAACGTATATTCACACTTCACATAAATCTTGCTCCGTATCTTTTTTTCTAAACAATAAGGGTCAAAAGAGATTGACATACATATCTGTAAGAAATTCATGACTAAATCTGATAAAACATGTCCTTGAATAAACCGTGGACCTAATTTGGTTGATGACAACTAAGATGTCTAGTTTGTCAGTTGACCTGACCGTACCATCCTTTTCTCCCATACCTGGTTTAGTTTCTTTGGAAGTAGCTCAGTATTTTCTCCTCTATCGTACTCTGCAAACATCCTGTGTAGCTCTTTTAGTGCCCACTGAAGCCAAAAGGAGATCTGTAGTGGTGCAAAGGAATGCTGAAGCTGCAATGTTTGTCCTACTAAATCTGTGTGATACCCTTTAGCAGCAGTGGAATTATTTTCTAACTGTAAAAGCTGGATATACTATCACTTAAATGTCTTGATTTCCTGTCCACGTGTGATATGTTGGATGATTATTTGAGCGATAACGTTAGTTCGTACTTGCTGTGTTGATGTTGATGCAGTGGAATACCCTTCTAGTTAATTGTGCAGTAGTTTGCAGATCAAATTGCATAGTTTAATAGCCAAGGGACGCCTGGAATTTTAGCTGGCTTTTTGAAAATTCTTTTTAAATGAAGATGCACACTTGGCTGATCCAGCTTTGTAATTTATACATCCAGCTGTGAATCTCTCCAGCTCTGCTGTATAATTCACTAGGTAAACTGAATACCGTAACTTCTGAAATTTTGCATACTTTACTGATCAAGCTGCATATTTTATAACCAGAATTTCGCACAAAGATGATTTGTTAATCAAACTGCACACTAAACTGATAAAAGCGGCACAGTACTTCAAGACACATGCCCCACCTCAAATTTCCTGTCTTGTTAAATTTCTCACTTACTGTTCTCGGTATTTTTTTCCTCTTGTATATACAAAATGGATTGCTTAAGGCAAAATGCACTTGTTCTATGAAATTTTTATTTTGCAAACACAAAGAGGTATTAGTGTGTTTCTTCAAGTTTATGTAGAGCAAGTAATAAGCGTTCAACATCACTAAATTTGGTCTGTTTCTCTACCACGTAGAAGAAAATGATAATAAGACTTCTGTTGTGCTTAGTCATAAAAATTGTAAATGTTGGCCAAGCTAAACTTTCAGGAGACGTTAAGAAGAAACTAGGTAATTTGAAAAGAGTTAAGAACAGTGAAGACAGTCAAAGGCCAACTATCCAACAAACCTGAATGAAAGTTTCCAGAATTTCTTTTTCCTGAAGTCTTTTCCTTGTGAAAGGTTTAGCTTTCAATGCTTGGAATTCTCAGTGCTGTGTGTTAGAACTTTTAAAGTTGAGTGTTCAAATGTTAGATCCCTCTTGATGTTTTATGATTAAAAATACAACACATGTAATTCATTGAATATAATATTTGTCTTACAAATATGCCCATAATTACAAAATATATGGCAGGCATACTGGAAATACTAGTCAGAACAACTTAATGGTGAAGTAAAGAAAGCTTCCACACATAAAATACAGAGATTATTCTGTAAAATTAATTCATTCATGGGTCACATTCTGGGATCTGTCACTAATGGTTAGATACAACACATTATTATAATTTTTATTAAAACAAGGACATTTTAAGGAAAGGGGAGGAAAGAGAGGAGGCAGGACTCTAAGCTTCAGAGATACCCATCTTTCTGTCTTGTTTCACTGCTCTGAGTCATAAAACTACTTCAAGGACTAGTCAACGTTTGCTTAATAACTGTGTACTTGGATAAAGGCCAGCTGTGATTGTGAGTATTGAAGGTTTGCTTCCTGAATCTAGAAAAAGGGGATAGCTTGTGTGGGCACATGCTAACGAAGCTAGCACGAAATGTACTTGGTTCAGAAGTCTTTAGGAACGGAAGAAAATATCTATAGCAGAATCCCTCTTCATCTCTGATGAACCTATAAACGTGACAGTTGCAGTTAAGGCTCTGATAGAGGTTAGGCTTAGCTGGGTGAGGACAACAATGACATTGTCCAAATGCTCCTTACAGCCTGGTGAGGTAAACACTGTTTGTGGCCGGTCAATAAGGGAAATACTAATTGAATCTCCAAAACAGCAGGAACTGTGCTTCTGATGAGACCGGGAGTTAGTCTGCCATCCCCGCTCCTTTTGAAACTGCCCATCTCAGACTCCTTGAAGGAAGGCAGAAGAAAGCACAGAACATGGTTAAGGATAAACTGCCCATTTTGTTCCAAATGCCAATGGCAGGAAATAGACGTCAGTAATGAAGTTAGAATTTGAGATTATTGTTAGCTTTTTTTGCTGTTGGTTTCATAAATGCAAAACAGTACGCTGAATTTTTTTATAATTTGTATGAAACGTTCATTGTAAGACATTTTCACCATGCCAACAATATTTCTTTTTTTTTTTAAATGTTGCAAGATTTTAGTCATCCACTGTTTTCCAGCTAGATCAAAATATGTGTGTTGAATTATCTCCTCTCAGTCTATAGCTTCCCAGGTATTTAGTCTTGCCCGCCTCTGCCATGTCCTCTGCCTTTTGATCTGCATTCTTTATCCACCTGTCACTTCAGGCACAAACAAGAAAATAGCCAACATTATTTAGTTGTTGATCCGACATCCATGTACTACACTTCTGGATCCCTGGAAAGGCATTAGCTAAAGGACAAAGGGCAGTCATCTAGATACGATGCCTTCATTTTCCCCTGGTTTTTTTAAATTTTTGTTTTTTTTTTTTTTTTTTTTTTTTTTTTTTTTTTGGTTTTTTGTTGTTGTTGTTTGTTTTTTTTTAATTTTTGATATGTAACTTTTAAGAGCCTGGCTGAACTTCTCTGGAAGCACTAAGAAGGGGGACAGGCAAAAAATTATTTCATATTCGTTCCAAACCTTAAATCATTACACTAAGGTTTGGAGATGAGACTGCAGTGCCTGCAGAGTTACCCGGGACTTGTTCAGCCTTCAGATGGTGGCAGAACGGTAGTGCCTGTTCCCTGTCCTCCCGTGAAGCCAGCACAGATTTAAGATTTGCCTGTGACCAACAGAGATTATGTGCAGACAAAACTCTTTCATCCTCTGCACAGTGTTCCCACTCCTCTCCGTACAGCTTTCTGCACAACAGCGGGGGAAACAGCCCGTATTGTGAAATGTGGTGTTACGCTTGGTATGAAAACCAGAGCATCCTTGAAGTATTGCTGACAAGATTTTCAATTACAGCCTGCTTTGTTATGATGGTACAAGAGGATTCAGTGGCATTGCATTCAACTAACAGGACTGACCTGAGATCTTTTTTTGGGGGGACTTACTCCCTGTTGGTTTTTTTTAAACCTTCTGAATATTGTTTCTACTTGGATGCTTTTAGTCTTTTGTTATAGTCTTAGCATTTCATTAGCTTTTCTAGTAATAATCTTTCTGAAAAATGTTCATTCTTTGGAAGAAAAGCAATTGATTTTCTTGGAGGGAAATGGAGAAAGCTGCTTTTTCCCCAGGTGTGTGTTGTCGTTTTGTACTGTGCTTCCTCCTCCTTGGTGTGCAAGGAGTGAAGACGGTGAGTTACGAGGGGTGAGGGTGTGCTCTGCTCTCTTCCGTGCCGTTAGAGGGTTTGTGCGTGAGCTAGAAACCGCAGTCTCCTGCATAGAGGCTTTCACGGTTGGCATCTTCCCGTTCCTCTCCCCTTCCTCGCCCTCCCCGCTCCAAGCAGGGCAGGAGGAACGCCTGCTCTTGTGGGAGAAACATACAGGTACAAGCTCACCCTCTCATCCCTGCTATGCTGAATTCTCGATTCAGAGCTTGGCAACATCCCAGTAACTCTTCCAGCAGGCACTTCTCAAATCTCATCTTCATAAAAGAGAAAAACCACCCTGACAGCATTTCAACCCCTTTCTTTTCTGAAAGCAATTATTTTTGCTTTTTGCTAGTTTCCACCATGTCACACTATCATTCTTTTTTTTTTTTTTTTTAAATTAGTGTACCTCTCACAGGAGCGAATCTGACAGAAAGAGAGGCTCGCATGGAAGACCAAACAAACCAGTCATTCCACCACTTGTCATAGAGGGAACTAGGAAAAAAAAAAAAATGTTTAATACTTGGGTTTTTTTGGTCTGTATGTCACTCATGGCTGTGAAAGGTGTTCTAGTGCATTGCTTTTATATTTCCCCATTTATCTGAGGCGGTCTTTAGCTCAGGGAAAGGGGGTACGTGTATGTTTGTATATTTACATGTTTATATATACATATACCTGCACATATATATGCATACCTATGTGTTTATATGTATATATAAGCACATAAATACACTTCAGGTGTGTGTACATATATATGCAGGTGTTTGTATATATGCATGAGGGTGTGTATGTGTGGGATTCAGTTAAGGTGTTAAACCTAGTTTGCAGTTATAGCAGGAGATGCTGTTATCCCCACCTGTCTCAGCTTTTGGAACTGAACTGGCTTAAAGCCGAGAGCCAGCGGACGTGTGCAGCCCATCCGCAGGGACTGCTTACAGTTTTGGCTATTGAACTGTTGTTGACCGATGGCATATTGAAAGTTATTGCTGCTGTTCAATCTATAATTTATTTGTTAATAATAGACAAGGTTTGCACTGTGACAAGGAATCAATAATGAATGCTTTATGCTTTAACAACATAAAGACATGGGAGTTGCTTTGTTTAGAAAAAATGTCCCATTCTATTATCTTTCTCCAGCAGTGATCTGTATGGGGTGTTGTCAAAAAGAAAACAACTGTGAGTGAACAAATATGGAATACTGCAGACATAAATCTTCACTGCTGTTTTCCTGTCAAGATGGCCTGTGTTATCTGGTCTATGAAAAGAGTAGGAAAGACTGGTCACTTTGGTCACTTATAAAGCATTGTTTCTATCAGCTTTTATTTTCTTTAAGGCAACCTTTTTTTCTTCTTCTTCTTTTGCATATGTATTAAATGGTTGACCTATATTTTTATTAATTTCAATTAATATTTTTGGATTCCTGTCCCCTATGTATTGTCTCGGTGAAATAGGTTACCTGATTTTTTTTTTTTTTTTTGTATGTACAGTCAGAGTAAAGTATGGATTTGTAAATGATCTTTTATTTCATTAGTGTTATTTCTGCCCCCTTCATTACACAACCTGAAATGCTGTTCTTTTTTTGACCTGTAACATCTTTTGTCCTCAAGCTGCTCACCTAGAAGTCTCTTAAATCCTCAAATTTTTCTAAACGTGACTAAGCTGAAAACATTTTTTTCGATCTAGCTCACTAGTCAATTTTTTTAAAATACAAGTTCTGCCAGGACCACACTTGTAAGCATTTGAAGTATTAATCTTATTAAAAATTTCTACTCTCTGTCATCTCACTCTTTAGTCTTTATCTAGAGCTTAAACCACCTGTTGTTACTTGATTTTTTTCATAAAAAGAGCAGCTGCTTTATCACTAGATTATTTTTTTTATTAATACTACTCTGTTTATTCCCTATAATGTAATATTAATCTTTTATTAGCTATTGTGTACAGTGGGAAAAATTTGAAGAAGAGTCCCCACCATCAATCACTTCAATTGCGCCATCTCAGAGGCTCACTTCAGTAGCTTAAACATGACTAAAACCCCCCTGAAGTACTGTCAAATCCTCGGCAGCACCGCCGCCTCCCTGGAAGCTTTCGGGAGGGAGGCATCCCTCTCCTCTCCAAGTAGTTTTATTAATAACGTGCTTCATTTTCACCCTCACACCTGTTCACAGATCAGCTTTGTTACAGGCACGGGACTGTCAGAATTTCTCGAGTGCAAAAATTTAGGAATTTTCTTCCCCCTTGTCAGTCTCTTACTTTTTAATTAACTCCAATCTAATGTCATTTCTACGAAAAGGATATTTATAACATTTCTTGATATTTCATTAGCATGTTAGGGTGTTTATTTTCAGTGTTCTCCGCTAAGTGAGGTAAATTTTATCGTGTTGCGATTTAAGCTGCTATAGGATGAATTCAGATTTACTTTCCATTTTCATAAGAAAGTACATTAAAAAAAAAATGCCTCAAAACATACAATTTAGAGATTTTTTTTCTCTTTTTGTTCATGATTCCTTTGCTCTCCTAGACACAAACAGCTTATTCTATCCTAGACCAATGTTATAAACCATAATATTAAAAAAAAAAAAAAAAAAAGAGAGAAACCTTGTAGTGGATATCATTGGGAGTTTCTGATTGAAGGCACGTTTGCATTCATATTCCTATGAGCAAAGCTTGTGTCCATATACTAATCATTATTTCACCTATTTTCATGAATATGTTGGATTCTGTCTGATATGTAAAAAACACTCTATCTAGGCTTGACTTGTCTTCAAAAATCATCAAGGACTTAGGCTAAATGGGAAATATTTCAAAGAAGGAGTTACGTTAAAATTTAAAATAAACAAAATTACTGTCGCATTGGAAAGAGTCGTGATGGCTTAAAACTTAAAAAACCCCCTCATTTACTTTCACTCCATTTGAATGTATCAGTTTCAATAGCAAAACAAGTAGAGAAATTCCAATATGAACACATTTTAAAGTCATGACCAAAGATTATTAATATTTTACTGTATTTCACTTTTTAATTTCTTCGCCTATGACATCATTAATCCCACTCCTGAAGGGACTTTAATCTAATTACAGCAGAAATTTCAGTCCTGGGTATATCTCTACTTATGACTCATAACACAAGATCTCTTTGATTCAAAGATCTACTGTATAAGTAATTTTATTTATGCTGTTCAGCTGTTTTCCCTCATACTGAAAAACATATTCTCAAAGAAAATTGCTGGAATAAAACGACAGCGATGAATCTTAACATGCTTTTCCATACCTTGAGAGTCATCTGACTTCCCCGTTCAGGGAATTATTATACATATCCCCACTCAGGGATTATTATACCTAAGAGATCTAGCAGTTTCTACAAGAGAATGGTAATAGAGGGGTCCTAACTGTAATGCTAGTTTTCAGCTGTTTGTTACTATTGCCTAACTCGTAACAAACAATTATAATGACTAACCTGTTCCGTGGGGCCACTGTGGGAATAAACTTCACTACTTGCGATGAGATTTAAACATGAGGGGAAAAAAAGCTGGATAAGTGTTTAGTTGTTAAACTTGCAGCCACATTAGACTGTTATAGGGAAGATGGGAGTACAGGACTCGCTTAGCTATGAAAACTTTGTGTTGTTCCATTTCATCAACTAGGCTAAAAAAAAAACCACGGGGATTTTTCTTTTAGGAAAACCATGAATATTTTAGGAAAAAATACAAAATAGTTATTTCTGACGTTTTTATCGACAGGTTGGCAAGACGTGTTTGGGGAATCGCAATAATTCAACATCTTGTTTGAAGACAGCAGAAACGGAGACAAGCTTCCAGGTATTGTGTTTTGTGAACAATTCTTGGGGTTTTATTAAAAGGTCGTGTAAAGCACGTGATTACTTGAAGTATATTTACGCATTCTACACTAATGCTTTTGAGACAGAACCGCTTTCTCAGTTCAGACTTTGACTGTAGCTGATTGCAATTCATCTGCTCAGAATGGCTTGTGGTTGGTAACAATTTGCAAAAGTATTTAATAAATGAAGAACTGACCTATGCTAATAGTCAAATGACTTAATTTGGTAACGTGATGTCCATAGCCCTGGGAACAGGAGAAGAGAGAGATTTCCAAAATAATTACGTGAAGCTGTAGGCAACCGTGTTACCAATGGGAAAGTCTTAAGGAAGTTGAGCTCTTCATTTGATAGACCGTGAAAAAAAGATAAAAATCACCACTATTATAAAGCAGCCTCAGACCTATATGGTTTTGCACTGTCAAAGATTGTTAAATCTGCTTCCTTTAGAGATCAGAATCCTTTCCGAGATGCAGTTGACAAATATCGTATTCCATCATAGTAGTTTTAGACCGGTACATCTGTTAAAAGAGATACGGCTCTGTGTGCACTATTGCCAGGGATTGTTAACACGCTTTTTTTATTTGCTTATGTATGTGCATATCGTGCATATTGTGCATGCAATGCTTAAACGGATGCTATTTTCACCTTCAACAGAAGTTGCACAGCCCTCCGTGGACTAAACCCGAAGATAAAAAATCACCTGAAAGAAATGAGAAAAAATTTGAAGAGTCTGTTAGTACAAAAGAAAAAAACCTCTAAACACAACTAATCTACATTAAAAATGCCCATTACTTGCTTCCATCTTCATTTTCTTTTTAGTCCAGAGGCATGAAATGTACCAGGTTTCTAAAGCATGCATTTTTCACTACTTTATGAATGTTTGTAAATTAGTCTAGAATAGACCAATTAGTACCTTCCAGCAATAATCCAAAATGGATGTTTAAAGAAATGCTTTGTAATACAGTCCGGTTTTCGAACTCTTGTTCTACCTGATAAGTAATTGTATA
>JAVKKW010000002.1:23468995-23498408 GCA_034782655.1 Micrastur ruficollis
GGTGCGGCCCCCCCAGTGCCGAGCACAGGGGGACGATCCCTGCCCCGGCCCTGCTGGCCACGCTCTTTCGGATACAAGCCAGGATACCGCTGGCCTTCTTGGCCAAATCTATGGAAACATCACAATGCTGTGCTCTAATACTGATTAGAAATATTGTGATCTTCTGGTTTTGTAGGCTTGGATCTCTCATGTTGGCCGCACCCCTTATCAGTAAGAGGTCTTGGATTCACTTCAAAACTAAAGTATTTTCTTTCTCCAGTAAAGTAAAGCTCATATGCACTGAAAGTTATGTGATGTGTGCACTTTTACTCTGCCTCCTTTTTCTGAGACCTTATTCTGAGGTCAACCAAGCTTATAAAACCCATAAAATGCTACTCATCCAAGGCTAGGAGCATGTTGCTGAGGTGTGTATATATAGCAATATGCTAATAGACAGACAGCTCACTTCCATGGTGAATATTTCTTATTTCCCACTGCAGGACACAGGAGCCTTAGTCATATACTAGAGATTTATTTTGCTGCAGGTAGTACCAAATCAAAATACAAAAGAGCTATCCCCACCGCAATCTGTGAAATGTGTTTTGCAAGACGGTGTTTGTTGCACGTGCGTTGCAATGTCCATAGGCAGAATTAGACCTTTGAGCGGTCTTGTGAAGTGCAAATAAAAAGGAAAAAGGAGGACATTTCCCCCCCCAAATCCTTTTTTCTCTAAGCATTTAAAGAAGGGTGAAGAAAAGGAAACCACAACAACAACAACAACAACAAAAACCCAAAAGAATAAAACCCACAGTATAATGGGTTTGAGACAGGAATCAGCTTGTGTGTTTTGGGGTTTTTTTTCCAGGCAATTTCACTGTTTTTCAGCTATGAAAGTTGGAAACCTTACGAAAAGTCTTGAGAAGGTTGCGCTTGGGATGTTAGGGAGCAATAGATTTGACCTGCCATGATAACAGGCTTCTTGCCAGTTGCACAGCAAAAAGGTGAGTCTTGGGGAGCGTGCTGCACAAAGGGGGAATATAGAGATGGAAGAAAAAAGTCAAAACAAAAAATCCATCTCTGCATGGTAAAAAAACCACCCCAGTTTTCTAGTCTGATACTTATTGTGTTCACTTAGACATTAAAACCGGGTGTCAAAGTATGGGCAGTGTTTCTCTTCATATTCATTCTGCATGTTTGAATAACCTGTTTTATTTTTTCACATTTCTCAATCCGCGGAAGAATGGCAAGGTGATTCACACTGTCATTTCCCAGTATGTATGTACATCAGAACAGATCCCCTGTCATTTTTCCAGGTGGTTTTAGACACACCCTGCTACTCTCTTTATCTTTCATCACCTGTTGTAGTCAGGAAGAGCTGCTTTAAATTGGCTGCTGTCCTAGCATGTATCTCTCTAAATTAAAGGATGGCTTAAAAAAAACAGCTGGCGGGATGCTGCCGCCCAGCACACACGGGGCACCAGCTTTCTTCTGCTTTCCACCAGCCCTGTGCTGGGGAAGAGGGGAGAGTCCCTGTGAAACCAGCCGTATGCTTTTAAGACAGCAGTGCGGAAGGCAGCTTGCGACTGATGTTACAATGAAATGTATTAAAAAGTCAAACCCGGCAATTTTGAGTGCCGACTTTCTCCAGTCACGTCTGATTGCGTTGTTAGGCAAACATCCTTCGTGTCGTCTTGAGCAGGAAAAGAGCAAAAAAACCCAGAAATCGTCGGTTATTGGAGAGGGAATAAAAGAAAAGCCTTTCCACTCCACTCCAATCTGTTTCTTTTAATTAAAAATGGTTTTAATGTAAGCAGAAGAAAGCAGACATTGTCTCCCTGCTATTGTTCTAGCTGGCAAGGTTGAACAGCTCTAATCCATAATATCTGTAATATCTCATTAATTTAGGACTCACATTTCTTGTTTTTCTTCTTTCTTGCAGTCTCGTTAATTACGGTCTCATCTATAGAAGCAAAGAATATTCTCAAATAATGGAAGGGAACATCTTTTTCATGTTAATTAAGCAAAGGAGTGGGGAAAGAATGGGAAATTACCATGTATTGCACATACCAGGGAGGAGGAAATCATGCAGTTGAAGAGTACACAGGCTGAGCAGTAATTCATGAAGTTTTCCCTCCCTGATACAACAGCTTTTATGTTTTGTGGTGGCTAAAGGACCTGGAATTTGTTCTTTCTACTCCCCAAAATGGCACGTTAGGAGGGCTGAGCTTGTCTTGGTTTACACGGGATTTCTGCAACGTTAATAATGAAGTTTTATCCTGTCAGCACTTCAGAGTCTATAGTGCTTGGGACTGAATGTGAAATGTTTTTAAAGAGAGTCTGTGACAATTATAATAATAGCCCATCTTGATTATATATTGGGAAATAAGCGTTACATCTGTTATATTTGTCCCTGTTTTCCTCTGAGCTCTAGATATAAAAATAGCCGTATTTCTATAGTACAAATGTTAACAAAAGGATGACAGCGCGTTATCACAGAGAACATGCACAGCTGTGCAGCTATTCTATACCATTTCCCAATGTGCATATCAAACGCTTCACAACAATTAATGTCGTGGCCAAACTGGCTGGGCGAGGAATTCTGTGAAGATACCTTCAATTTTGTCAAGGTTATGTTTATTGGACCCACTGCAGGGAGGGAAATGAAATTTGACAGAAGAGACAGCTTCTATGGATTATCTTTTCAGCATCCTTAATTATCACTGTGCTGTCATTGACAGAAGTTCATAATCAGATGCTTCAAAGAACAGGGCAACAGATTTTTAGATAGTATTTCTCTGTGGAAGTTCCTACATTTTTAAATAATCCTCTGGTCCCTGTTGTCAAAGATTTGCGTAAACCTTGACATAAGAGTTAACACTATTTCCAAAGCTCTTGGTTGCCCAGTATCAACAAAAATTTAACTTTGAACTAAATTCTTAGGGAAAAAGAGGATTTCCTGTTATAACTATGAGCATTTTGATTTTACTTAGCAGTTTGATTGAATGCTAAAGAATATCTGTTTGCAAATACCGGAATAAGTCTTGGTTCAATTCCACTAAACATTTTTACCTCACAGATAGTCTATAAACTTTAAACATATTTAATTTATTTTTTTAAATTTTAAATCATCTATGTTTCCATTTCATTAAACATTTGTGCTCCTGTTCTATGAGACAGGTCCAAACAACAGACACTGTTTTGAAACAAAGCTGTTTTCTTTGAGCTCACCTGTGTTACTTGGTAATTTCTTAAGATTTTTTAAAAAAAAAAAGTAAGTTGAAGAAATTAGAGGGTTTTTTCAATATTCCTACTTTTCACCTAAAGCATTTAAAAACATGAAAGTATTTTTTTTCTTATTTTTTTTAAAAAAAGGGTCTTAGGCAAGATAAGAAAGACGTATTCAGCTTCCAGGTATTTAGCTGGTTCTTGTGAAGCCTGCTTTTTCATCTCTGTATACGTCTGCTGAAGAAATTTTTGGTCCTGTTGGCTTATTTCAGCCAAATTTGTTGGAGAAGTCAAGGACTCAGGTATTCAAGGCTTCTGTAAGTGTTAGGACAATAACCGGTTGATACAGAGGAGAAAATCTAAAACTGTTTGGAGGGCCTTGATGTGCCTCTTTCCCCTGAAAGCTCTGCAGAATTCTTCTAAGTGCCCCAAAAGAAGAAGAGGTTAAATGGGAGTTTGCACCTTCTTGTACTCAAAGGTCAACAACCAGCCTTCAAACCCAGACCCCAAGGCAACCAGGCTTTCCCGGGTTTGGTGGTGTAATGAATAATTTGTTTGTTCTTTTGAGCTGAGTTCTAGCGGCGGAAAGGAAAAGGAACATATAGAGAGGAGAAGAGAGGGCGTGTGGAAGTCTAAAATATACGCATAAGAAGCAGAAATATTTTCCTTCTGATAATCCGAAACCAAAGAGCCAAACTCAACAGCCTGCAGTAGAAAGTGATTTCTCACATAGGGGGAAAAATATTCGTGCATTATTTCAAAACGATGTCTGTTGTTTGGACGCTCCCGCTACAGTTAAATATCTTTGAATATTCTGGCAACATTGCCATGATGTGTTTGAATATTTCTTTATGTCAGTTTGGTTTTGACCTGAAATAAAGGTTTTGGGTTTCTCTTGCCAGGGTAAGACGAAGTTGGAAATATGAAGGCAATATTTTGTTTCCATTTGACATTTCTAGCAACAGCGAAGAGGGTGGGAGCTGGGGATCAGTTCTATCATGGATTGTTCTTACTGCAGTCACTAGGAAAGCCAGGTGGTTTAGTTCAAATCCCTCTTCTCTCACCCTGCCGTTCTTACCGTCTTGACCATAATCATTTTGCCACTTTTTACACGGTCTTTTCTTCGGTGATGTAAACATGGACATCAAGCAGTTTGCTGGAGTATTGTCTGCAGATCAAAATTCATAACCGTGGGAGAGTCCTAAGAAAAAGATTTCAGGAAATGGCCTATCACTATACTGTCAAATCAATTACATGTTAAATGTTAATAGTGCAGTTCAAATGACAATTAAGTCTCTCCAAGCAATTTAATTTTTTTTTCTTTTTATTAAACTGCATTTTAAAACCAAAGGATGTACATTTACTTGTCAGCTACCATGTCATTACAGATTTTTATTCACTATATAACTTTTTTTTTTTTTTTGTCTGAGCAAATTTATAGTCATCAGTGAGCAAAGGAAGAGGATGAATTTCTCTTATCCGACATTTCGCTGGATTATTATCAAATTATTATGGTCTATTAACAACTCAGTGCTTGTGAAAAAACCCCCACTACATTTTTCACATTTATGCAGATGCCTTGGTATTTACAGTCAGCTTCTGCAAGAAGTTAATCATCAAAGGAAAATAATGAATGTTTACATTATCTCACAATTTCTTCCCAATTTCTAAGCTTTGTTGTACTTTCTAATCATCTTGTTCTAAATTATAAAGTAAATTCTTTGCTTCAAACTTGTCTAAATATACCTCCCACAGCTAACTCGTGTCTTACGCTCTGGGCATTAAGGGTTCCAGTCCATTCAGCTAGGAAACATACAAGTCATTCATTGCTTATCCTCTGTTACCACGAGCTCCTACGGGGACTTTTCTTGAATTAGAGAGTCGGTAAAACTTGGAACAAATTTTCCTCCTTCTTTTTCCATGCAAAAATGTTACCTATTTCACACAAAACCGTGGGGTATGCGAATGGTGGAAAGCGCACACGCTGGCACCTTTTCCTCTCCCTGCCCTGTCCGTTGGTAGGTGCCGTGCACTTGGGTGCAGAAGTCACCATCGGGGAATGTCACAGTCACAGGCAGGTCCGTACCTACAGTAAGAGACTGTGGCTGGATCGTTCCTGGAGTCCAATGTGAAATTCCTTACGTGCCCTCTGGAGCTTTGGTGCAAGCACCTGTCCGAGGCAAGAGTTCAGATTGCTGTGCCGACACTGGCGTGCCTTCATCCAGCCTTGATGCATTTTAGGGACCATATTTTGGATTATCTTTACCTGGTCCTATGCAGCGAATTCCCATCAGCAGCTGGGGCAGAGTAGGTGCCTCCTTTGGAGAAAGACCGTGATTTAGTTTCATCCAAAATGAATCCAGCTGTTGTGTTTGGGGATGTAAACTATGCACCGTGACAGGTGATTCACATTAACAGTATAATCCCGATGTGAAGTAAAACGCTGATGTAGATGTAGCTAACGAGACACATCAGCTGGCTGCTGCAGCGGGAGGCTTGCTGTCTTCTTCGGAAAGTAACTGAGGGCGAAAGCGTAAATGGTGAAACTTAAATCAGACTTTTGAAAATTCTCCGGGAGTTTACAATCCAAGGACCTTTCCTCCATCAAGTGAAGTAAATCTTTCTTTTTAATGAGACAGTTAAGCTGTGAATATTCTGTCAGCTGGATGTAGGTTATGTTTTTAAGATTTGCATCTACAATAAAGCGGTATTTGTGGTGATTAAAAAAGAAGCATATTTATGTCTTCAACTTCTCTTTGCCAGCCAATGAACTTAGTTTATGAGTAGGTTCAATCCTGTCAGATTTGGCATGTCATCAGCATTATAATAGCCTGCTTTAGAGCTTTAAAGAGACTTGAAATAACGTTTCTTATTTTGAAACTGAATGAACCGGTGTTGAACAAGAACGGTTTTTTCATTCAAGTGCTGTATTTAGGAATAAGGCATAAGGAGAGTCTGAATTTTATGAAAACCATTGTGCAAAATTTAAGGGCTGCATGCATAGCTAGCGTCTATATTTCATGGCTGCTTTCTTTTTAATGCTCTGTACACTTTTATGTTATGCAAATTCTTCATGCAGTCACATGAAGTATTAAAACTATTAGCAGACCTCTGCCCCTTGTCACCTTGTGGAAGAACTTTAATTTGCCAAACGTGCTTAATGAAAATTATTTTGCAACCTGACACAAGGGAAAGGGTGCAGACAGGTAGTGTTAGGTTATTTTGGTTGAACCCTCGTTTTAAGATACCTAAACTACTTCTATTTGCATAGTACTATGAAGGCTTTGGTAAAGGTGTTTTTTTTGTTTGTTTGTTTGTTTGTTTTTTTTTAATTATGGAACTATTTCCTTTTAACTTGTACGTTTTAAAAAGCAACACACGGTTTGACTGTAAAATTCAGTATCACTCACTCTGCCTTCAAAACAGAACAGACAGGTCTTTAGAACTGATGAACAGTGGTGCAGAACAAGTAGTCTAACCTGAGTAATAAAGAAATGATCTAACTTCAGGTCTTACTTGATAGAGATTTCCACTGAAATGGCTGCAGCTGTTTCCACGAGAATCTGAACTAAATAACCTATCTCCTGTTGCTGCTGAGTAGCATATGAAGTAAAGATTCTGGTAAGTCAGGACTGGTATTTTAACTTAAGATTCACATAGCTAAACTAATAGACAATATCCGTTAGTGAGTTGTATCCCATGTGTGAAAGTGGGTGAGAATTATACAACTGACAATGATTCAGAGAAGCAGAAAATATCACAGATGAGAAAAACTGAGCCAAAACACAATGGACTAATTTTGATATCATTGATCGTGATCCGAAGTAACTTCATGAAATTAAATTATTCCCTAGAGCAGTCCCAAATATACTCTGTGTGCCTTCACAAACACCGGCGGTAAGCTCACATCCAACCTTTGTATAGTCTTTGGAAAACATCTGTGTTTTAGTTCTAGGACTGGGTAACCCTAGCAGCCTCTCACAACAAAAATGCAAGAGGAGGGAGAGAGGTGGAGTGAGCCGGGAACTCCAACGGTCCCTGCAGCCTCTGTGCAAAGCCAAGCAGCAAACCAGCAGCTCTGGGCATGATGAGTTATATGCGGCTAAGGGTTATGTCTTCTGTGTGCCTTGCAGAGCACGGTAACAGACCTGAAAAGGTTGTGAAAGACATGTTAAACTGGAGAGCATCTGCTAAGTGAAGGCTAGAAGAAAGGGTTTTTAGAGGGATTTGTTCCCCAAGGCAGCCCAGCCTTTGGTGAGGACATTCTAGACTCACAAATGGGTATGAAGGGATCAGTTAGATAGGGAGAGGTCTATACATAGCATAGGGCTCCCTGTGGGGTCAGTTATATAGGGAGAGGTCTATATATAGTCTAGGGCTCCCTGTGGGGTCAGTTATATAGGGAGAGGTCTATACATAGCATAGGGCTCCCGGTGGGGTCAGTTATATAGGGAGAGGTCTATATATAGTCTAGGGCTCCCTGTGGGGTAGTGATCAAAAACCAGACTGTTGCGTGTGAACCGTTCCCCCTTTCTTAGCTGCATTGTGTACTCATGACCCATGATAAGTATTAAGAAGCTGGAAGGTGCCTTCAGACAAAGTGGTGGAAGGGTCTGTTTGGGTATGAGGTGATGAGGGCTGCAAAACAGTTTCTTTCCCCAGGAAGATGAACGGGAGGCAGAGGGGAGCTGTGAAGCTCTGGAAACCTTGCACGAAGCTCGTTTTTTGTAAAGGGAATCCTTCACCTAAAGGAAGTGGGATTGCAGTTGGAGTTACCCTTTCAGCAGCCACCTTATGTTTTCAGGTTTGCGGAACATCCTTTCTTAATGTGACACATGACGTGGTGGCATCTAAATCCAGCCAGCCAGCATCAGCAGCTTTTAGGTACAGGTACCTCCCGGTAGTCTGTCCCTGCTCTCGCTCCCGCATGCCCAGGTGCCCCCCACCTCTCTCTGCCACCAGCAGGTCTCTTGTCACCTTTAATGGGGTCTGCATATCTCTGTTTCAAACTCAGGTTCTGAATGTTCTGCAAACCTAAAGGCCATTGTTTGTCTGATTTCTTTTTTCTCAGTGTACTCTATCCAAATAATCTGAGACAACAAATAGAAACAACTTTTGACAGTTAATTTGTCCTAGAAATCAATCCAGAAATCTCTAGTAACCCACGTGAAATGTCCTAGTTCCTTACTAGGACATAAATCTCTGGAATACCATTAATACAAAGAGACCACCTGTGTCAAGTAATCCGCTTTTCCTCTAAAAGCATCACAGGTATTTCTCACATCCTCCACATGCAGCAAAACTCTTTAGTTTCATTATAATCACATTCCTACCCCTCACCACTGATTTCAGTGGAATTTATTTCCTGCCCTGGTGCAAGGCAGAAATTGATTTTGATGGTTTTGTCTGTAGGTAGATGGGAATTAGCAGAACTTTATATAGATTACAGGGAATGTTGTACACGGATCTTCTGAAATCAAACATTGAATACGATTATATACAGCATAATATAAACTGGTTGGACTGCAAAGTTAATATGAAAAGCGTGCTATGTTTATTAGAGTGTAAAAAAAATCATGAAATGAACCTAGTAATAACTAGATTTTTAGTGTTTTCATTAGAATTAGATCTCACTGGAAAGTCTGAAAAACAAATTGGAAAACATATGGACTGCTTTCAAAATGTGTATGTGGACAGCATAGAGGTATACGAAGACCTAATGATAGAAAAGTGTGCTCATGCAACATACGCAGCCATGAGACTTCTCTGAACTTAAATCTGCATAAACACTGTTGCTTTTGCATACAGTTCAGCTTAAATTCCAGTTTAAAACGGGTTAATTAAATATTTATTCATTTTTGGGAACTTGGCGTTTATTTTCTTTGCTTTTAGTAAACCAGAAGCTCTACTTTTAATCACGTCATGCTCTGTAACGAACATTCGATGCTTGTAAGCACGTCACAACTCTGGCAAGAAACAAGTTTCTACGGAAAAACTTAAGAAGTTTCTTGCTCAGAAGTTTTTATGCATCTCCTTTGAGAGGAGGAAAGCCATGGTTTTTAGCCACCGTTTTATTTGCGAACGAGACAATTTCCTTCACGGTTTATACTACATTACAGTTCTACTTGACTATTTAACAAATCATATCACATCAGGTATGTTTTAAACATTTATTTGCAGTAGCTGACCTGGGCTGGGCCGTACCAGTTTACTGTACCGGCACTTTGAAGGTACTAGCGGTCACTGCAGCCATCATCGTGCTCCGTGGCCAACCTCCAGCATTAAAGTAAAAGGTAAACATCACTAAAACTGTGTGTGCTTCTTCTGTAACATAGAAATGAAAAATATCCCTTTGCGTATTAACTGTAATGCCCTCCAGACTTTCACTAGAATGTCTGAACTTTTTTAGTTACATTAATAGTCTAAACCTAATCCAGCGTTCGAAGAGCATACGTACAGCGCAGTGTTTGTCGCTGCAGAGGCGGTCAAGCTACGTGAACGTTGGATCATTTGCCAGAGGTAAGAGTCGTCGTTAATGGGATGTTCCCCCGGGAATGTAAGTATTGCCACGTTCAGGGGTTTGCCTGAGACAGAGGTGGAGGGGGAAGACTTCAGAGGAAAACAAACCATCTCACATCACTGCTCAGAGCTGCAGGCAAGTCAAGTCCTTCCCACTGTTAAAGTCACAGATTTTTCCCTGTTTTGCATTGCTGGCAATGTCAGCGCTTTATACTTACTTAATTTCTATCCAAAACTGAATTTTTTGATCCCGGTGGAAAATCGTAAATGACCAATGTGAAGAAACGATTCTGGCCCCATGGACGTGGGAAGTGTGTGGGTTCCGAGGGGCAGAGCAGAGCTCCTCGGCGGGGACACGTCGGCACTCCTTTCGGTGCATGGAGGCTGACTCTTGTTTAGAAGATTTTTCCTGGGAAAGTGCTACTTTGTTGAAAAAAGAGGGAGGGTAGAGGAGGGAGCAGGTTGCTAAAGACCCAAAAACAACTGGATGTTTACCATGTATGCTCATTCTAGAAAGAGAAGGGGTGAGATGAGTTATTTACAAGACTTCAAAGATGCCTTGTGTTACTAGAGTCAGGAAAAGGTTTGAAGCCGTCTATTTTACGACCTCTCACCATTGTGTCAGACCGGTATTTCTGGGTAGGTTTACAAAGTCAGTGAGGCTGAGCTAGTTTAAGGAGTTCAGAGCTGTGAGCTGATGACTTCAAAGGCAGATAGGGTGAGACTAAAATTTGGGGCTGTGGAGGAGAGGGAGCAGAAAAAGAGGAGGAAATATAAAGGAGCTTGAGAAGAGGTAGGAAATGGATATAGAAGACGCTGGGTAAAAAAAGTGTTTGTTTGGAAGAGGCATAACAGAGAATTGAAGCAAAAGGATATTCACAATGTGTTTATGAAAGCAACGAGGAGATTTCTTATCCCCTAGTGACTGTCTAGCAGTTTCCACTGACTGCCATGTGCCCTCTGCCCATGGGATGAAAACTCAGGTGTAAACTCGCTGTAAATCTAAACTGTTTATCATGCGGGTGCCCCTTGGCTTTGCCCATGAATGCACAAAACCCCAAATGATGTTTCATCTGCAGGGCCTCCAGCGCTGCCCAGACATATGTGACATGATGACATAGCACCTTAATGTCCACCTCCTTGTTGTATCTCATTAAATAAGTGCGAACTGAAAATAGGAAGGAAAGGAAAGGAGAAGTGTTTCTCTTTTTCAAAGAATATACCATGTGAATGGACAAAACAGATTTGACCAGGACGATGTAGTACAGCATGCCTTCAAAGCAGATTTATGCAGATCCAGGTAGACTCTTTCCTTGAAATACAAGGAAAGAGAGGAAAAGAAACCCCCCCCCCCCAGCTATTTGTTTGGGTGCACAATTCAGAGCATAAGCTTTTATCAGGACTAGGTAGAGCAGGCAGTACTTAAAACCAGCACATATGCAGAACTGTCCTTTGATGTTGGATGATAAATTGTCTTATTGGCTGGAGGCTCTCCAGGCAAAATTTTTTCTGGAAGATACCCTATCTGCAGAAGATGTGGCACTTCACTCTATATATTGTACTCTGCTTTGCAGCACTGTCCAGTGCATTTTGCTCATGTGCTCTTCCTCAGGAGAACAGCTCATGGAATTATTCATTCATTTATTCGGTCGAATAGATTCCAGTCTTCCCCTATCAGAGTCTGGCCTACGATCTTCACAAAGCGTTGCTCAGGAGCTGAACATTTTAATTCAGACTTTATTTAAAGAAAATTGTAAAGCTAGCCTAAAAAAAATAAATTAGATTATAAAAAAAATCAGCTATATGATAAAACTTACTTGGTAAATCTGCAGTTCTCACACAGCCCACTCTTGGCAAAATGTCCTGGGTCCCAGCTGCTGCTAAGAGACGACCATGAACGGGACAGCCAACTGTCTGAGAAAGCATTTGCCTAAAAATTATCCATTACAAAGAGGAAGATGAATGTCAGCCGGGTTAAATGGGCATGTGGGAATTGCAGTGTGCTGAGTTGGACACGAAGGAGAGGTGTGGCTGTGGGTCAGGGGGCTGTTGGCAGCGGGGTGGGCATGTGCAATGCCATGTCCCCCATCCACAGCCCGCGCGGCTGGCAGGCTCGCTGATAGCCCCCAGGTTCTGGGGCGCCTGGGCCAGCACAGCCTCTCAGATGAGGCGCTGAGGGGCACTGAGAAACTGGCGGGTGCAGATGAACTTTTTATACAAGTCTAGCGTTATGGATTATCTGTTGGATTGCTGATCTGGACTGCAAGTGTTTAGTTCTCTGCTTGCTGGTTAATTGTGTCATTAATAAACTGCTTCAGTATTGACCTAGTTTGAACTACACGAACTGAGCAGATATTACTTGTGATATTAATCTTTCACCTTTGAGTGCCAGGACACCGTTTAATAAATTTTGATTTGCATACCTGTGTAGGAAACCATTCCCAAGTACAACCAAACGCGCTAAGGTGGGCAACAAGAACATTCTTGAATTACTATTTCTTTTTGAAGCTGATGTGAAACTAATTCAGAGCTTGAAGGATGGGTCGGGGAGGAAAAAAAAGAAAAAAAGAACAAGCTGTTCAATAGATTAAAAAAAATAATCTCATCTCACATCCTGCCCGAGGCTCTGAACATCAGCTTGCCCTTCCTGGTGACCAGAGGAAGACCATCCAAATTCAGCAAAACACTGTCCAGATATTTTTTTTTTAATAGAAATAAAAATAGAAAATTTGGGTTTACATACATGAAAACACAATTCTCCGGTGAAGTCGTGTTGGAGTATGGGAGGCAATGGACACTGCTGATGAATGTGCGCTGAATGGGAAAATGGAATTCTCCTCTCTCACAGGCTGCTGGACTCTTAACTTCTGTAGCACGGGGCGCTCGGTTTATGAATGAAAGGGAGCTGCTTTCTGGCATTTGCACAGAGAACCCCGGGTCCAGCGGAAGGTAAAATCTGCGACAATGAATGTCTGATACTGGCGTCAGGAAAACTTTAAATTAAACATTCCAGATATTTGCTCTGCTTTTGTTGAGAAGTAAATTGCTTTTGTATTTTAACTGGGTAGCGGACAAGGTGAGGGACATGAGGAAAATTAGCCTTCAGTGGAACAATGAGATCTCACCACCCTTTTCTCTGTGAATCCGGCCGTGCTGGAGAGGGAAGTCAGTGTCAGACTCTGGCCTTCATCTCAAAGTTAATGTATGGATAGCGAATTTACTTAAATCGCGTTTGGAAAACACAATGCAGCAGCGAGGTTAAAATCAGGAAAATAAGGAAAGTCATTAGATCAGAAAGAGTAAATGTGGCAATGGGATATATAGGGTAAACCTGTTAGAAAATCAGTCGCAAACTGCTTCGGACGAGGAACAAAATGATACTCACGTTGTTTTCAGTGAATCTCCCCTTTTCAGAATGTGATGCCTGTGCACTGCCGTGGAGGTTGGGAATTCCCAGCGGCAGAGTGCGACGCTGCCTTCCCCTTACCTCCCCAGCACTTGCTCTCTGAGAGGCAGTTTTTCAAATGTCAGTGGGGAAAGTCCCGGAGCCAAACGACAGTTCAGCAGGAACACAGCTGATGGGGAAAAAAAGTCGCCTCTGTACCTCATGTTTGTTATTTGTTACCATCTCCCCAGTGGGAAAATATGTTTATTCCTTTCAATACGTCTCTTTCTGAATAACAAGCAGCAAAGCGCTTCCATCGTTGATAATGCCTGTTGTACTTCTTTTTCTCTGTGATATGTCCTGACTTTATCAGTTATCTCGGAGGTGAAATTAAGGAAAATGGGGTCTGCAGCATATGCAGTTTGCAGGGTGTGCTGTCACTGCTTTCAAGGGCTACGTTTCAAGGGAAAGCTATGGTGTTTGCTCTCTCCAGAAAACTGGAGCAACTGCCTGTTGTTGCAGTCTAATCTCAGCATGTCGGGATTCAGCCATTAAGCTCCTATCAAGGTTAATTAAAGTTTTGAAGGCAAAGGTTTGAAATGCAGACATGCTAGAGAGAAACACATTTCCTCTAAGGATTAAATACAAGTCAGTGGCTGGAGTTCTTTTCAGCTCCCTGTTAATTCAAGTCTTTGTCCAGATGATTTTTACTCACCAGAATAAGACCTGAAGGGCTCAGGACACACACTTGGTGAGTGGAGCCCTAACTCCAGCTGAAGCCCCATGAATTAACCAGGAGCTGTCAGCTAGCAGAACATGATCAAACAGAAACGTAACAGTAAACTGTTTAACGATTCTAGGATATACAGCAAGGAGAAGGGAATTGAAATTCGGATAAAAATATGCACTATGATCTGAGAGCATTAGCATAATATTTTAAAAAACAAACTAAGCACTTTTCCATTCAGGTTTTTTTGTTGTTTGGTTGGTTGGTTTTTTTTTTCCTTTGTCATCCAAATAGGGTGAATATTCATAAAAACCTATTTTTAACAGATCTATTGCACCCACTTGGTCTTCCTAAAATGACGCAGAAGATTCAGCATGTGAAATACCACAGAAGAAGGATGTTAGCTAACTGGATGCTAACAATTTCATACAGATGTCTGCTTACCATGCAAATAGTTTATTTAGATGCAAAGACACATTAGACTCCACTGATCGGAAAGTGAAAAATGGTAGTTGCTTCATGTCGTTCCAGTGTATGTGATCAGAATTTCAGCGTGTTTTCTCTAGTACATCAGATAGCAACACTGAAACAAGCAACAAAAACGAGGGGGGCACAAACTGTGTATACAAAGGAGGCTTGACGTCTAATATAGTGAGTGGTAGTGGTAGATGATGGGTTGCAGCAGAACAGCTGCCTTTAAATCAGCAGACCATTATGCAAACAGCTGTTAACAAGACAAAGCATCTAATTTCACCTACTGTACTCTTAATTTTACTCCTATCATGCTGATCACATACGGATTTCAGTATGACATTTGAAAGGAGGTCTCAGCTGGTTTATGTAGTACTTTATAACCCCTGATTTGCAAAAGGCCAACTGAATGATATTATTTTTGAGTTCCAGAAAATAATACAGCTTATAGCCTTCTGTTGAACATAAATGGATTTTCATTAAATCTTAAACCTGAACTGCTTCTTGACCTTTCCCCAATATCACACCTATTATTTTTCTCTCTAAGTGATGCTCAAACCCTAAACGTTGGTACATCACTGTTATCTATTACTATTCCTGAAGATGACTTAATCATCCTTACATCTAGTGTAACGGTCTTGCTTGTGCATAAAGCTGTTGATAGAATGCATAATGAAGGTCCTCCATTTGAGGACGGGTCAGATAACTGAGTGTCTTATCAGCACGGATCCCACAGCAGAGCACTGTTCTCTGTGTGCTAAACAGACCACAAAAGGTTTCAGCTCCTGGAAAACACATCATTTATTCATACGAGAGCAAGTTATTTCTGAAAGCAACAGATGAAAGCAGAAGTCTTTGCCTTGACGAAGATGGGCTTTTGGCCGGTGGAAGTACTTGCAAATAGGGAAAAAAGCAATTCAGAAAGGCCTTTCTCGCATTTCTCAGTGATTTTGTGTTGAAGGGAACCACTCTACATGTCAAACTAAAGTCTATTGTTCACCGTGTTCAATGGAAGCGTCCGATTCTCTTTTCTCTTCCTCCTCCATCATCACTTATCAAAGCTTAACTGGTCATGCTGCCATCGAGGGGGTGAATGGATGCTGTCCTCCACGGCGGCCTGCGACCATGCAGGAGGCAACTGCTCTTGGCTGCCCATCACCAGCGATCACCGTCCAGGCAGCTGTACCAGCCAAAAGGGACGGCAGCATCAGAGGGTGCTGGCAGCCACATCCCAGCTCTGCGCAGGGCACAGCAAAACGAGGGCTTTCTCCATGCGTCACGCGTCTGTCTCTACCTCTGTAATGTTAGAGAAGCCTGTAACGCAAATGTGTAACTGCAGGCGCTCTGAAAAATCTGAATATACGGTCTGGTTTGTTTTGTATTTCACTGATGTCAGAAGGACATGAATAACAGATGGTCATTCATCCTCTGTGTAAATGCACGGCTGGGGGCTGAGCAGCAGAAAGGTACCACAGATAAAAGATTTGTGTGATCAGTGCTATTTTTTCTGCTTTTCAGAATTGTTTTGCGGAGTCTTGGGCGGTCGCTTAGGCCTTAAGGTATTAAAGTTTATATATCACTACTGCAAATTTTTCTCCTTGAGAGTGGAAACTGCCAAGCAGGAAAAAGAGAAAAGGTAACAGAATCGTGCTTTGTGGTCAGGTTACTTTTTATGGGTCCCTGTTGTTTATTCTGTAGTGTACAACCAATATCAATTACTATAATCACAGTGGAGACTGTGTGAATCCATCAGAGAGAAAGTCTATAAACATGATAAAGCGATGTCACATTGTCCTCACTATCAGTTTATCTCTTTTTATCTTTTTTCTTTTTACTCTCTCATAGGTGAGAGTGGTGATAAAAAAAAACATCTGAGGCAACGTGTTGTTCAAACCCCGGTCGTTCTTACAGCATATTTATGCATTTAAGAAGTCAATGGTGTCGTCGAAGGGTTGGCTGACTGAAAAACAAGGCGATTTATTAGGGTGGAATAGAAGGATGTGATTTTTTACCTAACTTTTGTGTTCTTACGTCTTATTAATGAATAAAAAAGCATTTAACAGACTTTAAAAAAAAAAGGTGTTTATCGAAGGAGTTGTCGAGTGTTGCTTGATGTATATTTACGTGCATGTTTGAATGCATAAGCTCATCAGCATACAACATTTGCATTGTTAGTTTAACCCTCCAAAACAACTATAATTTTTTTTTTCCCTTGGTTTACATCCACTGAAACTCTCATGGATTTTGCTAGATTTGGGATTAAACTCAGAATGTGTGGCTGTAACACCTGTTACTGATAAACATATGAACCATGTTCCTCATCCAACACCCTGACAGCACCAACACAGACAGAAACATTTTTCGGAGGAAACAGATATTGTCCTCTTGACACAATCTAGATCTGTGCATGAGATTAAATAATTTTCTGCATATTCTTCCTGAGGAAGAGCTGCGCCTGAGACATGATAGAGTAGTTTTTGCCCCGGTGAGAACATCTGCATGCAGAAGTGAAATAACAGCAGGAGGAGCTGCCTGCAGAGACATGATTGCCTCAGAATCATTCCGAAAATGTTAAAGTCACCGTTTCTGTCTTTATTTTAGCATCATTTATGTTTTCTGTTTCTGTCTGGCTGTGCTTAGCCTGGCAGTATGCACACTGTGACTGATACTCTCTCACCTAAGTGCCAGCTTTTCCTAGGTTGGGTGTGAAAATTGTGTCCGCAGGACGCTCAGCTGATTTAAGCAAAATTGTCGGGGATGCCAGACATGAGCCAGCACCAGACCCGAGAGACGCTCCGTGCCTGTGTCTGAACCTTGCAGATCCTACCCTGAAAGCTGTGCAAAACAAGTGAATATTGAAAAGAGTATGGCAACTTCAGCCAGATTTTCAGTATGTGGTGTTAAATATATAAAGGGGACACAGAAGCGGGGAAATAATACCCTTGGAGAGGGAATGTTTCTCTCTGTCATTTCTCCTACCGCTGTCGGTACTTTCCATGTTATACTGCACCTGCTGCTATGGTGACATTTGTAAGTTTGGAATTAGGACCCATCCTCCTGACCCAGAAAGCTTAGATTTAATTGAGATAATGCAAACAGTCAATAAGCGAAAGGCCAGAGACGGGTTTTACAACAAGGTAATCAGACTGGTGGAGAGGTGGTGAAGCGTGAACTCCTTCTGCTGTCAACACTGCTGTTCTTTGGCAAACGCTTTTCTCCAGCAGAGACTTTTATTGCATTTGGAAATCATCATCCAGACTTACGCTTGGGTTCACTGCACTGGAAACCTGAATGCTGTAAGTCACTACGGTTTTAATTGGTTTCACAATTTACATCAGATGTGCATTTATTTACTACCTGAGCCAATCAGCCCATAAAAAACCACGTTTGTCCCAAGTGACCTGATTAGGAGGAGGGAAGGTGCCAGTAGAGACCAACAAAAGAGCTAATATGATTGGGGAGGCTTCTCATCAGAGCTTGATATGAATCAGAAGCAAATCACTAGAAGTCCTGCTACGAAGCAAAACAAAAATGACTTGGGGCTTTGCCGAGATGGCTGCTTGGGACCGGAGTAAGTACATTAAACAATATGTTAGCAGTATTTGTTTGATATTTACTTAGAAACACTGGAAATGATTAGGCAGAAGAGCAGCAGAAGTGTTTGCTTAGCAATTTCTCTTCCACTGATGGACTGGAGGGGAGAAAGAAAAGGCAGAAGAGAAACTCCCAGAAGGGGGATGCAGGTAGTTGCTGCATTCAAGGTAGGGGAAGGAGACGATTCCTGAGTGAAGCAGCTAATAGAGGATGGTCAAGGCACCTAATTTTGCTGTGAAGGCACTAGCCCCCTCCCCAGGCCGTAGGAAAGATTTAGGACTTCTAGGATTCAGCAGCTTTGTGTCTGGGTCAGCCGTGACAGGTATGGCGTTTTGCAGTTGATGACATGAAATGCCTGCGCCTGTTTTCTCCTCTGCAAACAGCTAAAGCTAATTACGGTCAGGACCAACTCCTCTGCTGGCTGAAGAAAAAATCTTTGAAGGGCTGCTTTTGGGAAATGCGTGTGGTCAGGCATGGCCAGTGGACGGCGGGAGGAGGACACAGGCCCACCTCCCTTCAGAGGTCATGTGCCCCACAACTTGGGTTTGGACAGGAGGAATTCAATCTAAGCCACCAACAAAGCGTGATCAATTCCGGAGGGTGAAGCCTCTACTAACCTGGAGAAGAAGTGGGGACAGCAAGATGAGGTACTGCAAGAGCAGATGAATATGAAAGCTCCTTTCTAAAGGTCTCAGGTTTCACAACATAATCCCCCAAAACGTCCTTAAATCACACTAGATGTAGTTTTCATGTGTCTTATGGGTCATCAGGGACCATTTCTTTCACCAGGCAAACCTCCCACAGATACATTTTCTTTTTTATACAGAATTTGCATTTCAATGTGGGGATTAAAAAGTTGTTTTCATAGTAACCATGGAAAAGGCACTCCTATAAACGAATCCTTTGGTCCTTGAGGAACACTGGGGGAAAAAAGTCATTTCCTAATGAACAAAATTGCTTGCTGAACTCTAGCCCCAAGAAGTTTTCTCCTGTCAGCACAGGTTGAGGGTGCTGCGTACACGCTAATGAAGGATAACCTTGGGGCTGTACACAGGCCAACTAGACTGATGTCTCATAAGCAAAACTTCTGTCCTGAAAACTGTCATTTTCCGCAGCAACCCTGGCCCCTGCGCTGCTGAGGGCACAGGGCGACGGTTAAAGTTAGGATTAGGGTTAGGGTTAGGGTTAAAGTTAGGGTTAGGGTTAAGGTTAAGGTTAGGGTTAGGGTTAAGGTTAGGGTTAGGTTTAAGGTTAGGGTTAGGGTTAAGGTTAGGGTTAGGTTTAAGGTTAGGGTTAAGGTTAGATTTAGGGTTAGGTTTAAGGTTAGGGTTAGGGTTAAGGTTAGGGTTAGGTTTAAGTTTAGGGTTAGGGTTAACGTTAGGGTTAGGGTTACGGTTAGGGTTAAGATTTGGGTGGAGACAGCCCCGTGCTCCTGTGAGCTTCCCTCCCACGCTGAACCACGCTGCCAGTAACCTTCAGCCAGGACTCCACGTTCAAGTGGCTGAGTATTCCTGGAGTAAAAGCTGCCTCCTCACATACAATATTCTAGTATTATCCTCCAAAGTCACGTTTTAAAGCAGAACCGGCTGTAAGTAATTTCCAAAATATCCAAGTCAGGTGTTCATCTTAATTATCCAAAACAGACTTTGACCTTGTGAGTTCAAATTCGCAACTGCCTGCTGTCTCTGTGCTGCGGTATAAGCAGCAAAGTTTAAGCCTAGGTGTAACTGGGTTTACTGATACTTTATTTTACATGGAGAGAGCGTGATTCTCTTGCAGTAGGACCTTGAGCAACGCGAGCCTGGCCCCCTCGCAGCTGGCGGTGCCCGCGACTCCCCTGCCTCCTCAGGTTGCACAGAACAAAAGCACTTATGGCATTTCCTCCCTCCTATGGATTTTATTTCTCTTGGACATAATAAAAATAAGGATATGAAGGAGACGGATTGCGTTCTAACTGCTCTGTGTATAAACACATGATTTCAGTCTGCAGGGGTTTCCCGTCGGTATCCATCACACTAAGCGCACAGTGAAGGGGCAAAGTGCACACAGAAGTAACCAAGCCAGCGAGAAAGTGTAGTGGCTCATTTATTAAATTAAGAAATAAAATATGAAGGGTTTTTTTTTTAGTGTTTTTTTCTTTTTTCTGGGAAGAGCGGTGTTGGCTTCTAAAACTTGTTATTGGCACTGGCTCAGCAAGTGCCAACAGAATATAGAAAAAACAAGCTGAGAACAAAACGTTTACATCAGTGGTTCTTTAAATGAAGAAGTAATACCTGCTGCAGTCTTCAATGTGTTTATGATTCACTAGTGCTTAAACAAGTCATATCAACCAGGGCTTTACACATCAAATACAATGCTAAACTGTAATTTTTCTATATGATAGGCTATTTAATAAAATATTTCTACTTCATCTCCAGTCCCAATTAAGGCTGCAGTCAACAGGAGATGGAAAGCAATTTTGTTCCCGACACATAAATAAGTTTTAAAGTGAGTCGATATGCTGATTAAGTTATTCATAACAAAAGAAATGCATATATTTCTCATTAATTTTACCTTGAAGCACCAAAGTACATTCACTTGAGAATATATAGGATTTAGTTTTTATTTATTGATATTGCAAGGCAGTGCTATGAATGTAACAGCTTTGGTATGAGCCATAAAACTCATCTGCAATAATCAAATTGCAAGCAGCTGTGGACGCAGTTTAAACTGAAGAACATACCTTCTAATTATCTACATTGTCTTCTCTGGCAATTCATGCTGGATCCAATATATGTAGGTAGTTTTTATAAGAATTCTGTGAACTGCATATACAGGCAAGAGTGACCTTGATTTTAAATATAAGTGAGCAGTAGTCCAGCATGTTTTCAAGGAATCTTGGAAAATATAGGCATGAAGGGCCCATTGGAGGTCATCTGGTCCTGATCTGCAAAGCTGGGCCAACGTGAAAGCTGTTTGGCTTGTTCAAGGCGTTGCGCAGTTAAATTTTGAGTTTCCGAAATGGAGATTGCACAAGAGAGAAATTCCTCCGGGGGAAAGCTGTCTCAGACCTTGAGGAATCCTTGTCATTTTGCAGACTTTTCTCCCTTACCAAACCGGAATATCTCTTGCTGCAACTTCTAACCATTGCCTCACGTCTTTTTTCCACGCATGTTTAATGTATAACGCTTCGCATTTTCCCAGAGTGTCATATCAAAAGAAAACTTCAGTTAACTGGTTCCCATTCCACCAGCGACAGCATTTCACAGCAATTTGAAATTTATTTCAGATTAGTACAGAAATTAGGTCTACAGGGCTCTTACATCTATTTGGTTGGCACGACTGAAGCCACGTGGGTTTTTTTGTTCTTTGCATGCTAGGTTGACAATGCTATTGCATGAATTAATTTTAATTCACTCAGAATTATTTTTTTTTTGGCGGGGGGGGGGGAGGGGCACATTGTGCTCTGCAGTTCTCTTTCTACATCTTCAGCTTCTTCAAAGTCATAAATATTCTTTGGTTTCCAAATCCATTGCTCTGGCTTCTGAAGGACTTTTCGCAGTGAATCCTCCACTTGAAATTCTGCTGTACCCTGTACCCATAAATAAAATGAAATTCAGACATAGTATGTTGGCCAAAATAAATTCTGTGTCTAAAATCACCTTGGCAACGTTTTAGTTGTCTTAAAAGATTTTTTCATGGTTTTCTATGCGTGGGGGTGAGTAGGTTCACTGCTGTGGAAGGAAAGTATGACGACGGCAATGGACCCAGAAAAAGGAGTGGATCCTCTTGGGACAGATTTGGAGTTGGAGCACAGCCAAGGCTCTTTGGTCGATGACGTTCCTCGTTGGTGCTCCTACCCATCCCACTGCAACTCCTTTGCATGCTACCAGCCTGCATTCAGGGCAGCTGCCAAGGATGGAGAAAAGGGGGTGGGTGAAGAAGTAAAGAGTCCTCCCTTTTTATTGGAAAATAAAATTGTATTCCATGAGAGGGAACAGCTGGCAGGAGGTTATAGCTGATGGTGGGGTGCAGCCAGATTTACAGTTATGGCTAAGTTACAGATGTACCTGTGAATTTATATTCTACAAACAAGCTTTTATCGCTCTGATGAGAACCCATGTGCTCCACTGTGGAGCATTATCGTAATGTTAGTTAATAAAAGTTGCATTGATGGTCTACCTTTTGCCTGGTGGGGTGACTATAGTATTTTTCTTTTTGCCATACACTTTGTCACTACGTTTGATGTTGTTTGCAAGCCTGTTGCATTTCAAAGAAGAAATTACGTTTCAAGAAGAAAGCAGCTCGTTACCCATGGAACACAGCAAAATGAAAATTGTATTTTCTTTTCTTGAGGCTCTTTGTATCTTAATTCTCCAAATGGCTTAGATACCGCAGTTGTAATATGCAATAAGCCATGCTTGATACACATACAAAAATGGTTGCAGCTAATTCTTTTAAGCTATTTGCTTACACATGTCCTTTAGAAAAACTGGAAGAATGTATGCTAACTTTACATGAACCTGTTTTATTTAAAATATCATGGATGCTTATGAAACCACAATTAATATAAAAACATATACAAATATGATTCAGAAAGAAGAGTAAAATAAAGTTTAAGAACTTGGTTAAAAAAGGACTTAGAACTTAAATGCGATTCAACCCAAGGTAGAAAATACCCACAGTAACAGTGGATGGAAATCTATTAAAGTGAAAATCTGTAAATCCATCTGGTTGTTTTAGTAACCTAATAAATTTCAGCACTTCTGTCTGAGAGTTTATTATGATTTAATATATCTGCCTTACCACATTTATGGCCTAATTTAACAACGTAGCATCAATTTCTACGAATTATGTGTGTTGTAAACTGAATAATTCAAGAACCGGAACACTTAAACAATGAATGTTTTAAGATTATTGTTTTATTTTTCTTTTTATAGATTCTTTTCCTGAGACTGTGGATTTCAAAATTATAGGAGAACTTTATACATATATTTTTCACTCCCTATTAAAAAAATTTAAGGGTTTTTTTTTTGTTTTGGTTTTTGTTTTTTTTTTTTTTTTTTAAGATACAACAAGAGTTTTGACAAGCAATATCTTTTCTCTTGGTGGAGGACTATCTCATAATAATATTTCTCTTTCAAATTGTGGTTTTGACACATCCTAAAACCAGACCACAGAATAGAAAAGCATAATAAATCTCTGATTATTTATGAGCATGTCCTTTCAGTGAGTGACATCTGAACCTAGGGGAAGTTTATTTAAATTTCCTTTAGCGGTGAATCGAGTAGTGCTGTCACAACCTACTTACCTCTGTCAAATGCACATAGTGATGTTTTTATTAGCAATCTCTTCTATAACCATGCTAGTTTATCCGCTATTTTTTTTCTCAGGAAGTATCTTCTTTGCAGAATCTGTATCTCCAGTGACTAAAAGACCAGCGATTCCACAGAATGATTAATTATTTCATTACATTAAAACCGCAGGAATTGTTATTTATCCATTACACGAGGGCATCTATTCCTTCAAGAACATTTTAGGCAAAGAAATTATACGTATAGAAAAGAATTAGAACAGAAAACACCTGATTTACTGCAATGAGAGATTAGTGCGGACCAACTAGCAATGTGTTATTATCTCAGTTGTTGAAGGCAGTTATATGTAGATGGCTTTCCCAGGGGGCTTCAGGGACTACCTTCTCCATATAGAGCAGGGCGCTGCTCTCATTCTGGTCCATGGTGGCAATCTCAGAAAGGAGAAACATTACTCTCAAACTGCTTTGTAATCCCTCTGCTTTTCCCTCACCACTGTAAATTTGTCAAAAAAATCAGTTACATTTGAGTGTTGTTATCTGTGAGTATTTCTACAGCGTTAACCCTTAAGTAAGAGAGGCTGAACAAAAATATCCTAAGAAAAGATTTATCAGAAGGAGAAGCCTGCTCTCAGCAGGACGAACAGATCCATATCTTTTTTTTTTCTCCATTATTTCACAATATTTGACAAAAACCTTTTCAGTGAAAAAGCCAGGCTGGTTTAAGATACAGTTTTACACAATCTATCATTAAGCTTAATTGTCATTTCATGGCCATTTGTAGTATTCAGAACCAGTCTCTTCAGGCCATTCCAGCCGTTCACGGCTGATAATCACATCGTTTTAAAAACAATGACATATTTAGAGACAAAAGAAAGAACTGTGCTTTTCTGTGTTTAGTCATAAGCAGCTGAGAAGGCGTCAAGGCCCAGGCAAAGTTCTACTCTGAAAAATTAATCACAGATCTCCTCTCTAAACCTTGTTTCTGCTGCAAGTACATTTTAATTATCTTTGCCACTTGGTTAATTAGAATAAACTCTTGAGAAGGGAGGGAAGAAATAAAACACAGCATAGTGTAGCACTTGTCAGACCGAGAAACCCCTGAAAAGTAATGAAGTTCTTCTTACCAACTTTGTAGGTTAATATTAATTATTAATTTTGACTTACAACTCTTATTTAAAAGACTGAAAAAACCCCCACCTCCTTGCAGTTTATTTATTGAAAGATTTCATAACAACTTCAGGATGCAAAAGCTCTCTTTTAGGAGTAGGAAGTTGAAAGGTACAGCCAAGATCAAATGGGAGATATTGTTTTAAAAATATGTATGCTATCATGATATGAAGACTCACAGTTCCTAAGGACGATGAAATACAAGCTCGGGGAAAATCTGAAGGAGCCAAGCAATGACTTGGTGTTTAGACTGTGAGATTTACTGCTCGCAGAAAGCTAAAAGACTGACATCCTGAAAGACTGCCAGGAAACCTTAACCACAGTGGGTTTGTTGGGTTTTTTTTTTTTAGTCTCAGTACGTTTAAAAGCAATACATGCTGTATTGGGCCAAACACAGACATCTGATAGATATTTAGCTGGGGATATCATCCTCAGATGTGGCATCATACATGAAATCGTGTCTTATGTGGCTAGCTCATGAAAACAGATGCACTACGTCTTTCTGAGGTTTTTCCTGCTATATCAGACTTAAAATCCTATTAAAACTACTGCGCTTATTGAAACGTAGAAAAATCTTGAAAACTAAACGTACGAATGCAAGCCAAAGGTGTTACCAGGAAAAAAAAAAAAAAGAAAAAAGAAAAAAAAAAAGAAAAGAACCACCTGTTCTGTTTATTTTTAATTACACCACGCACTGGTCTTATATGACAGGTGAGAAAAAGAAGAGTTTCTGGCATTGCATCAAACAAATTAATATGCAGAGTAAATGCATCAGGAAGCACACATTGCAGTGGGGCTAGGGCTTTTCTGTTGTTGTTGTTTGTGATCACAAGTGAGCAAAATTTCTATATGGCTGGTGCGTTCTGGCACGTAGCCTGGAAAAAGGCATTCTGTCAGTGCCCGCTCCTGCGAACCATACGGGAATTTAAATCAACGTATTCTTATTCATTTCTCTGCAAGGAAACAGTGTGTACTCGTTAGTAGTTAGCAAAGTCCTTTTCTTCCTTTTAAGTATTTTGGTTTAACTGTTTTATTGCTTGGAGTCACATGCATCCGAGGGTCCGTACCACATCCTGACAATTAATTCTTTATGTCAACCTGGATTTTTTTGAGAAGGTTCCGGCACTCGTGTTGTACTGTACCAGTCTGGCTCGCTGGGGAAGTATGACACAAGCAGGCTTGCTGTGCAGATTTTACTCACTTTCTCTCTCTTCTGCTGGAATGTGTGACCCCTGATTTAAAGAAAGGTATGTGTTATGGCCCAAAGAGATAGGAGCGCTGGAATTGAGAGAGGAGGATCTGGATTCAGCCTCCCATTCTGGCCAGGACAGACTATTGCCTTGAATCTCTTGAATTGCCTTGCCTCTTCCACTTCAGAGGAAAACTCCGTACGCTACGGCAGGCTGAACTGGCTCTCCAGCTCTATCTTCAGTTTTGCTCTTCAAATGGTTAGATGTTTCTGCCATGTGTAGTCTTATTATAGAATCATAGAATCGTTTAGGTTGGAAAAGACCTTTGAGATCGAGTCCAGCTGTTAACCCAGCACTGCCAAACCCAACACTAAACCACGTCCCTAAGCGCCGCATCTATGCGGTTTTTAAGCACCTCCAGGGATGATGATTCCACCAGGTCCACGAGCAGCCTGTTCCAATGCTTGACCACCCTTTCAGCAAAGAATTTTTTCCTGATACCCAATCTAAACCTCCCCAGCACAACTTGAGGCTGTTTCCTCTTGTCCTGTTGCCTGTTACCTGGGAGAGACTGACCCCCCCTGCCTACAGCCCCCTGTCAGGCAGCTGTAGAGAGCGGTCAGGTCCCCCCTGAGCCCCCTCCTCTCCAGGCTGAGCACCCCCAGTTTTCTCCCAGGAAATCCCCAGTGGATTCCTGGCGAGGAGCAGGGAAGGCTGGGCGCGGGGTGCCTGAGCTCATGAAACCCTGGCGGCGATGGAGATGGTGAGCTTGGCGCTGATATTCACCGGGTTGCACTGACTTGGTTTAAAGCAACCGAAGGGAAATGCTTGATGTTTAACTCACTTCAGTAATTGTCTGCCCTGGGAGGCTGCTGTGGAGGCAGACAGTGTCAGCAGCCTCAAAAAAAGGGGTTATGCAGATACACTGGAGGGGGACATCAGGGTATGCTCTGCCATGTCCCTGTACAGTGTCGGTGGACCGTGAGGGCGCAGGGGGGAAGGGGACAGCAGAGGGGCCACATCCGTGTGTGCTGCACAAACGCCTGAGCACCATCAGCTGCCTCCTTCACCGGGGACAAAGCGCAAGCCCAGGTGGACTTGGGGAGCATTTCTTAAGATTTTTATATTTTTACGTTTTCATCCCCTTAAGCAGGAGAACCCCAAGGTGAGTGCAGGCTGCTTGCCACCTGGTGCTGTGCGTCCCAGGTGGGGCTGATGACTCCCTGCTGCCACCCCTGAGGCAAAGTGCCACCACCTGTGCTGCCCCCTGCCCATGAAAGCCGGAGCCTGGGCACAGCTGTGGTTTGGCTGGGGGATAGGAGGTGGCTGAGCCTTTGCTGGAAGTCTCTCGTTTTGCCTGCGGTTTCAGAAGCTCCGTGTTTTCAGGCTTTCCCCGTGCTGGACTGGTGGGCAGCGTGCTACTGCAGGGGCTCGTTTTGGCAGCTCACGTGCAAACAGGTATGCCAAACCGAGCCTGGTGGGGGTCGTGGAGTTGTTTCTATGTAAAACCATGTTGTGTTGCCTCTGTACTGGAGAGAAGTTTGCTTTTCTGTTTCCTGGGGACCTTTGCAGCTTGCTGTTAGTTGAGCTGTGACCAATTCTGCTGTGCTCATTGCACAGAGCCTGGCTTGCCTTGTGCTCCTTAACGTCCCTGGTGCTTGCCTTTACATGTCCCCTCTGCTTTGTTTCTCCACTGTCTCCCCCCAGTTCTCCTCCTTACTGACATGTGAGCATCACTTGTTTCAGGAAAATCCCGAAGTGAATAGACTGCTTTTCTTGTAGGTGGACAAAGGGAGGGAGGGACCTTGGTTAAAGAAAGCCTTCAAGTTGTAGAGAGGTAGGTAGAAAAAAATCTTTAGAGGGAAAAAAAGACTTAAGGTACAGAGGCTGGAAAATCAAGGTGTTCTGTGTCCGTATGAATTGATACGGAGCTTGTTCTCAATAGAATTCATAGTGCAGATGTGGAAATGGTAATGAACTGACCAGTCTATCACAGGTGTCTCTGGTAAGGGGGTCTGATACCTGAGAGCAGGCTGTGCTTTAACACCTTTCCTAAACATATATTATGGGGTTTTTTCCTCTGTTTTTTAACTGGTAGTTGCGATAGTAGAGAGAGTGAAATTTGATTAACGTGAACAGCAAACCGTGCATGAGCGTTACAGGTGTGTAGCTTTGTGCAAGAAATTTCTGTTTGGAAGCAAGATAGTCTATAGATGTCATGCAGAAATACGCATTTACCTTATTCTTCAAAATTTTGTATGGATAACCTTTTACATTCATTATCTTCCAAGAATAGAAAGCAGTGGTATTTCATTTGCATTAACTGAATGAATGTTTTCTGTTTGATTTCCTCTTTAAAATAGTTTTGCCTCATTTTTTGTGAACTTGACTATTTGTATGGATTTCTAGTAATTATTGCTGCATAAATTTAGCTGTGCTTCTCTGCCAGTCCGTGCCAATCAAGACATTACATTTAAAAATACCTCAGCTACTCTCTTATGCTGGGCAGCAGTGTTTCATATACATCAACAGAATCTAGAAGAGTGTTTTTCATATTTATTAAGTGTTGCAATTAAAATTGTATTTCCAGGTAATAGCGTGAAATCCTGTAGGGATAGGAAATGCTGTTTATACTGAATTAGTTCTGAGTATCATTCCAGGCAGGTGGCCTGGGATGTCTTATTGCAGGACTGGGTATGTGACTGACAGACTGTATCCAAACAGCAGGCAGGGAAGGGTGATATTCATTGGAACAAGTGTGTGTTTTCAGGCCACAAGCACACTCCCCTAGCCCAGAGTGAGTTCTTAGCCGTTATGAGTTCTAACTAGCAAACATCAGAATAATTCCTTCATTCTACTAAAAAAAAAAAAACCACAAACAAAAGAAACCCCCCAAACAAACCACAGGTTGATCAGCTCCAATTTTACTCTTACTCCAGGGGAGTATTTGCCTGTACTGGCAAATGCAAACATTTCTGTGCAAAATTTTAATTTTATAGCCTTGACTGTTCTGCGTGCCAGGTCTTTTTCCTTTATAGTACCCAGAAGCTTTAAACACACCTGTTAGCAAATTTGGATGCAGCTCTTGTGCTACTGGAATGTTTTCCCCATTCCTTGTAAACTGACTATCTGAAATCACCAAATAAACAGGATTCCCATTTTTTAAAATGTTCTGAGGGGGAAGATAAGAGAATTTTCATTCTAGATCTTAAAGAACGCATTTCGCTATAATTTGCAAAGTTTCTGGAGCAGAAGCTGTGGGTTAATCTCATTGCCTTTTTTAAAGTGGATTTATTTATGATTTGTCATGGAGCTTGTTCCTGATCGTGTCGTGCTTTGGGCGAACTCTTCCCGGTGTCCGTGATGGCTTTGCCAAGCGGCGACACCAGCCCTACGAGAGGCTCTGTCCGTGTGGGTCTGAGCTGTGCAGGGGTCAGGGGCTCCCCATTCACGGGCGGATTTATGCTGCTGCTCAGGAGGTGTCCACACGCAAATGTCTGTATCTTTATTTTGTATTAAAGGGTGTGTTAGTCTTCACTTGTGTTGCTGCGTGTATAGGTAAACTAAGCTAGCTGATTGATTATCCTCTTCTCTGTACCTCCAGTTTTCACCTTGCTGCTTTAAATAATTGCAGTCAGGTTTGTTTCGCTTCTATTGACAATATACTGCTAAATATGTAGAGTCATGCCTGCTGAATTTTATTTGGGTCATACTGGCAATAAGTAAAAATGCTGGGTGCTCAG
Organism: Micrastur ruficollis; assembly: GCA_034782655.1. Taxonomy (NCBI): domain Eukaryota; kingdom Metazoa; phylum Chordata; class Aves; order Falconiformes; family Falconidae; genus Micrastur; species Micrastur ruficollis. The sequence goes on from JAVKKW010000002.1 coordinate 23,498,289, forward strand.
AAGTCTCCGATTGGTATTAAATTTTTACATATTTATAAATAAGTACAGTAAATTTTTACTTCATAAGCCTCAGGAGATATTTTATCAGTCCAGGGCTGCAAACAAGGGGGGGGGGGGGGG
>JAVKKW010000002.1:23501774-23565550 GCA_034782655.1 Micrastur ruficollis
CAAGAAAAAAGCTATTGCTATTCATAGTGGATTCTTTGAGACTAAATGAACACTTGAGGAAAGACCGCTTTGAAGTATGTTTTCATGTCGTCTACCTCCTAAAAGTTTTTTTTTCCTTGCTTTTCTATTCATCCATGGTGTGAAGTACCCCTAAAGACCTGAAAAAGAAGCTTAAAATTTCCTCAGTTAGTTATGATGTTTCATCACCATTTTAATATAAGTCAAGATGATTTAAAGAAAACTGCCTGATATTGTACAATGTGGTGGTTCATTATTTTGTGTCACTTATTTAAAAAAAAACAATCTTAAAAACAATATAATTTTGCAAGGTACAACTGAGCCTCTTGGTACCTGGCATGTTCCCTGCTATTTTCAACCTGGCTTCACAAACGGACAGCAACTGAAAAGCTTTTTTTTGTGGTCTGAGGGTGTGTGTATATGTATATATATATATATGTTGGACTTTGGACAAGTCATTAAACAGTAGTATAGCTGATACGAACATCTAATGTTAATCAGTCAGAGAGGAGAAGCTCTTCTGAAACACCGTATTTTCTTCCATAAAAGATCATTAACAAGCGTATACAAGCAGTGGTTTTGTTCTAAGTATGTTTCTGATAAATCCTGTTACGCTGCAGTCATTATGGATGTGCAACTTGTGTTTAGCACTTCAGGTCATCAATACTCAACAAATGAAGTGTCTGAGAGCTGGCAGAAATGGATGTTAACAGATCCAGTTTTATGAAAAGTGTTTAAAAACCCTCCAATTCTATGGTGCTCTTCTGCTCCTCAGAAAAAGTCCATACTGAGGCAATATTTTCCTTGAGGAGCTGTTCTCTAGCTTTATAGTCATGTGAGTTTGATGCTTTTTGAGAGTGCCTGGGCAAGGTGATCTCCTACAATCGCGTTGGATTCTCATTCACTCTTAACCAGTAGATGTAGAAGACAAAACATAAGCATCTAGGAGTGAAGATGCTTCTTGGAGTAGAAAGAATGAACTCCCCTGTCCCACCTTAGGGAGAAAAAGCGGTCCGAACTACCTTGCCATTTCTCCATTTATTCTGGAAAGGGAAGAACACACTATTGATATTCTGGTGACCAAGCTGACACGGGAAAGCTTCTGCCTGCCGCAACGCAACCTTGCTTTATATATGCACTCAATGTCTGTCAAATCAATTTGATTACCCTAAGCGCATCATAAATATTGCATGCTCTGGACTAGGGATGTAAGATGCTTTTACTCTAGTCTCATCAACCACTTAAGAGAAGTGAGGACTGTGAATATTAAGTTTGAGTAGTCTGCCTGAAGTGTATCTTACTGTCAGAACCCTGTGGTAGAGTTCCCTTACAAATACAAATCAGACTTTTGAGGAATTTGGGGGGCTGAATTATTTTACGTCACTCAATTTTACCACCCCCCTTGCCCCCCCCCCCCCCCCATCCCTGTTACTCTGATTTCACAGGAGCTGTGTCAAAGTGACTGTCTTGGTGTTAACAATTTGGCTTTTTTTTTTTTTTTCCTCCCACAGGTAGCTACTAAATGACTATTTGCCAAAATATTTCTTTTTTTTTTTTGCAGTAGGAGATCAAGTACTGCAGAAATTTTATGATCTCTATTGTGGTTTGTTTCTTCTAAATCTGGAACACATCTTTAAAAACCTGCGTGAGAAATGGTTTTGTGCAGCAGCAATTCTAGTAGATAAAGCTTCATGCAAGCTTTCATTTTCTCTGACATTGGTTTTGACAAATTAGTCACGTGTGGCTGACATTCAGTTTTCCAAGGATGACTCGTGGAGAGCACTTAGTAGGCTGTTACCCTACAAAAGTGCTTTAATCACATTACGGTAACTGAAACTGGTACCAGAGGGGTGACGAGATGCTGTGTAAAAAACGAGATATAGAAGCTCCTTGAAAGAAACTTTCTCAATTCGTTAAAAAATGTCGTATTGCAAAAATCCCCCCAAGATAGGGCCCTCTTGTGAACGAGTAATGGGTGGGCGTTGTGGCTCTATCAGTTTCTTCAAGCTCTTCCTCCACCCTTTGTTACAAATATTTATCGGTGTATTTCTTCACCAGAAAAGTGAGGTCTAGCTTTACAAAACCACGTAAACTTCACCCCTGTTGGAGCGTGGATGTTAAGCTTTCCCTTTGGAGCAACTTATTTCTGTTGATGATCCTTCCAAGCTGAGCCTCAGCAACAGGGGGATGGCGTCGGTGGTCATGAAACTGTTAGAGCGTGACCGACACCAGCCGGCTTCGTGGTGCACGGGGAGCGTGCGCGGTGGGTCACCTTCCAGCAAGAGTGGTCTTCTGCAGGGGTCTGTCCCAGAGGCGCCTCCGCTGAGCATTACTGTGAGCGGGTGCGATGGGTGAAGAGCCAGCAGTTTGCCTGTGAAGTGCACGGGCAACACAAAATGGGAAGTTGCACAAAATTCGAAACTATCTGAAAAATGGGGGGCACCGCCTTAAAATGATCTATAATGCCGTTTAAAACTGAGAACTGCGAGATGCTGCGTGTTTCGTACTGAGAACGGGTTCCAACCGTACCTGCAAAAGAATCTAAAAAGCAAGCGCAGGCTGGAAGTGGTGAATGCTTTCTTTTTTTTTCCTTGCTTTCTTTAAGCTACAAAGAATGAGTTTTTAATAACGGGACTGAAAGAAGGTCCATTTTTTAATATGGAGAAGTTACTGCAACACTGGCGCTGCAACAATAGATTTCCTTAATCTGAAGTCTTGCAGAAAAAACAAGATAATGTATTTTATAAAATATTTATGATAAATGAAAAGAAAAGCGATTCTGCTCATTGGGTTGAGAAGGAAAAATGAGATTAAATACTTAGCAGGCATTTTAAGAGCTCTGCTCGTGCTAGTGTATTTGGGTTGAAAGGGCAGAAAATAACTACCCAAGTAAATTGTATTTTTAAACTCTTCCTAAATCTTTGTAAGGTTACGGACTGACTCTGCAGAGGAATGGCACTGGAGACGAGCAGCAGCATTACCAGAAAACCATGCTTTGCACAAAATGTATCCGGGTAGTCCTGAAACTACGTTCAAAGAGTTAATTTGCAATTAATGTGAATGGAAATTTGTGCTTCATTAATGATATTTTGGGGAAAATTGGAGCGTGACAAACTGCCTAATAAATATGAATGTAATGAGTTCTGGGTTTAGATACTAGACTAATGGGAAATGTGAGAGAAGAGACTGGGCTGTTATTCAAGCTTTAACGCATTTATTTAAACTCTAGATTGTTTTCAAGCAAGATAATGCCTCAGAAAATGATTAAGTGCTACTCCTACTGAATTGTTTTCTACCCATACAGTCTACTTTTCTTGTGAACTTAACTATTGCCATAACTCTTAGGTATACAAATCCAGTAATTTGCATTTTTTTATATTAAAGCCTTAATAGTATTGAAAAATTGTTGAAGTTATAAATAATGAAAATATTTTCACTTTTTCATCGGTGCAATAAAGCACCTCCTAAAATACAGCTGCCATAGCATCTGTCAAATGACCCTAGTGTAACTCAAAATAAGTTGAGGTCAGAGCCTAGTTCCCGGTGAGAAAATAGTATTGAACCTGTGTTTAGGACATGGAATTAAAATAATGTAGGTGTGGGACACGCACACACAGGACTGTACTAATTACAGACTTTATTTGGAGACTCCAGATTTTTAAGATTATAAAGCTCTGTTTTAATTTTTACAGTGTTTTTTCAGGTCACAGATAAATTATATACCTCTAGAGAGTAGCGACTTGTTGTTTCCTGTAGTGATTAATTGACCTCAGTTATTTTGATGTTACTTTATGGCATCAGAATTTATATGTTGCACTGAATTTTGTTGTGGTGTGTTCTTCCCCTGTAAGATGAGGTCTTACCCAAAACAAGCAATAATGAAATTTCCCCCCTTAATCTAGAAATACAAATCAGGTATGGGTAATCAAAGTACAGACTGTAACTAACCCAAACAGGTTTTTGGCTGCTTCCGCTTTCCAGGCATTTGGGGATATTGAGAATAAATCTGTATTCCTTAGGCATTCCTCACTTGCAATGTCAAATTGTAATTGCATGGATTAAAGGGAAAAATCTAAAAGCTGTGTAATAGCAGCTAAACTTAGCAGGGATGTCTGGATAAGAGTCAGATCAGGAGAAAGAGAGAGTGCAGTAAAGTACGTGTTGCCCTTCCTGATTTTTTTTTTTTCCTATTAGGTAGTCAGATAAAGTTCATTCGGTAATAAAGCTCAAGTTTTGAACTTTTACTGTTTCCTGTGCTTCCTTATACCAAAGAAACCTATTTTTAACTAAGAATTTAGGAGAACAAGTCCTCTATCATCTTGATTCAACCTACACAACATTACTTTCTATTCACAGGAGCTAACATAAGATACACCAAAAGTTTTTAGACTTTTTGGAAAATAAATAGGAAAGATACGATAGTGCATTCCCACAGAATATTGGCATTCTAGTGAAGCATCCAATACTTCTTACCTATTTCTTACCATCTGCCTTCTGGGAAAAAATAAAATTGCTGTGCCACAATCATTATCCCTTGACAATAATTATCCTTTGATAGGTATATTCTAATTGGTATGGTTTTAAAACGTAAAAAGCTGTATGATTGAAATGCAACTCACTTCTGTCTAGAACATTTTTTTCTTGCTTCCCTGTGAGCAGCTGTATTAATGAAACATGTCTTGGCTTATTAGAATTGATGCTGTTTAGGAAACTGAACTAAATATTCTTCTTTTGCATATAACTACTAAGAGTTTTTCAAAAAACCTGGACAGAAGTCATTGTCCTCTTAACTGGGGGAAAAAAAAAAACAAAAACAACAACAAACTAAAAAACTCAGAAATGTGAGACTTCTGAAATATTGCAATACTTTTCTAACACAGTGACTTAAATTCTTGTGGACTTAAGGAACATGTGAAAGAAAATGCTGTATTATTGTGATAGCTTTTGATACACATATGTATGCATAAGCCTCATCAAGATGCAAGCTGTTAGACAAATGTGCAACTAAGATAAAATGAACTTATTTAATGAACTGCAATTTAATCTCTTTCATTAAGAGCAATTGCTGAAAGCCTCAATGTCAAGCCAGCGTGAGGCGATGATAATTGTGGGGGAGAACACTCTGAGCGCCTCCTGGAGAAAACAGGGAAAGAGACTTCAGCAGGAGGTAACCAATGTACAGTAAATAAATACATGATGGAAGGGGAAAATCCAGTACAAATGGTGTCAGGCGTTGTTCTAGGAGCATCATCCATTGTGTTAATATTGATGCAGCAGTATGGAAGATGAGAATGGAGTAACAGGGGAGACGGGTCTAACTGGTGAGTTGGAACTACAACAGCCGTTGGTGTAAATAAGCGGTTTCCTTTTCTACAAGGCGCGTTTCATACGGACTGTTCTAGTCGGTATGAAACTAGTAGATGTATTAAGATAGCAATTCTGCTTGATCTTACATCTTTATTTTGAGAGAGAGGTCATTTGAAGAGCCTTCAGCTGTATCTGCAAGCTGGGAAAATCTGCACTAGTTGACTTGGGGATTTAGGCTGATTCAACTGTCTTAGTCTAGAAATCTTTCTTTGCTCAGTTTTCATCTTTAAAGGTGAAACAGGACTCTGAAGAGAGTTCTGCCTAACAATGACAGTAATGAACTTGGCCAATAAACTGGTAATAACAAAAAAAAAAACCACACAACAAATTCTTTCCTTTAAAATTACTTCAGATGAGCACTTGGACTTTGCAAGGTGAAACACAGTGAAACATGTAAATCTCTTATGCTCACTCTCACGGAATTGGCATGTCCTGTAGTGATCCTTTTGTTATAGGGATGACAAACAATGGAGCTTTCTCTACCCTCAGTCGTGCAAATTCCTCTCACCTTGTCCAATACTGGTCTTGTTTATTCGTATATACAGAGCGCTGTCCTGGGGCCCTGTCTGGTGGGGTACTGCCTTGCCTGTCATATTAACTGTCACAGTTTAATCAAATCCATACGTGGTATATTCATTTTCTGTAGCTCATGCAGTGAGGTATCTGTGCCTGTGACACGCAGGAGCTGTGAACAGGGCAGCCCCCATTTTAAATCCATATTGGGGCAGAAGGAACAATGTTTATAATCGGATCAGCATAAAGTCAGGCTAAACCACCGTAGGTTAAAAATTCAAAATTGTTTAGGCAATATAAGCTTTTCTCCATTACACGTATTGAACTTTCAGCAGTTTTGAGCCTTTTTCCCCAGTTAAAATTTCGTAGTTGTACACATGCTTTATATAAACCTCAGCATCATTTCTTAGATGCGAAAGAAGGAAAACCAAGAGTATTTGTTTAAAACAACACAAACTAATTATTTCTAAGAAAACCACCTCTGTGTTCATTCAGCAGGCTGTCCTTACATTGTGCTGTATGGCTAGTGCCTGGTTCCAGGTGCTACCACGTCATCTTGTTCATACTGCCGTATGGTTATCCATCTATTCCTGAAATGTTGTTTCATTGCTGTACTTTCCAATGGAATGTAGAAAAGGAAAAAGAAAAACCAGCTCGTGTTTAGACTCAGTTTGTGCTAAGTTTCACTAGCCCTTCTTTACTCACTCTGTCCTTAACCCTCTGTAAGTCCTGACACTCAAAAGACTTAAGGATTTTAGGAGTATGTGTACATTTTGGGGTGGGTGTGTGTATTGAGTGAGATCTAAGCTTCATTTTGTCCTAAATGGGTTCTTTAGTATCGTGCCCACAGTTGTGCTTTCTCTGAGTGCAGCTTAATTTCATTGTTCATGGTTTGGTTTCTGGCTGGCTGCATTGGAAGGAGCAGTTTCCCATTTTGCTTTCCGTCTGGGTAGGTCTGATTTCTTTTTTCAGGCTGAAAACCTAAATCCCAAATCAGCTGCTCTCTTGACAGGCGCTTTAACTACAGAATGAGCAGATGGGAGACAGGACCAGCCTTTCATCCTCTAACCACACCTGAAAAGGTAGAACTTCAGGTCTGGAGTGAAAGATTAACTCAAGCACTTCAGTGCGGGTTCAAGGCTGGGAATGTCAGGCTGAAGAGGCGGTCTGTGGTTAAGCATCTCGCCCACAAACTTAAAGCGCTTTGTTCTCCAAACATTTTTGTCGCTTCCTTCTGTACTGATGCACAAGCTGTTCATGATTATTATTTGCAGCTGGGTAGTTTTGGATACACCGTACTTTGTTTCGGTCGTGATAGAAGAATGGTGAAAAATGAGAGATCATAGAAAGGTTTGGGTTGGAAGGGACCTTAAAGATCACCTGGTTCCAGCTCCCCTGCCATAGGCAGGGACACCTTCCACCAGACCAGGTTGGTCCAAGGCCCGTCCAACCTGGCCTTGAACACTGCCAGGGATGGGGCATCCACAACTTCTCTGGGTGACCTGTGCCAGTGCCTCGCCACCCTCAGAGTGAAGAATTTCTTCCTTATATCTAATCTACATCTGCCCTCTTTCTGTTTAAAGCCGTTGTCCCTTGTCCTATCACTGCATACCTTAGTAAAAAGTCCCTCTCCAGCTTTCTTGTAGGTCCCTTTAGGTACTGGCAGGCTGCTATAAGGTCCCCCAGAGCCTTCTCTTCTCCAGGCTGAACAACCCCAACTCTCTCAGCCTGTCTTCACAGGAGATGTTTTGCTTGGAAGAGGACCTGAGCTTGGTGGTTTTAAACAATCATTTTACAGCTGCTTCTGCTTGGAGGTTATGCGTGAAAAGTCCGCCTGCAATGCAGTCATTGACTTAAAAGCTGGACTTGTCAGCCCTTTCTGCAATATCTTTGAGGATTAGAATAATTAACACAATGTTTTCAAGTCTCACTTTGTAAAGAAAATAAATTTATATTCAACTGAATGTATGATGCTTAGATATGAATTTGAAAGTTTTATTAACACATCAGGCAAATTGCATTTCCATATGCTGTATATACTGCAGTGCACACTGATAAGAGTGCTAGAGAGCCTGGAGAAATAGTTAAGATGAATGTATTGATGCTATAGTGGATGACATAAGCTATAACATCGACTGTGAGAGCTAAAGACAATCGAAGATTCAAATTCTTCTCTTCCTTACTGTTGCAAGGGCAGGAGAGGATTTTTTAATTTTTATTAATTGTGATTGCATCTATACTTTCCAGACATATTATCTCCAGCATAAACCAGTAAATATTAACACTTGCTGTATCTTGTTTACTGGGCAATGACTAATTTAAGTTCTTGACAAATGCTTCTTAAGATCTAGCTGTCTTCCGGTGATAAGTGTATTGTGTGGGGTGGCTGTAGATAATAAAGATGCAGGCTGCCAAATGACTCTTGCAATAATGACTCCATGTTTCATAGTGGAAAGTTTGTGGTTTGTTTTTTTTTTTTTTTTCTTTTAAATCATTATTCTTCTCCCAATCAACTCTGTATGCATAACCTGGTTACTGTCAGCGCTGGGACCTCGGCTGAGTTTACGTTGTACTTCCAGCGTTACGGGCTTTATAGCAGTTGTGGTGCAATTTGTTTTCAAAATCTTTCACTGTGCTTCTTACTCCCTGTCTCTTAGTGTGGCCCAATGTGTTTCAGAGGAATTGTGCTCAGCTGCTTGGGGGCTAACGAAGCATGAGCAATACAACTGCAGATGCATCCAAAGTGAGAGAGAGAGGTGCTGTCTATAAGTGCTGGTTATGTAAAGACACTGTGCGCTGTACATCCCTCTTGGCAGGCTCAACTTGCTTGTTCCCTCTTCTTTTTCTAGTCTCTTCCTTTCTTGTTGTTAATTTTCATCCCCGGTTCTCTTTGTTTTTCCAAATCTTAAATCAAGGAAGCTCACTTTCTGGGGGAGCAGAAACATGAAATGTTAATATTCAGATTGGAAAGCTATGTCTCAACGAGGAAATTGCTTTATTTGTTACTCATTATTGTAACAGAAGGAATGCTGCTATGTTCTGCTTGTCTTGGAGGAAGGCAATTTATCCTTCTTTAATGATTTTTTCATCAAGTCACAGTGTTGTATCTGAAGAGTTATAAACTGATTAAAAATGTTCTCATTAGTCGGTCAATTTAGGTAAATGATAACATTTATTATCTATTAGGTATCTAAAGGTAATTTCTGTTATTAAGTTTGATCCCACTCATTCCATCCTCATTAAAAACAAAACCACAGAATGGGAACAGCAGCTCTCAGCAGGGTCAAAAAGATTGCTAAGGTGATATGAGCTCTATAATACTGGCTTTTGGAAAAATGTGGTGGACAGCTGGTTTTAGCACATTCTTACAGCCTTTACATCATGCTGCTTCCCTCTGGTGCCTATGAATTATTTATTAATGTTAATTTTATAATCCAGATACTTGTTACCCAGCTGATTTCTGCCTGGTATTGCTCACTCTACCTTCTGTTTTCCCCACCCTTCCCTCCCCGCGCTGCGTTCTGTTCATCTCCGCGTTAGTTTTCGATGGCGCGGAGCCCTGTCCTCTCCAGCCCGCTCGCTCTGCCGGTTTTTCACAATGAGGTCCCAGCCTCTGCCTGCGGTTCGGAGCTGGTGATCCTACCTCAGGTAAAAAGGCGGGTGCGCAGACTGATACAGGGTTCACGGCCTCCCTCGGTCAGCGTGGTGGTAACAGGCTAACAGGCGGGGTGACGGGAGCAGCCGGCGATCCAAGCCTGCAGCCAGCTGGGTGCTCCGCTCCCCCCTCCGCTGCTGGAGGGTTGCTTTGTGCCTCTTCTGCTCTGCACGCTAGCCTTTTTTCCATTTCCTAAATACTGTGATTTTTATCTTCCCTTGGCTTCTCTGTTGCACATGCAGCTCGTGATACCACCCTGTAATTAGCAGCTATTCACCTAATCAATTAGACCTTTGCTTTAATGCATAAACTCATGTGAAAGTTTATAAACAGTGACAACATCATCAATACAACTCTTTTGAAAATGAACACTCCAGTACGTAATTCCCATAACGATACCATAGAGGAGGAAAACAAGTATTTAAACACTGATGTATTGAAAGACTTCAGGGCCTTTGACATTCCTAGCTTGCTTTTTTCAGGAAGCTTCCCAACGTGATTTCTGCCCTAGACAGGAGGTCTAACACAAATATTGGTGTCCAGTGGTGTAACTCCTCCGCATTTTTAAAGCTAACTGAAGCTTTTTGTAAGGGAAAACATCAACATTTCATTTTTAAGGGAAATGGGTAATAGCAGCGTATATACGCAGCAGTGAGTCCAGGCAGATGTTTCAGATAAACTGCTTCCTGAAGGTATTTAAAATTGAACAGGTGTTCAGAAGTATTCCGATAGTTGCTTTTTGTTTTTTCCTGTGGGTGCTTATCTTCAGTCCTGTTCCTTCCCAGACAGCTTTCGGGGCTCTGGTTGAGCTGAGAGACAACGTTGAAATGGGAAATGGTTCCTGGTCATTACCTGGTTGGGAGGTGTCACCAGCTCATACGGCACACTCTCTGGGGACTGGGAGCCCTGAGTTCCTCAGCTAGTCGTGTGTACCCTCCGGACCTCTTCTGTAAGATCCTGGTCTGCTTTTTCTGTAAGAACTACAGATCTCAAGGTTTCATCCTTTTGTATCTTGATGCAGCAGAGTGGCCCATAAGCTTGGGGGAAAAAAAAAAAAACAATGCAAAGTTAAACATTTGTTTGGACTCTGATTTACTCGCATTAAAGGCGCGTTTATGCTCTAGGAGTTGAACACTTAATAGTGAAGTGTGGATACCTTACACTGCTAAGCACCTTTAGCTTTCATTGTGTTTGGCAATAAAATAATTTCAGCCAAGATATAATATCAATATTAATCGTGGTAAACCGATTTGGCTTTGCCAAGCACATTCAAACGACTTCATCGAATTTCAGATCTAGTATAAACACTCACAAAGCAATTGATGCTTTTCCAGATATCTAGGGTTTTGCATCAGCTTGCTTTCTACAACTTTCTTTAAACTTCCCCCCCACATACACAGGTGCACAAACACTTTTCATATGTGAATGACCTATGGAACATGGTGAAAGATGAATCATTTTTTTCAGAACAAGAAAAGCCTCCCTTGCTATCTTGAACCTCTGTTTTCCAATGCTGCTGTTCACTTACCGCCATCCTCTGATGGGATGTATGTGCTTGCTGTTGATGTCATCTGTCACCTGTCATTAGGTTGTTCTTATTTGTGCTCACATAATAAATTGCTTGGTGGTGTGACTTGTCTGCCTTTTCCCTGGCTGCTGCTTTTTTTTTTTTCTTTGCTCATTAAGATTTTGTTGAATTCTTCAAAGCTGGGAAAGTTTTAGCAAAATTAACGTATTAATCACACGTGTTTGTCAGAGTCAGAGGTTGAGAGCCAAGGCCATAGCTAGCCACTCCCTGAGTAGAGGGGCTTTGGTGTTTGAGGCGGTATGAGGGGTCACCTTCAGCATCCCTAAAAGGTTATACTCAAACCTGGACTTTGCTCTATGCATGGAGCATAAAGCTCTATGCTTGTAGCATGCTCAAGTATTCATCATATTATCCCTGTGTTTCCTGGAAGATATTTTCTATTCTGTCCAAGCCCTTGGCAAGCTTAGGCTCTCAAATTATCATTTGAGGCATAAGGGCTGTGTAAATATTTAACTTCAATTAGCAAAACAATATTGTGCTCGTTCCTTCTTTCACTCTTGAAGTTGTTCTACTGCAGGTTTGAATGTTCTTCCTTCATAAACCTAGTTTTGTTAGACCAATGGAACACATGGAAGGACTTAGCATGTTTGCCTTCTCCGTATGTCTCATAACAGTCTTTTTTGAGAATACCCAACTATTTGTTGGGGTTTGAACCTACACATTCATGCGCTCAGGAAGTACCTAGGCAGAATCTTAGACACATGGTTGAGATGTGAGAAGTGTCTTAATTCTGCCTTCAAGTCAAAAAGTCGCAATAGCCGTTAAGGTGCTTGTCCAACTCAAAACAGAAACGAAATAGCATTGTACCTGGGAGGTCTTTGCCTTCTTAAATAAGAGAGTCTGAGTTTAGGAACGGGTCTGTATTGGTCCTTTCCTTGTTGGTCTGAGGCTCCAGAACGTCCTACCTGTAATAACCAGGGGAATTGGATTCTGTCTCTCTGGGAAAACCAGCAGCATGCTCCAACTCTCTCTGGTTTGTTTTTTTTCTGGCTGTGGATGCGGGGTTTTATAGGTATCTTTAGAAATGTCTGGACAGGATGATTTCCTATGATCGTGACTGAATTACATTTGCTTTCAACTGTACATGCAAATTTGGATTCTGAGGGAAACAGATCACGGTCACAGATGTATTTTTTTTTTAAGCATATAAAACCAAAATGTTGTTGCCTTTTTCCCATGGGTAAAACTATTTGGCAAATGCAATGTGAATCTACTAATAGCTTTGGCTGCTTTAGAAATGTCTTTTTACCTCCAATGAATAAATAGTTTGCCAAATGTTTTTCCCAGTTGTACTTCTGATATTTTACTAATTTTAAGAATATACATAAAGTGCTACAGCAAAAATAGAGTAGGCACCATCTGATTTCTTTTTTCAGTACCAGCAATAAAAGAAATGGAGGGGGGGTGAGGGGGTTAACACAGGTTACAAGAAATTGTTTAGGGTAAGTGGAGATGACCTGACACACGGTTGTGGTATGTCAGCTGATGTTACAGGTACATACCTTGCTGTGATTTTTCCTGAATATGTACAGAAAGAAACCTGTCTGAAATGACTTCTGTTTTAATTTTGACCCGAATAGCTACAGGTCACACGGCAAGGAGCTGGCATCGTTGTTGATCCTTTATAAGGTTTCAGATGAAATTGAGTGAATGCTGATGTAGTGGGTTTGCGTGTCCAGGTTTTGGTAGCCGGGGGGCTACAGGGGTGGCTTCTGTGAGATGCCAGAAGGTGCCCCCATGTCCAATGGAACCAGTGCCGGCCGGCTCCGAGACGGACCCACCACTGGCCAAGGCCGAGCCCATCAGCGATGGTGGTAGTGCTTCTGGGATAGCATATTAAGGAGGAGAAAAAAAATAAAATCTGCACCAGGGTTGCTGGCAGGAGGTGTGACCCCGCGGGGACCCAGGCTGGAGCAGGCTGTGCCTGAAGGACTGCGCCCCGTGGGAGGGACCCACGCTGGAGCAGGAGCAGAGCGTAAGGAGGAAGGAGCGACAGAGACACCATGGGATGGACTGACCACAGCCCCCATTCCCCATCCCCTTGCACCACTTGGGGGGAGGAGGGAGAGAAATCAGGAGTGAAGTTGAGCCTGGGAAGAAGGGAGGGGTGGGGGGAAGGTGTTTTTTCTGAATTGATTGGTAATAAATTAAGCTAATTTTCCCCAAGCTGAGTCTGTTTTGCCCGTGGCGGTAATTGGTGAGTGATCTCCCTGTCCTATCTCGACCCACCAGCCTTTGGTGATATTTTCCCTCCCCTGTCTGGTTGAGGAGGGGAGCGACAGAGCGGTTTTGGTGGGCATCTGGCCTCCAGCCAGGGTCACCCCACCACAGCTGATCAGGGAGCTTGGTGCTGCTCAGATGCTGAGGAGGAGTCGGACAAGAAATATTTTGTGCTGTATGAGCTTGTAGGAAAATGGTGAAATAAGCAAGAGGAGTAGAGGCTCTGTAAGATCAGGTCTGTGGGAGTTTGATAAAGGTAGTATTCGGGCTATGCAACTTTTTTCTCCGTGATTTCATCTCTGTATAATAATACACAGGGAGGGGAGTACATACTGGAAGTGCTGAAGATCTGGTGAAAGAGTAGTTCTCTATTTTCACTTTTATCATTTACTGCAGGAGGGTATGTGCTTTTTTTTTTTTTGGTAAAACGGTCATCACGAGGTTATCTTTTCTGGATGTTTGCACTGCCACAGAACCTGACTGCAGTCCCAGCTTCTCACTACAGCTCATGTCTAAAACTTCTTGACTCAGAATGAAACTTCTTTCCTCCGCGTAAAACAGGAGTAAAGAGCAATTGGTTATGCTTCAGGGAAGAGCTGCAGATCAAGGAATAGCCTGACGCAGGAAGGACCAATGTTCTTTTTTTAAACAAAACACAGACTAACGTTCACTCGGCAGACGGAGCGAGAGCTGCAGCACAGAACGTGCGGCCAGACGCAGGGGTCTGCACAGCCTGTCTGACTGTGCCAGGCTTAGCTGTCTTACCTGCCTCCCCATCTCAAGTAGCGTGCCTCCTAAGGGCATTTTAAAAACTAAACCAAACCGCTCAAACTGTAAGAAAGCTATTAAGAAACTCCAAGCATATACAGGCTATGGATGATGATGGCTTGCTTGGAAAGAAAATTAAAAACTCATTCAAAAGTGCTGATGGAAGTGTGCAATTCACTGTAAGACTAACTCTGAAATCACTTAAATCAGTGGGGTCTATTTTTTTTTTTACTAGAAACAAGAAAGTCTTAAGCAATTTTACTGCAAGAAAACTTTAAACCTCTGTTACATGAGTTTCACAACAGAATTACATTTTGTTCTCTAAGAAAATAAATGTAATAGTTTGTGTACGGGCCCTTGGATGTTATTCCTAATTATCTGCTTAGTCCTTACTCAAGCAAAATTATTCTGAATTTGCTATAGTAATTGAAGTTTTAAAGGGAAGATTTTCAACAGGCTTCTGAGAATATTGGATAGGTATTTAAACAGCAGAAGTGATTTAAGATTTGGATTGTAATAGCATTTCCTAGTTTCTTCATTGCATAAAAAAGTCAAGGCACAAATGAATTGTTGACTGCGTGTTGACTGTTGCACTACGTGTAGAAATTGAGTAATGCACAAATGAATGCTTGCCTACAGAGGTAACAATAAAACTACTATGAAATCACTTTCAATATGGGTTTTATATAACGGTTTTAAGTTGTTGGTGCTATAATACAAAAATCTTGAACGCTTTGGAGAGAAACAGTTCAATAAACTTTATTGAAGTACTACTTAATGTTTTATTTTTCTTGTTGAAGAAAAAAAAAGGGAAAATGTTTTCTCTTGTGCTGGTATAGCTAAGTACTGTACCTCAGAGGAGAAATGCAGAGGCCAGGATGCTGAACCTGATGGCTACAATACTAAGCAAATGTGTGAAAACTGCAACAGTTCTTCTCGACGTCCAGGCAATGGGCAAAATCCAGAGAATCCTGACTTTAAGTAACCTTGAAAAAAAAACCAAACCAAAACAAAAACCCAACAACAACAACAAAAAAAAAGCCAACCAAAAAAAACCTGCTGCATTCATATCTGGCTTTTACTGCTATTGCTAATACCTGGCTTATTTAATTTCTTAAATAATTTCAAGGAGGATTAATTTAACAAGATACAAAGATATTCTAAATAATGAGATAATATATTAAACCGGTTGCAAATGAGTGCCTACACTGAAAGTGCGTGATGGGACAAGCTATTACAATTGCTGCCAGTACTGATTTTACCCCAATGTTTTCATTCAAATGAAGACTGATAATTGCCTGCTGCAGTATTCTCCCTCTTCTCCCTTCAACTCCTAAATGTTTTCTTTTTTCTACTCTTTTCCTTATCCCTTTAAACTTTTTTCATCGTGATCTTGTTACCGGTTTCTTGTTAACTGTTACTGGCAAGACTCGTTCTTCTCCCCCTGGTACCAGCAAAATAATTGCATTGAATTAAAGATCTGTATACTGTCATTTAGAGCTTCATTTGTTGCACAGGTACTGTAGAGAAGTCAGCATCCAATCTCTGAACCAGATTTTCAAAACTGCCTCTACTCCCATCTGGGCACCTAACCTCTCCACTTAGCCTGTGGTCAGGCAGTCACAGTCTGGGGATAGCTGCTGCACGTCTTAGATTTGTGAAAATTTGCTCCTTAGTTTATTTTATGATGGAGCAAAATGAGAGGAAAAGCTCATAATTCACATGTTACTTTTGCATGGTTTGGGGGATGTTAATTCTCTGAAATTCAAAAGCAAAGGCGTAGTTCAGTTCCTGCAATTCCGTCTTGACAGTTTTTCTGCTCATCTGCTACACACCATGCCCAGAAAAGCAGTCAAACGGTGCTGTCATGATAGAACCAATAGCATCTGTCCCTGTTAATTCATGTTAATTTCTTTTTGTGGTTTTTTTTGTCTATACTCCATTTTAATAACGGGATCCATATGGAACCACAGTAAGAATCTTGCACCTGAAGGTAGTGATGTGAATTCGGTACTAGTTAGGAACAGGGAGCAGTAAGATGAATTTGCAGTACGACTATTTCTATATTTACTTGCACGTTTTTCTCCAGACTTGTCTGGTTTAGGGCAGATTAAAAAGAATTTACTGCAACAACAAAGACATGGTTTTGTGTAGCTGTTAGTTTATTGGTTTTTTGCTGTTGCAAGGAAAAAAATTACTACTGTGAGGAAAAAATTAATTCTGCAAGTCAAAAAACATTTTTTTCCTTTTGTGAACAAATTAAACTGTAGCGACTGTCTTAGGAAGAATTGTAAGCACTGTAGCAAATATACGCGCTAGTGAAGGTTATGAATTCTGTGTCGTGAGAAACAAATTAGCACTAATAAAGTATACATGAGCACTTCTACAGCAAGCTAGGAAGAAGTCACCATTTCCATAAGCCAGGCATCTTCTCTGGCTACAACACAGGGTTCCTTTTTAACAGAAGAGGGCACCTGGGCAGGATGGTTGCCGTGAAGCGTGTGAAAAGCCACCAGGATGAACTAATGTGCCGAAAGAAAGCCAATTTCCTTAAGTTCCGCAGTCAATGCCGACATTTCAAACAACACAAATCTTGCTCTTGGGCCTGTCACTGCTTCTTGGTTCATTTTAGTTATTTATGAGATAATTATACTCGGCTTTGAGTGTATAAAGCAACAAATTGCTCCCGTGGCTCGAATGCCTTCTGTTTTGTCGCAGTTCCGCGGTCCCGCGCGTAGAGTGCTTGCTGTCTAAGGTCGTGTGTTTTTTTTGTCACGTATTTTTGATCAGACCATAAAAAGGCGGCGCGATTATTCACAGATCCCGAGCTTATTTACTTGATTCATGAATAATTGATATCGTTGTGTGTATGGCTGGATCACTGTGGCGTGGCTAAAATGGGAGCGGAAAGGGAGTTAAACAGACTTTCCCAGCGAGTTTGTGGATTCTCCATCCTTTGAGATATTTAAAAGCTGTCTGGACATAATGCTGGGCAACTGGCTCTAGGTAGCCCTCCTGGGTGGGGAGGTTGGACCAGATGACCTCCGGAGGTACCTTCCAGCCTCAACCATTCTGTCGTCTAGTGACAGCAAACTATTCCAGACTGGCAGCTGAAGATGGGCACTCTGGGGTAGGGAAGAGACTTCCCAGAGCCATTTTGTCCCCCCCGAGTGCAAAATGGGGGCAAGGTAACACCAGTGCTGCAGCTGTGCCTTGGCACTGGGCAGGAGCTGGGAGAAGTGGGAAGTGCTGTGAGGAGGGCACAGGACTCTGCTGCAGGCTGTCTCCCAGCTGGTGGATGGGGACAGAGGGAATGAGTGGGATGTGGGACTGGAGCATTCAGTGCAGCACCAGCATCCCTATAGCCCATCCCAAGACGAAGCACACTCCTGTGCACCATCATAAACTGTTGTGATAGAAAACACACAGCTGCCTGGTTATCTCAAACTCCCTGGTGACATTTGTCCTCACTCTAGGTGAGGATGAAAAGGGAAAAATGGTGTAACATTTATCCATTTCTTTCTTAGTTTGACACCCACTCACCACGCTGCCACCCCACAACAAAACCCAAAACAGTTATTGAAAGAAGACATAGGTATAAACTTCATGAGGAATATTCAACGCTAGACCACTGAACTGGATCGAGGGTATTGAATCTGAGACACAGCTTTTGCATATTGAGTCTAGAGTGAGAAGTCTAAATCGGGGTTTCTGGGATTTTTTTTTTTTATTGTCCATTGTCATTACTTTCTAAAATAATTAAGACGAGTAGGAGAAATACGATAGGCTTTGAGACAGCAGAGAGGGTTAAAGGCACCTGAAAGGTAGGTACTTTGATTCTTATGTATGTATGTCTTCCAAGAGAGGTCCCTTTGACATGGACCTACTGTTCTGAGATTTAGGTGTCCCCCACGCCACAGTTGTGTGACCATCTTGGGAGAGAAAAGCATGCCACCAGGTGATGACTTCTGTAATGAAAATCATGATGACTTCTTGATGAACCAATCCTTTTCATAACTTGAAGAATGTGATAGAAGCTAATTAATAGTATTCAAGACAATGTGTCTACAAGAATTATGAAACAGCATTTTCTTGGTTTAGTGAGGCTACTGAGAATTTACTCTGGATTCTCCCAGTGGAATCTGCCGTCAAATCTCGTGAGAGGTCTATTAAGACTTGGAATATAATTACAACTTTAAATATAATTGAGCTATCATTTTGCTAAGTAGTCTCTAAAAGGTAGGCATCTCTGCTCTTGCTGAAACTACCATTTATTTATTTTTTCTACTAAGAATCGAGTGTTTATTGTGTCTTGGAGTGCACTAGTATTTTCTTTGCATGGGACTCTCAAGCCCTACTTCACGAAAACAAATGCTTTGCATAGGGAATCTGTCCCTAGGAGGATGACAGGGGCTTTAATACACTGAACTAAGACCGATAAATAGCACTTGCAAAAGTCTTCCACGTTCAGAACGTATTGATGGAGTGTTTTCACAAAACACAATCTTTGTGGTGAAAAAATATTGAACTTTAGTATTAGTTTTACTGTCAAAACAGTTTCAACGATACCTCTTTGTCTCTTGGTACACCCATAATGTCTACAATTGGTGTCTAAAAGGAAGCTTTCAGATACCATGGTGATGAGCGTAACGCAAAATGAATGACAGGCTCCCTAAAGCAAGAGTTGTCTCACGCATTGTTATGAGCTAGCAGAACCTCCAGAAACACTTGTAAATTTATCAGATTTATTTTCATTTAATGTCTAATGAAGAAAAAAAATTGCCTTTCAAAGTAAAATTACTTGCTAATAAAAGAACCGTGAACAAGATTTTATGACAAGAGCATGATGACAATGATAATGAAAAAGGGATTATAAGAGAAAGGCTATGAAAAAGTGAACTTGGGGTGAGAGGCGGGGGTGAGAACCTTGTTAAAAGTCTTTACTGAACACTTGTGACAGCGGGTAAGATGAGAGAGAACTGATGTCAGTCAGAGTGGAGACCAAAGCAACAGCAAGCCTGTTCAAATGAAAATATTATCGTGCTGCGTTGTTTAAGGTTACTTTGAAAGGTGTTGTAAAGGAGAATGTTCCTTGAATATTACTAAAGACAGATGTCAAACCCTCATAATGAAGGGATTGCATTGTGCAAGAAAGATCTATGGTCTGGTGTAGCTATGCTGAGATGGATGCTGCTGAGAAATAGAATATGCTCAATTTTGTAAACTGGTGTGTGGAATGAGCGGCACGTGAAATCTAGGTACATCAGTATACTAAACATAATCTCTTGGTACGCTTCAAACAAGTACAAATTAGAGAACGTGTAATGTAAATTAGAAGATGCTTTTCTTCTGCAATTTTCGGCGCTTATACTGTAACTGGGAAATGATGCAGGCAAAATGAGATTGTTTAGATTGAAAAATCATCCCATCTGGAGAGAAATAGAAACCAATGGAAACTGGTTTCAGTTTTCTTTCAAAGAAATATCTGCACCTGAGCATACTTTTGAGTATGGATAGCAAAGTGAAGTGAAACAACTTGAGACATTCACTTATCAATTCTACTCAACATTACAAAATTGTAACCGAGGGCATCTTCGTTTCCCTCCTGCGTGCTTCCCAGCCAAAGCGCGGCAGCCTGTTTCAAAGATGCAGCCATCATGGGGAGCCAGAAGTCAGGCATTCCTCAGGATTTGATTCATTTTTTTAAGTTTCTAATTTGGCGTTGTATGACCAAGTGTCTTGATTTAAATTGCTCTTCAGGAAAGGTAAGATTC
The DNA here is from genome assembly GCA_034782655.1 of Micrastur ruficollis. Classification (NCBI taxonomy): domain Eukaryota; kingdom Metazoa; phylum Chordata; class Aves; order Falconiformes; family Falconidae; genus Micrastur; species Micrastur ruficollis. Next base: position 23,521,678 of record JAVKKW010000002.1, read on the forward strand.
TAATGGAACGCAGACTTACACTGTGACGGTGACCTGCAGAGGAAGTTTGTAGAACCTGCTGATCCTTGGTATGTAGTATGTACTGGCAGCCATGGGCTGACTCTGTCAAACCTTGAGGGAAACAAAAGATTTAGTAGGAAAGGGAAGAGAATGCAATCACAGACTTTGCTGCAATTGGTGTTGCTCATAAACAATATAAGGAAAAAAAAAAGTGAAATGGATTTTCTACCTTTTCTCATTAGCTTACGCAATGTACAGATAATTTTGATTAAAACCCCCATGTCTCAGTCCCCGATGTTTCTTACTCTTGTAAGAGTCAGAATTGATACATTCACTTATGACCAGAATTCAGCGCAAGTTAAGCTACTGAAGGAACACCAGGGATCTGAGAAATCCAAAGTTTGTTTATTTTTTCTACCTCCCTTGTAGAGTGTAGTATGTGCATGTAGGTGTTCATTTTGTCTCTTTTGTTGTACACCTTTTTCAGTGTAAAAACTTAACCCTACAGCTTAAAAAGTAATCATTAATGAGGAAATAATAGTTTTTATATGCTATGAGCTAAGTAACCTAAGGATTAGTTTTAGAAAAAATGCACCCGCCGTGTACTAGAGGCAAACCTCTGGGCCTACAATGGCTGTGTTAACACAGTGATCAGCAGCAGTAGATGTTAATGGCTGCAGAGCCAATAACTATTTTTGACACAAGTAGTTGTCCCTTAGGATGATTTGGATGAATCGGAATGATTTTTTTCTGCACTGGTGTTGGAAACATGACACTTAGAATTTTAGCATAAAATCGTGGTTATTTTACCGATTCAGATGAGTCACAAGTGACAAGCTATTCGAAATGTTTTTGAAGTATTAACTATTTTTAAGTTCAAATTCAGAAAATGGAGTTTTTATGCCCTCTGTTTTCTGCGTGACACATCTCAGACTTACTGAAAATGGCAAATAATGGTGACGGATAGCAAAAGATATTTGTAAAGTAAACGATTGAAGATGAACAACTCAACCTTTAAGAGAGGGGACAAAACAAAGATGAATTAAAACAAAAATATCTACAAAGTGGGAAATAAAAAAGGGGAGAAGCGGGAGCGTGATGATCTGGCTCGATTGCTTAAATGACCGGATGAAACAAGGCAAACTTTGGACTAAGACCTACCTTACTAATTTTCCATGTGGTTTATAGATCTCCAGCAATATGGTTGCTTGTGGAAAAATTTGTAGGCTGATTTAATCTTTCATCCTTCTAAGGACTAAACAGTGTGAAATTCTCAAATCTCTTTGTAGATGCTTCGCTGTGTTTCTTTGCACTGGAAGTTGCTATCTAAGCCAATACAGTCACTGCTGTGCCCCACGACCTCCTTAAGAATGGAACTATATTCTAGACACAACAAACCAACCTAGTGTCTAGTAGAATTTTCTAGAGAAATACAGTAAAGGGTAGTGTTCTTGATTCACAAACACATTCACGAAGTTGTTCTCTTTTCTGCCTTCAAATGTACAAATCTTGCTGATTTTTTTTTTCCCCTTTTAGAGGGAAACTAGAACAATGCTTAAGCATATGTTTTAACACTAATGCGTATTTGAATACAACTATCCACTTAAAGATTTTACAAACTGGCAACAAGTCAAATTCTGTGTCATCTTTCACAACATTTAAAATTTATGATGTCCCAGATTTTGCTGACTTCACACTAGAAAAAGGCAAAACTTTCATTGAACATAGTTGGGGTAGATCTATCTAACTGCTTTTGCTTTCAATTTTTTTCTTCCGTATTTGTCCCTTTTCATCCAGCTTTGTAATATTCCTCATACTTAACCCAGCTCTGAAGAAGACAAATCTGTGGCTTTTTTGTAGATTCTGGGTCGGGGGGGGGGGCGGGGGGAAGTAAAAAAAATAATAAAAAAAAAATCTGTTGGTAGATTGTCCCCAAGTTACCAAAGTAGCTCTTGTTATTTAAATAAGCACTTAAAGTGCAGTCCCCAGTTTTCTAGCATGCATCCCCTGTCCTTATCCATCATGTTCTGCCTTGGAAGAAAGCACTCTTCCTAGAGAGGTGGAAAATGGTGGGAGCTTGGTGGCATGCCGCTTTGTCCTCCCAGACTTGTCTCTTCTGTGCTCACTGTGGCAATAAGCTAAAGTGAGTCCACAGGTAGCATCAGACCGAAGGGTGCCGTTGGGTGGGCAGAGGTATGTATCGCTGCAGTTCTGTCATGATCTGCTGTTTCTTAGCAGTGGTTGTGCTGCTGCTCCGCCTGCTCCCCACGGCTTGGGAGGATGTTCACCCAGGGCGGAGGGTTAGGGGAGGATCCAGAGCTCCCAGGGCAGCAGCTGCAGGATGTTCTGGCTGCACCACCCGCCTGGCCCAGCAGAAGGAGGTAATTTGGTTTTGGCAACTTAATTCTTGCAATCCAAGCACACTATAGGTCTGTGGTTATATTTTGGCGGTATGGGGCATAGCCAGCCTGCCGTGGCAATGTCAGGAGGCCTTATTAATTCCCTAAGACTGAAAAATTTTAATGTCACAAATCCAAAAGATCTCTAGTTAATTTGCAGAATTGGACTCAGTACTCTGGCTGGATAAAATATAACCTTCTAACTACGTTCAGGAAGGGGGGAAGAGAAGGGAGAGGCAACCCACTTCTGTGTTGTGTGAAAATTGGAACGTGCTGTGAAGCAAAGGATCGTTACGCATGTGGAAACAAACAAAGTGGGATTAAATTATAGGCTGGTGTTATCAAAGGGCAACAGTCACTATCTTAGCTTTTTCATACATGCATTCTTATACACAAGAAATGTAGTGTTGCAATTCAGAAAACTCAGATGCCGTTCCCTAGAGTAAATTATTGTTCAAAGTGGAGATAAAGGGGATTAATACAAAGAGAAGAAAGATTTAGATGGATAGGAAACTACAACAGGTTGCACTGAGAGAAACCATCAGTGATATTCTTTGCTACTTAATGTTGGGAATCGGAACGTTCATTAGTGGCCTGAGAGTAGGAAATGGGTATGTGCACATGAAATCTGTGGACAAAATACATGTTGGGAATATTTATAGTGCTGAAGAGGAACTAATCATCTCACATTGTGTGACTTTGTCACTAGACTAATAGGAATTGGAATGAAGCTAATCAGAGGGTAACTTTCAGCTGCTAATTGATGGAGCTGTGAAAAACACTGATGTGATTTTAGAGGACATCAAGTAAGGCATTTCTGTCGGAAAGAGGGAAGTGTTAGCGCTGCTGTTTGAGGATGTGCAGGATCTGATTTGAAATATTGTGTACCGCCTGGTTAAAATTTTTCAAGATCATCATATGCAAGCTGAAACTAGTGATGTAAGGAAATGGAACAAATTTAAAATCAAAGCAGTTGACTATTTTAGGTTAATGAAGACTGTTTTGCAAGCTGATTAAAAATATCTATCCTGTAATTCTTCTTTCTCCTTATGTTAAGGAAGACTAGTTCCATAAGAGTAAATGCTCTGCAGTTGTTCACCATACCACTTGGAAATCTAAATTTCAAGTAGCTGAATAATATTTCAGGTGGGACTGGGAGGCAGAGCACCAGCTACGTAGAGAAGGAGCTAGGTAACTTCATGGGGGGGGGGGAACCCAGAATGGAGAAGTTTCTGAAGAAAACTAAGTTTGAATATGATTACCTGATATCTTCCAAAGGTTGTCAGAGGATCAGGCTGCACTTGCTTGCACCACGTAATCCTGTGATTACCTTTTGCCCTGTAGGAGTCAAGGAAGGCTTATCCTTTGATATCTGATTTAATACATGGTTCCTCAATTACTATTTCACCCTGCCTTTCTCTGAAAACTGGGAATTGAATGTCTGCCCGTGAGCACAGGGGACTAGACTTGATGACTTGGGTGGTGTGTAACATCCCTGCTTGCTGATGCTAACCTGTCAAACTCCTCTTGCTCTTCCCTTGGCTGCAGAGATAAAGGCGTAGCGCTGAAACAGAGCTGTCGACGGTAGCAATGATCCTCTTGGGAGAAAACGTAGGTGTCTGAGTTTCAGAAACTGAAACTTAAGTTCCTTAGGCATTAGCTAGGTTTTTTGTAGGCTTTCTGTTTCAACTCCTTGATTGCCTTGGAGGCTATTATTACCGAATGGGGTTAGCTAAGCGTGTATGAAATGCCTCGGACAGTTTTCAATAAATATAATGTGTTTCATAGGGGTTAGGATTGTTTTGATTCATTCCCTCCCCAGCCATTCAGTTCTGTGTTCCTGAAAGCTTTTTCCTTTCTCATGCAAATGAATAATCCTAACTTCAGCACACAATACCTTTTTTTTTGTTTTACAACCTTCTCTTCCTCCGTAGCTCTTTGTCTCTGTCATGAAAAAGGTTCCGTTCCCTTCGCTAACCTTGAGGATGAGGGTTGACGTTATTTGTAGGTGTCTTTCTGCTTCCTGAAACGTTTAACTCCTCCTCTTATTTTCTGAAGGCTTGTATGTCACCAAGATTTATCTTGTAACTCCTTTGCTTAATGAAGATCTCGGGTACACTGAACTTGTAAATCTGTGCCTTATCATTTTATTTTGCTTGTACCCACAGCATCTCTTCTATGATTAAACACTTTATCTCCCTTATGAGAGCAAAAAGCATTGTATGAAAGTGATTTCTCGCTACGAGCACACCTTCAGGTGGTGCCTCAATTTTCTTCTGTAATTTTTTTAAATTTACTTTTAATATCCCCAAACATCCTGTTGAATGCGCGTGAGAGAGGAGGAATCTGGCCTTATTTTTTTCAGCATGCTATCTGTGCCCGTGGCCGAAGGGATGATCATCCAAACTATAGAGACTATAATGCAGGGGCAAGTAAGGGGGTTTTTTTTATGGTACCAGGGTGGTGTTGAAAATGTGTTACTCCAATCCCTTTCACTTCTTAATTTCAAAAGAACCTTACTATTACTGTGATTCTCGAGGTTGGTATTTAAAAAAAAAAAGTGTGTGTGACGAGGACAAAATGAAGGTGATGTGGCAGTTTGAGGCTTTTGATCTTTCCCTCGTAGCTTTACGTGAAAACATCAAGTTGTAGCTGCCTGTCCGAAGTGGCTGTTACCCATCGTTTCATGCCGAGAGAAAGGGAAAGCAGCACCAGGCCCAGGGAAACCTTGGGACACGGAGGTCCTGCCATCTTTTTTCAAGATGGAACTTCCTCCTACAGCTGCAGCTCTGCCGTGGGCTCTGCAGGTGCTGCCCAGCCCTGTCTCCGGTGTCCCTGCATGCTCTGGTGACATCCCTGGCCCCTGCCTGTGCCCGCTTTGCAGGGGAAGTACCGGTGCTGACGGGAGGGGGCTGCAGGCAGGCAACACGTGTGGGCTCCCGTGTCTGTTACGAATGGGTTACAAAAGGGTTACGAATGAACCAATTCTGAAAATAAATTTGCTATGAAACTGTAAATTTTGGCTCAAACACTTCTGTAAAAGCCGATCTTGACTTCAAGGTTTATTTTACCAGTTACCTAGGACATCTTTAATTTGGAAGCAACTTTTGTCCTACAACGGCTTTTGGAAACAGAAATCGACAGAATCTGAGAAAGCACTGAAATTCTTGAGAATAGCGTCTCACCTGTCCTTCTCCAAGGTTAGTTCAACTGTCTAAACCTGGTAGTTGTTACACCAAACCCAGTGCATGAGCTACCTTATTAGAAGTCTTTTCCTTAAGAGAATTTCAGCAAGGTTTAAACCTCAACAAAGTTAACCGAAGGTTTAAAATATTAAAAGTATTAAACAGGACCTTGAACTGTTTTCATCCATGCTGAAACTGCCTAGACTTTAACTGACACCTCTGAAAGGAAAAGTGCACTGGTCATGTACAACACAGGTATTTTATCGGTCATGTCAGGAAAAAATTTATGAATGTATGTGCATACAGTAATACTTGTCAGGGCTAATCTTCTGACTTAATCACTCATTGTGATTAAGTTTGAAATTACAAAACTCTGCCCAAAAGAATTGTTAGAATCCTCATATTCTCTTGATATCCACCAGCTAATTTTGTGGAGATATGAAAGTAGATGCGTGCCTTTTTCTTTAGACAAGGCATGGCATGTTTTAGTCGAATTATTGACTAATACCACAGTCAGTTAATTAACCAGTCCTTCAGTCCTTTCTCTGAAGGAGAACCTGCTGTTTGGGGAACTGTTGCACCATTTGTTTTGTATACTTTCATTTACAGAAGGACATCAACAGCAGAGGCAGCCAGGGTAATGAAGCATGAAAGAAAGGGACAAAAAAAAAAAAAGACAAAATCGCTGGCACTGCAATAGCTGTTTCAATACAAAGGCTACGAAAATAAAGGCTAATACAGAATTGCTATTTCTACACTCTGGGACTTGTGAAAACATCCCTGAAATGCCAGGCCTGACTGACATTTACTTTTGGCTAGCACTAAGCTCTCCGTAGAGGGGCAGCTCTGGCCAGTCGTGTAAAATCGCATGGTTTCTTTCCCCATCTCCTTCGTGTTGCCTAAAAGGATTCAGACACACGTACTGTGGGCTTTGCTGTTACTAAGAGATAAAGACACACGGTGTACTGTTTATATATATATATATAAAGAAAAAAAGTTTTCTTTCAGGGTAAATTGCTCTCTGAACATTTTGATTTCCTTTCTGTTTAGCAACAAGCATATCCTATCATGAAGCGAGTCAGACACCTAGTGTCGAGTTCAAATTAACTCACTGAGTCTATAATTCATACACTAAACGTGTTCACAGTTGTCGCTTGGCACTGAGGAAACAATGTGCATCTAAAAGATTTTTATATGTGAATTTTTAAAGGATTAAAATTGACTTCTAGTAATCTGACAGTAAATACAAAGCTGAATCTTGCAAGGATATTGGATATAAGGATATAGTAAGGAATTACAATAAGTTGCATGGCTGTTAGTGCCTTGATTAATATTTACCATAACTGTCTGTAAGCAAAAAGTACTGCATTTTAAAATGTGGTGTCGTGGCTTTTAGAAGTAACTGATAACTGAAGGTTTGAGGACTTTGCTTGATTTCTTGCTGCCTGGGGAGTACGTAGTATGTTATACTTCTACATGTCAAACTTCTCAACAGGTGATTTTTCCAGGATTTTTCTTTAATGGATTTAGGCAGCTGTATATTTTGTGTCAAATACAGCATCTTGCATACATGAAAAGAACTGTAATGAGGAAGTATTTTCTGTTTTAAATGAGATTATAGAAATAATATCACTCCTGGTGCTCTGCTTTGCTTGTGAGGTGGTCATTTACAGAATCAAAAGAAAATTCTTGCGTACAATCTCAAAAAATCTCTGGTGAAGCTTTTATGTGGTTGTATTATGATAGCTCTTTTTATGAAAGAAAAGGCTTCAGGTAAAAATTCACTTTATCCTGTTTCATTGGTTTTTTTTTTTATACTAGCCAAGCTTCTAGTTTTTTTGAGATGCATGTATAAGTAACCTAAAAAGACATGTCCTGGCCAGAAGCGTTAATGCCAGACTGGTAGAACGCTTGCAATTCATGAAAACCCTGCTGTTTGTCCTTGGAGCTTTCGCCAGGTTTGCACAGATGAATAAATGTCAATCTGGATGAAGGGTTTGATGCTTCTATCTTGAAATTTCTAAGAAATACAAACAAGTAGAACTTCCCCATATTTAATCAAGTCTCAGTTTTGTTGTCAGTGTGATTTGAAATGTGACAGATTAGTCCTGGTGAATCTGCCCCACATCTATATTTCTGCCTGTGAATAAGCGCTTTGCTCTAGACTGATTAAACCCTCGGGGAGGTTGGGTTGGACTGAACGTGCATTAGTCTGATGGTAGTACAGGTGAGGTTTGGTCTGTCACAAAGGGATCTTCAAACTCCAAAGCGTTTCACTGTACACGTCACTATCTTGAATAGTATTTAAATTTCCAAATCTACCTTTAAATGTTTTCACTGATTTAATAATAATGCATTTAGTTTAAATTTGGTTTTACTAGAATCTGTGTTGAAGTAGCTTATTACTGCAAAAAACATGCGTAAGTCTCGAAGGACTTAGTCTGTCAAGCGTTGTAGAGGAAATTTGAGATAAGTTATTGCCTTGTAACTAAGGTGCATTTTGTCCTGGACTTTGCCACTGGTTTCCTCGGGGTTAATCTTGTTCTGTCTTGATCTTCATCTCTAAGTAAGGGTGACTACAGTATGGAGAAACCCGTTGTAATATGCCATAAAGTTCAAAAATCACCTTGTTAGATGGTTAGGGAATGACTGGAAGAGGAGCTGTCTTCCTTAATTGGGCAAGACCTTTCGCCTTTACTTCAAGGTACCAGCAAAATTCTACCGGTGGAAGCAGCACGCTGCTTTAGCCGCATCACGATTTCGTTAGGTGTTAGCGACTGTAAATTGCCTCTATGCCTAACAAAGCGAAAGCCTTCCAGTGCATTAGGGAAACAGTGTCTTACCTAGGTGTTTGATGCCACAGCGAATTCATCTATACGTACAGGGAGAGCTGGCGATTATGAACCGCCTTTCTTGTGTTCCTGGTTTTGGGAACTATTTTTTCAGACAGCCCTAAAAAATACTCATCAGTCAAATATTGCTGGTGTAAAAGAGGTTGTTCTGCGCATATGTTTAGCTTTGATGTCAGTAGCTCTTTAGTGGTGCTCTCTTGCCCTTCTGAAAAATTAATTAATGGCACGTATTTCTTCTGAATAAAATTATAACATGGAATGCTTGATTTCTTATTGGTAATTCTGTAATGTCAAGTACCTACTGTTAAATCTCACTGTTATTAACAAACTGCTAATCCATTTTGCTGGATGGGTTCAGCATACTAAAAATGAAAATGAAATACAATTTGAAAAGTATAGGTGTTTCCTGAGGGACAAAATAAATGGCGGTAATATGCTTTTAAGCCCAAATAAATATTTTAAAGACTCGGGAATATAAATGATGTTTCTTTGCACTGTAATAACAGAGCATGTTCTGGTTTAATTTTGTGTGCGTATATATACGCTGCTAAGATATCTATATAAAAAAGTTAGATTGGTTTAAATTATCGTTAGATGATGTGTTCATACAACTAGGGAGTCTAAAGATTAAACAGCTTTGAGATTTTTGGCCTATGGCTCATTAAGTTTGCCTCTATTAATTGGACTTCCCAAATTATTTTCCTGTTTCACTTAGTAAAAGTTTGGTGACGGAGTGTGCTGTCTAGTTACTTAATTGTTTGTTTTGTCCTTCCCCAGACAGAATGATTGTCACGATGTCTTATTTTAGGATAAGGTTTTATTGAATCCTGCAAGTAATGTTAAAAGGGAGCAATTTGCAGTAAACTCTGAAGGGGATTTAAAATTGTTATGGGACAGTTAATTCAAAATTAAAAATTGTTATTTCCTCCCAACAACACTAAATAAGAAAATGAAAGGTATAAAATAGTTTTCAAGATTGATTATTCAATATTGCTGGGAAAGCTATTTGAAAAACATACTCGTGTGTTAATTCATCAGCAGAATGTATCCAAAATTGCCTCACTTTTCTACCAGATCAAAAATGGTAAGAGACTGTATAGTAAAATAATCAAATTGCGGTTGTGCCTGCGTTGATTTAGCAGACAGGCTGAGCAGTTCCTGGGTTGCTTACAGGAGATAGATGGCGTTTTCTTCCCTACCTCTGTGTGTAACAGGAGTAACCGCTTCTGCTGGAATCTAAATGGGTAACTCTTCAATTAATATAAAAGACACTACCAAAAGATGTGCTGAAGTATAAACATCTTTTGCTATTTAAAAACTATCTTGGCTTATTACAGCATAATGTCTTTATGGTCTCTGTTTTTCTATTAGGTAGGACGGGAGCTGTGCAGTTCTTGCATGTAAATCAAATTCCTGCCCTACGCATTGAGACTGCGCTCCGTACAGGTTTTTACTTCTTGCAGAATAATACCACTGGTTTTTCAGTCGCTGGTGTTCAGATAAGCCTTTGGTTTTGTTCTAGAGACCCGGTGTTTTGCTGTGGAGTGAGGAAATCCTACATTTTTACATGGTAACCAATTATTTAGATAGCCTTTCTAAGCTGATATATGCTAATTAGCCTTGGCAAGTAAAGTAAATCAATGTGATGGATAGATTTCTCTGTGTGAAAAAAAGGAAATATCCTTTGACCCGTACTTTTCTGAAACAGTCACTGTTTTACTGAATAACAAAGGATAAACTCTCTAATTCCTATGGGAGCCCTACTGGGTAGCTGGGTGTGCAGGAAAATCCTGACTCGGATAGCCAGCCGGCAGGAGCTGCCTTTGTATTAACTGCGATGAAAAAACAACCCTGGAAAAACTCCTGGGGAACTTATTAGCTCAAAGCTAACAAACTTCATGAAGTTCACCCTGGGTTACGCAGTTTCTTCAGTACGTATGTAGGCCAACTATTTCTGTTTCTCCCTTCATTCAGCTTTCTGCCTCTCTTGAAGTTCTTAGCCAGAGCTCTGGGAAGGAGACAGCTAGCCAAAGACGTTTTGGTCAGCTGGGCTTTTTTTTTTCTCTTGGGCAGAGTAAAGGATCCAGAAATTCAATGTGACCCTTGGTGTGGCGGGTCGTTATTGTCTGAGTCACTGAAACTGCTGATGAGGATGATGGATACCTAAACTAGGAACAGTGTCTTGACTTTTTTTTGTACTCCATCTATTTAGATTTTTTTGGTAGGAGAACAGAAGGGGTTTTTTTTCTACTCTCCTCACAATTCCAGGTTGTGTCAGCAATCACACCTAGCAATGAGGCAGATTCATGGGACTTACCGATAAGTGCATGTCTTAATGCTTCCCTCGCACACCGCGTGCTTTCCTTCCTGAAAACACGCAGCCGGATCCAGTTCTTACCTCTGAGCGCGCTGAAGCCTCTGCTCTCTCATCTGTTGACTTAATCAAGTTTGCCCTCACTGCCCAAGGCCTTGCAAACCGTTGTTTGGGTAGAGTTTTTGTGCTGAAGAATAGTCTGTTATGATTAACAGCTGTACTTTTTATATGTACTTCCTCCCCGGTGCTGAATGTGTAATCAAATGAAGATACTGCACTTCTGAGCAGACGCCACCAACAAAATCTCCAGGCTGTTCCCCATATTCTTAACTGTTGGAGCGTTTCCACCTTGTGACATGAGCAAATATTAATTGGATCACGGCAAAAGATTTAATTCTGTGTTATTTTTCAGCCCTGTTCTCGGAAGGTGCTGTCTCTTGCTCCTTTATTGTTTTCGACATTTGTTTACCTGTAGTTCAGATGGTTCTGACGAGAGGTTGAGCACACCCCATCTGTTCCAAGACTAATATTTTAGAGCGGTCACTGGGAACAGACACCGCCCGGTCCAAGCGGAGGAGGTTGTTAAGCTTGGGTCTTCCATTATGTGAAGCCCTGAACACTGGTGTGTTGGACAAAGGGAAAATGATATTAATGCTTCTTACTCACAGTATGAACACTCACTTCTCCTGTATTAAACAAAACAACCCACAAAACCTCCCCCAAACCCTGAAAATGAGATTCTACTTTTTCATACATTTTGGAAAACTCAGTTTGACATCAAGCTTTTATTTATTCTTTTTTCTTTTTGGAAAAAAAAAAGTATTTATAACTGGACTCTATGAAATAAATTTAAGTTTGGCATCATAAAAGCTGAATGGCTTAGAATCTTTACATTTCTTATCTCTCTGAAAAAATTCAGTGCATAAATGCTCCTTCCAGGTACATCTCACAACATGCCAATATTGACGCTTCGGGGACACAGCCATATTTTCAATGGTGGCAGATATTTAGAAGCACAAGCCAATTGAAAAACATAAAAAATGTACATAAGTGTCTAATGACCAGATTTATTCAAAGTAATTATTTTTTACAGAGCAGCTTTACAATAGTAGTCAAATAGTTTAGACAGTTTGGAGGAATAACAGGTTCTGGTTTGGTTTGGTTAGGTACCTATACGTGTGTCTTTGGGTACATAGGTCATTTTCAGAACTTTATTTATGTTCCCATGATACTTATAAAAATGTTGTTCAGGTATCTTGCCAAAAGTGACAGTCTCTGATAGAGCAGGGAGGAAGAAATAGAACAACTGGAAGTTGCTTGATAAATAACAAGGTATTAAAAGCACAAAATAGGTCAGGTTCCCAGTTTTGACATCTATTTGAGAAGAGGAAAAGGACACAAAGACTAGCAGAGGTGCCAAATGAAACCGGGCTTCAGCTGCTGCCGGGCTGGCTTAGCTCTGCAAGAAGAAAGCGGAGGCAGTGTTGGGCTCTGCACCTCTGCTTCGCTTCAGCATGAGGGAAAGGTCTGTAGGTATTTGCTGCCTTTTGGGTCTTCCACTGACCACTGTCAAGAAGTACGGATTATCATGTACCACCACTAGGAAACTGTTTTCCATCACAACTGGAAACTAAAAATAAAAAGTAATAAATTCTTTACAATATGTTGTCATCTTCTCTGTCTTAAAAGGGTGACCTTTACCCTTCAGTGGAGTTTGTTGGCATTTCAGGGTTTTTACAAATGCTACATAATGTGTATAGAGAACAGAACAGCTCGGGGATTGCCTAAATTGCCGGGGAACAGTACCCTCTCTTTTGTCATAAATGTAAATGCATAAAATCAGGGAGGAAAAAACCTCCTTGTACAAATGAAGAAATAGGTACGGACTGCTGAAGACTTAATATGCCCTTGACTGATTTACATGGTCAGAGTTATAGTCATTTTTTAAATTCAATCACATTGAGATTAATGTCATTGGAGAAAACTAAAAGCTTCAGATCAGGATTTGTACAGGTGAAATTGCCCACGTATCCAGGAAAAGTTACAAGGACCCAGATAAGGATAGTGTAAAATTCTGAGGGTGCTGAATGTTGGAAGAATGATTCTCCCTCTGGGAATTTGTGATGTTTTCTTTAGAGGATTAAGCTTCTGCTGTCCTTAGAAACATTGATATACTGAACTTAGTAATAACTCCATGTAAAATACATCTTTTCCATATTTATAAACAGGGAAGTGCAATTTAAGCTATGGATTTTGGGGATATATTGATAGGACTGTTACCTCCTGTAAAACTTCCAGCAGATTTAGCAGCCAGCATTTTCATTTGGGGGAAGTTTCTTTCAGAAGACAAAATCAGATTGCTTCAGCTAACAGCAGTGGCATAACTAAAGTTGACTTATTTAAGAGGAATTGAAATAGAGGACTAAGAAAAAAAAAAAGGATGCAATGCAAGACTGTTTTGCTGATATTCCCTTTCCCTTTCCCTTTCTCGGTGCGAGCCCTGCTGGATGTGCCTCCCGAACAACATAACCTTTGTTTTCCCTGTTACATAACCGTGGCTAAGTTTTTAAGCGCTGTGATGCTTTCCCCAAGCTGTCTTTTTCCTCACCCCTGATATGCATTAATTGCAGTGAAATAAAAACCTGACATATTATTTCTGGCCTCCTTGAAAAGTTTCCCTTGCGATTTGACTTTTCAGTCCTATTTCCATGTTGCTCTACCTATTACCATTAGCCTCGTTACCTCGCTTGGGTTCCTTGCTGTGATTGTAACCCATCTAGAAATTGCATCTTGCTAAATTCCCTTAACTTAGGGAAGTATCCCGCTGGTACATTGATTTTATTTTATTTTATTTTAAAGATGGGCCCTGGTTGAGGATGTTTCCTGTGCAAGCCCGTGGGATGTCCACCTGCTCCCTGCTTGCACAGAGGTTACTGAGGGTACGTACCACCAGCAGCTCAGTTTAAACCTGACTCAGGTTAGCAGGGGCAGCCCCAAGAATTCACTTCTGTCAAGCTGAGTTTAGAGATTTTGCCTTTGTCCTGTTGCAGGACAAGGGACTCTTTAGTAAAAGCTGCGTGGCTGCTTTAGTAAAAGCTGCGTACCACCTTTTCTCTAGCTAAGGCTTGGCAATTTTCCTGCTAAAAACTCTCGCGTGCTACGTTTCCATAAATGCCAATTCATGCGTTATCAGCTGTGCTGCTCTTAAGGGAAATTGGGAGCTGGCGGTGTGCTCCCAAGCCGCCCACTTCCCCCAGCATCACCTGCTGCTCCACGCCGGGCTCTGCCGTTTCCCCCCATCGCCAGTGGGTGACTCTCTCGGCACTGCTTATCCTGCTCTCCGGCTGGCTGGTGGGACAGAGGCTGGAAAGAAACAGATCATTTCCTTGTCTTGAGTTCTGTTGAGGCTTGCTCGCATCTAAGGAAAGGAAAACAAACAAAAAAGACCTCAAAAGGTTAAGCCACTTTCCTTAATATTACTAGCGCTGCTTTCCCCAGAAAGAAACTTTTTTTAGACTCGAGGTTCTAAAATAACAAACGGAGGAACCGAGAACCGTTTTTTTGGCTTGTTTTTCAAGGAACGATGTAGCTTGTGGTCATTTATCTTGCTGCACAGACCCCGGACAAAGACCCAAGTGTTCACTGAGGAAATAGAACTGTGGCAGGAGTCACCTCGGTGGCGCAGCTGCCAGGCTCGCTGCTGGGCTGACGTGCGGCATCCACTTGTTTCCATTGGGATTGCTTAGCCCCTCCCAGCTGGACCAGTGGGGAACAGTGTGAATTAGGCTCTTAAAACGAAGTTAGTAAGTCCACCACTTAGCCGACATACAGATGTCTGCGCTTACCCTTGCTATTTTTGTAGCAGCTACACAGAAACGCCGTAATGTTGTTGTCACTACGAGAACAGAAGAACTTTTTAAAGTAGTAGTTTTCGACCTTAGAGAAGAGCTGCAATAATCAGCAAATGCTGCAGACCTGGAAGAACTGCTTCTTGGAAATACAGTTGCTCAGTCATTGACTTAAAGACATCTTGCACTCTTACAGTTTGGGGGATTTTGGGTTTGGTTGTTTTTTTTTGTGATAGGAAGTTATTTTTCCCCAGACTGCAAGTTTCGGGAAGCTGAACTTAAGGTGGCTTCTTCTTTTGTTCAGCTGTGTTTTTATTTTGAGTTATACTCAGACTATCTTACAATGTCAGCTGTGATAATTGAACTGGATAAGCTTTCTTCAGATGAGATTGAGAGCAAGAAGGATTCCAAGTCAGAATTTAAGGAAGGCAAATTTAGTGAATCATGTGCCGATTATCACGGTTTTCAACTTCACTGCTCGCGTTCTGCACCAGCTGGTAAGCATGCATTTATATCAACTCTTTCCTCAAATCTGTGTCTATTTACTCATGTAACATGTTGCAAGTAAACTGTAAGACCAGCAAGGAAAACACAGGATTCATTGCAGTCATAGGCATGCAATAGATGAAGTCATTTTCGCTTTAGATAGAGGATAGAACATATGTCTTTTTGGAAAAAAAAATATTAATGTAGCATCTCCTGAACACTCTAGCACGTAGGATACCGCTAGAAGAAAACCCCAGGAGACTGTTACCTTGGCATTACCTGGAAGATGAGCTTTCCATAGGAGATGATATAGTTTCTGTGTAAGTTAGAGCAGCCCCAGCAACTGCTCTGATATTAGACTGCAAAGTGTCTATATAAGCTGTGCTCCCTAGTGCTTAACACTGTGGCTCCTTTTCTCTGGTATTTTTTTATCACATCAAAGTTTGTAAAGAGGGAACTGCATATGCTGTAAGATTGATTTTTTTTTTTTTTTTTTTTTAAAGACCAGTGTGGTTCATTTATTGTTTTTACTTTGTGGCAGGTGTTGCATACAGCTACAATAGGTCCCCAAAAAATGTCAAGTAAACAAGCATCATGGAAATTAAATTTCTCTGAAAATTCATAGTCTTGGAAAATACAGAAGGTAGCTGCCTTGGATTGCCTAATATAACCAAGGGGGCACATCTGCAGTTAATCAATGGAATCTCAGTTACGCCCTTAAAGCCTTCTAAATTATTGGATGGTCATTCATCTAGGAAATACCTTTTAAGAATGGCTACTCTGATTTCTTGTGGGCCACATATGTATTTTGACTTGTACAACTCCCAAGGGGTATTTTGATTTTGATCGTGTTTTCACTTGCTTGTGACCCCTGGAACAAAGCACAGACCAGACAAATGGAGACTATCTGAATGTAAGTGACACATTATCCTGTGACAGAACAACCAGCTTGCAGGGGAAGACTGCAGCTTTCACTTGGCTAAAGTAGGTGAATACGTAAATATTTTTTTTTAATAATATTTTTAACTCTGCAACAAAGACTTGGAACATTTTTTACTGATAAAATCAGTCCTTACACATTAGAATGGTCAAATGGTTGGGTTGTCATATCTACTCTTTTGCAAGAAAAACAGATAACTCATGCTTTCCCTAATGGAAATTTTCTAACTCTACTTCCTATAAAGCCTTCACCAAGCCTTGTAAAAGAGAATTTTCTCAGTAGAGCAACACTTTTGAAAGTTTTTCTTGTATGTTAGCAGATTTCTGCAAGGTCAGGAAACAAGTGTCTGTCTGTTACCCCGGGATCCTAGAACACAACTTTAAAACTACCTCTCCTACTCTGAAGAAGTGTCATTAAAGAGTTCATGGCTGTGTTAAGTGATATGCTTTGATATGTTACCCAAATATCAAAGTGACCTGTTCTAGCTTACCTGGTCAATCAAGAGTAAAATGAACTTTCAGCATGAGCAGCATATTGTTTGTGGAACTATACCATTCAGAGTTGTGCAGGAAAGAGATTAAAAAAAAAATAAAATTTAAAAAATAATCAAATGTCCTTGTTGGGATTCTTCCATTTGGAAAAATAATTACTTTCTTGTTAAAAGAATTAAGTCTTGCAAGTATTTGTGAAGTAAACATTGTTTACTATTCCTAAAGCAGGAACAGTGCTAGCAAGCATCTTTGACAAATGTTTTGTCAGAGTTTGAAGATTTTCTTGGTTTGTGCCTATGCGTCGTGGGAAGAATCAAATAGATTCCCATACATTGTCTTAGTGTTTTGGGGGGGTTACGAATGGTGACTTAAAGCAAATGCAATCTCATCTTTTGCCTTCTAAAATCTTCCTCGATATATTTATTTTACCAGTGTTTAAAGTAGGCGAGCCCTTTGTAGTTGCCGGTGTTGGCTGAAGTCTGAATGGAACGGTGTAGACCAGTCCTGTTTGGCTCCCACCTGTCGCTTCCTTTTAGCAGCTTCCCCTTGCTCAGCCGTGGCTATTGATAACAATAAACAGCTCTTGGTTACGCTGCAGTGATGGACCCTGACTCTTCACAAGTAGATGATTTCCCAACAATGCTGTTTCACAGGCAAAATGAAATACCAACAACTGGTAGTATAAGGTACGTAAGTTACGAAAACATAAGTACTCAGCGTGAACCTACAAAAATGCAGCAACAGAAAACATGTCCCTTTTCTTGTCGATCCGTTGTCCATGTACTCTGTGTTAAGAGAGGTTTATTGCTTAAAATTTGTTATGCTGTGCTTGTACTATGATTTTTTTTTTATATAAAGCACAGAATTCAATATAGAGAGATTATCACTTAAGAAAAACTTTTCTTCTTGTAGTACTGATGTGTTAATTTTAAACATAACACCTAACAGTGCAAATACAGAAAAGTGAATAATCTGACAAATCAAAGTGGTATCCTGAAATAGTCTGGTGTTCTCAGAATGGAAAATGGAAATGTTGCTGGGACAGAAAAATATTAACCATATTTTTATTTTGTCCCTGCTTTAACCAAACCCATTGTAATAGGATGTAAATGTTACTTTCCTACACATCTCCTGTTAAATGAGAAAGAATGTTATTATAAATAAGCTTAACTTTCTGTATTCCGCTCCATTTTCAATTCTGATGCGAGTACCAATCCCGAGGCATATTTATTTGGCATCTGCAGGTATGTCGGAATATATTGCACAGAGTAATAACACAGAATAACAGTACTGTTAAATGACCATTCCGTGTACAGAACGCAGGCTTTTTCCATGTAGAGCGTTATTGAAACCTTTGGGGGTTTCTCACTTGCAGTGTAATAGCGAGACGTTTTTTCAAACGGTGAAATGCTGAAAAGCGTGACCAAGCTGGGTTGGCGAATGCTCCATGAACAGACCGATGTCCCGGGCCGGTTTCCGCAGCACTCGCTTTACCTGGACTCCAGGTGAAAATTTGAGTGGAGCAGTGATACTTGTAGACACAGCAGATAACGTGGGCTCGGTGGGTTTTTAGAGATGCCAAGCGATCTTTAAGAAAACAAAGTTTATTTTGATTTATATGCTACTTATCCTGCAAAGAATTTTTAATGCAATGTAACATGAATGCCAATGTCACAGCTACAGCAGTTTGCCTTCCCCGTTGGGCGACAGGCTATTCACAATATAGAAATATAGGACCAGATCTCTGTTGTATTTGCCAGGGTAGAATTTCCTCCAGGCCCTGGTGTATTTGCTGTTCAGACTTCTCACAGGAAGCAAAGCTAATCTGAATATGGCAGCTGTAAATATTTGTACAGACTTAAACCTTATTTTCCCTGATATATGCTGTTCTGCTTCGTCTTTTCTTAGTCTGGAAATGACTGAAAACATTCAAGCTACAAATAATAGCCTTGATCTCCTAATCTATGATTTGTCTTATAGTTGTAAAACAAACTCAGAAACACCTCTCCACAAATTCTCTGATATGTTCCTGGAGATGGTCTTGTCCTAATAACTCTTGACCAAGAATAAAGACACCTCTTACAAATATATATTTAAAAAAAAAAATTTAAAAAAAAAAAAAAAGCAAAACAAACCATGAGCCATAAGTAAGGTCTCAGTAACACAACTGGCAGCAGTGGGGTCAGAGTACAGCACTCAAACTCTCCCGAAATGAGACATGCACTAAACCACAGGGATTTGACTCTGTGACTTCGGATAGAATGGTACAAGGCTAGAGAGACATTTTTTTTCCTGCCTTTTTTGTGGTTCTTCTACTGATAAGTTTTTGGGAGATGGGATGTGAAAGTTATTTTCCGGAGAATAGTTGCTGTGTTTCAGAAGTTATTTTTACTGCTGGTCTATTTATGTATTGGGAATCACCCATATGCTGTATGAGCGTAGAAAAGGAACCAACAGAAGTATTAAATTTGTAGCAATTAACAAGGGATAAAAAATTAAGGACGTATCCCTAGAAAATGCTTTGATCCACATGGTGCTAACAACCCATCTAGGCTAACAAGGTGCTCAGGGAAAGGAAAATAGGGGTTATTGGGTAAAGACGATGTAGCTGAGTAAACAGTTCCAAGTGTTCGCTATTCTGTGTCCAAGACGATCAGTGTAGTAAGTGTATATATACAGAGGTAACAACTGTATTTTTCTACTTTAGCAGCACTTGAGGGGCAGAAGAGCCTTTGTGGGAGTTAGAAGAGCAGCGGGGGTGGTTTGAGTTTCACCAAAATAGAATGAAGTCCCCTTCTATACGTCGGGACGTGCAAAGGATGAGCAAAGCTTGTCCTCATTTGCCACCAGAACAAATATAATGAAGAGGACAAGAATTTAGCAAATTTCCCCACAGGTATCTGCCCCTCTTTTCCTTTCCGAGATGGTTATAAGAGGCAGCAGCAGACCGAGCGCGGAGTGCTTGCTGTTATCCTTCTTGGCAACCTGTCTAGAAAACTTGCTACATCACCCCCGCTGAAAAACTTTTCACAGTGCACATATCACTGTTTGGTGGGAGTGTCACCGTGCAGAGGAACAAAACTATGTACTTTGGGATACCAGATGAAACTAGAATGCTAAGTGGTGGAGCATTGTCTTCAAAAAAGACCATTTCCTTAATATTTAACAGGATTTTTTTTTTTTTTTTGGGGGGGGGAATCCAAAATAATCTACAGCTTTTACTCAATTTTTATTAATTATATTTTAATGATATAATTTGTATAAATAAGTTATTATTTATACGAACATCCCTTAACTGAATATATTTCCATCATTCCTGGAACATCAAAATACTTCTGCTCACCGAAAATCCGCTAAACCAGTGTTTCTTATTTGTAAACTTTAGAAGGTAGAATAATTGCTGAATGAAATTGTCTCTTGATGTAATTGTCTCTTTATCCAAATTTTGAGAAGCGCTTCAGTAACAGTTGCATCAGGGTGTCCAGGGAACTGAATAAGTTGTAGCTTTGTGCATACCACACCACCAGTGTGCCTTAATGACGCTAGGATTGCACAGGAAAACCAGGAGGGCAGCGGGTACAGTGGGCAGGAGGTTATGCCCAGTGGCTACCATCCAGCCGAAGCCCCTGTTTTCGGGTGAGCCCTGCAGGAGGCTGCAGTGCGATGCAGAATCGGGACTTGAAACACCTGCCTACACTAAAATCATTTTTAAAAGTGTGCGTTTACTCAGAGTGAACAAACCTAACAAGGTAATCTTTGCTCAGAGATTAGGTGCTGTTTTTCTACTTTTCTCTTCCATTTTCTCTTGTAAAACAAAAGGTCAAGAAATGCATTTTTCTGTCATTTCAAGAAGGAATTGGGACGCTCCTGTCAAGAAGATCAATATTCAGAAATAATCCTTCTACTTGTTCTGCCATGTCAAGCCAACATTGAGTTGAAAGTCAGCAGGAAACATAATTAATTCAGCAGTAGAGCAGAAATATAAGTTATTAGTAGTCTCCTAACCTCAACGCAGCAGAAAGCATTTCATTATTTCTGGTGGGTAACATTATCTTTAATTCTAACTTTACCCTGGAGGCAGACTTTGCTATGTCCAAATCACCATAAGTAAAATGCTGCCAATTTTGAAAATGAAGCGGGCATCTTCTGTGGTGCTTTCAGGTGGAAGGAAATGGGGGAGAAAGCATATTTGTTCATATGTCGATGGAGGCTGGGACTCAAAGTTATGTAGTACGTCCTCAGTCGGGCTGAGACTTCAGTACGGCCAAGAGTCAGTCTTTTTGCCACTCAGCCTAAAGAGGTACTACGAGCTACAGCTGGAAGATCTTTCTCTCTTTGGCACTACCCTCTCCACTAAAATTTCATTAATACACAAAACAAGCCTGTAGCTAATAAATAATTCGAAGATCGCAGAGAGGCATTCACATCTGCCCCTGGGGGTCATGACTCATACCCTCACATGGCTACAATAAATGGAAACTAAGCTGGATATAGAAATTTAATTTTTCCCAGAGGCATCGTTTCTCTTCTGTGCTCTTCCTTCCCCTAATGAGCTATTTACTTTCAATTCGAGAGTGGGGTAGGTCAACTAACTCTGAGTAAAGACACTCTAATGATTTATAATAGTGGATTTTATTTCCCAAATTCCCTCAGTAGCAATAGATGAAGTATGTCTACATAAAGAATATGCTGCCCTTGCAGATAATACTAAAACTTTTCCTCATTTGAAAGGTGAAGTCAATACTTACAAAAGAGATCAGTGCAGACACGGTAACAAAGGTCAAAGAACGGCAACAAGAGTCAAGTCTGAGCAGTCTTCCTGTAGCACAGTGTATCTTATACCTGCAAAGCCTGAATACAGCAATGAAACGCTCGTATCATCGTTGTTAGAAGTGGGTCTGTGTGCTTAAATCATTTTCTCCTTGAATAATGAGTATAAATTGACAAGGAGGTCTCCAGTATAATATAGGATGCAAGATGACTCAGTGTGGATGGGGAGGTCGCTGAGGTAGTTCAGGTTTCTTGAAAATTGAAGTCTGGTGATATGTCTCTATATGCTATTACAACGCGTTTTAAAAGAACAAGTCTGGAGGTCATGAGTGTTTTGAGTAGACTGATGTAGGGCACATATCGGTAACTTTCAAAAGTAAAGGATGCTTCTCTGGTGATGCAGAATACAGTTGTATTCCATTTTGAACACTGGCTTTACTATAAGATCTGACGGCTGCGTCCAGACAGCACGCAATGAGGAAACAAACGATGTTATTTAGCACACGGTCTATAAGATACTGCTTACAATCGGTTTCTTTTTTGTATGTTAATAGAACAACCTGTATGTGGGTTTCTGTTACGCCATCGTAAACATACAGACACTCTAACAGATGTTCTAGACCTTTGTGATATTTTTATCGGTATTGTAATATGACCTAAGTGAATCTGATTCAAAAACAAAACTTCCTGAAAAGACAAGTTTAGCAATATTTAGAAGGCACATCATGGGAGAGAGAAAAATTATACGCAGTTATCTGTGCAGGCAGCTGAATGTTATAAATAGAAGTATCTTTGAGTGGTGCTGGAAGAGACAAGTGTGTTTTTTCCAAAAGCACACGGTGAGAAAGAATTTGGCTGCCTATTAGTCTCAATCCTAAAATGTGCTGGTGTGCTGGTAAAACAATAAATTGAGATAGCCTCTTTAGGAATTATATATTTATATATGCAAAAGGATTAGTAATTATTTAGATCTTTATCATACTTGCACTCCCGCCTTTGAGGGGGCACGGTGAAATCTCTTAGATCCAAACACATCAATCTCTTGAGCCGGTATGATTATGCCAAACCCCTCCAGCTGTATACTATTTGTAAAGAGAATTAGGCTCAGGTTTCTGTTTTAATGCTTTGATTGAACATTTAAGATGACTATTTCTAAAATGCATACGTTCTTCTCTGTATCAAAATGAAGTAGACAGCACCTTGACACAGCATCCTGAATTACATCATGTCTCATAAATCTTAAGTAAGCAATAGCCTTCCTTATTTTGCTGCTATACTTCTGTTTTGCTCTGTAATGCAGTGTGCTTTATGAAAATTCGTACTGTAGTCAGCTACTAATATTAATTATTTCAGAACGCTGCTAACAAGGAAGGTAGTAAAATATGTTTAGCGAATTTGGTTTGAAGGAACAGTGATGGATGATGAAGATGAACTGTATCGGTCTTACCCAAGTCCTAAAGTGCAAGCTAAATTCTATAGTGCCTTTTTCTTGCATATGTTGAAACAAAGAATTGTCTCGTACTTCCTTTTTGAAAGGAAATTCTCTCTTACTTACATTTATTGGCAAGGTTTTCTTCTGGTAGCTGCTTTAAATATTCTTTTCCTTAATTTCTTTGTTTCCTCTCATTCTGTTCCTTCTATGGTAAGGAGTAACAGGTCAATGATACTGTGCATGGCACTGGGACTGTGAACAACAGGTTAAAACTGATTTCTGCTTTCCTTATCTAGGCATTGAGAAAGGACTAAATACCAGAATTCCATGAAGTTACTAAAATAACTTGAGTCAGTCCACACTGCAAGTTTTTTCTCATCTCATCTTAGTATATCTTTGCTTTTTATATTCCAAATATTTGATTTTGACACCCCAAAGCTGCTCCCACATCTCTTTCCCTTCGGAAGTTTTCAATTCCGTAAGAAAAATTATAAAATCTTCAAGGAAAACACCCTTGTAAGGGTATTAATTTACCCAATTTTTTCTTCACCCCGACATTCTGCTGAACCTGAACAAGGAAACTGATGGACTATTTAAGTGAACCGCCATCAAAATCTCATGTTGCTGTGTCACAGATTTATGCTCCAGGTTCCTGCTGTCTGATTCTATTTTGCCAAAGGATGAGACATACGAGGTTTGCACGCTGTCTTCCAGGATCCTCACTACGGCAAGCTCCGTTAGTGCAGCATTAAAGAGATAAAAAGTAATGAATTCTTGCCCCGTGGGCCTTGCCAAGCCAAAATGGCTTTTTTTATTCAATGGCACTTTGACAAACTAGAGATTGGATTATGGCCAGTCTTTTGGAAAGGCAATTTCAGCTGTACATCAGTCAAGACTACCATTATATTCATTTGTGGGTTTCCTAAAATTACTGTCTTGAAAAATGCGTGGACTCTGGAAGTTGTCTCTGAGAAAACAAAGGACCATGGAAAGAGAAGCTTAGTTTTGCTAGGACACTTGAGCTGGCTGCTCGTTGCGGCTCTGTGGGAACGCCTGGTATGAGGTGCTGATTGTCGCTGCTCACTTCTATTGACTAAACCTAATGTTATTTCAGAAATAAACCAGCAGTAAAAATAGCAAGTGTATTCTGGGGAGCATTTTCTTTCTATCAAAAAAAGACAAAAGACTGAGTCATTCAGGATTAAGGAACTCTGTGCCTCTGTGTATTTATGTGCCCTTTTTATTTTTGTTTATAAAAACCCAAGTAAAACATAAATCTTAAGAATTCAAGGATGATCAGAACTAAGTTCAGTGAAGTTTATTCCAAATGTTGACATCTTATTCTTCTTGAGAGTGACTTGGCCTTGTTCTCTGACTAATTTAACTAAATGATGTAACAAGTGCGGGGGCTTTATATCTCTTTCCTTCGTTTCTGGAAGAACGGGGCTTTGTACACGCTTTTCACACAGGATGTGCTACTGGCTTGTTCACCCACCTCAGGAAGGAGATGGTGAGGGCCATTCAAAGAAGTACAAATAGATGCTGCGTTTATAGGCGTTTTGTCACCCTCAAAATTCACAAAATCTAGTACAGTGCATTTTTGGCATGTTCTACTCTTTCTTTTAATAGCATTTGTTACAGTAGAATTAAATGTGATAATTATTACTTTTATTTTTAGAAAACATTGTTTCCTGATGTTATAATTTTAATCTCTAAATGCTTGCTTTCTGGTCTTCTCTGCTTTGCTGGGAAAAGCAAAACACAGAGGACTTGGGAACTCTGGAAGGGAACTGTTTTGCTTTTCTGTCCTTCATAGGAGTTATAGGAATTCCTACACTGACTCAGGTCAAAATCTACCTTGTTTGGTATCCTGTTTCTGGCAGCAATCAGTATCTGCTATTTCAGGAAGAAAGGAGACAGGAAAGCCTGTTGTTGTCCATGATTCCATTACCTCCTCAAGGATATCCTACCACTTGATCTGACTAAGCAGCACTGAAGTCCTGCAGGAGGTATGGCACTCGGCTTGAGAAAAATCAGTCTTCAGTTTCACAAATGCAGACTTGAGTCGCTTGAGACAGATGTTCCCAAACCACTGCTTTTAGCTAGGTCAAAATGGGTAAAGTGTGCTTAAATGGGTCTGGGGGGAAAAAAAAAATAATCCTCTAGAACTGGTCACCTTGTGATTTTTCACTGAAAACCCTGATAAATAACATTAGGAATTTGACTCGTAATCTTGTATTCATATTTTGGCACCAACGTTGATTCCCTTCTGTCTATGTAGCTCCTATTTTTCTGAGTTTCACAAGGCCTGTTACTCACTTCTCTTCACAACCAGAACACATTCTCCTCTCCCTTTTGATTTATCCGATATAGAGCACTTGAAACAGTCTTCCTCTCTGCTCACATTCCTAACTTTTTTCCTGACCTTTGCGCAAAGGTAACTTCTCTCGTCTGTCCATCAACACTTTTGATTCAGTTTCATCTCACTTGTGACTTTTCGCTTCACATTACATGTCTATTTTTTATTTTTAGCCTCTGTTTTCTCACTCATTCCTTTACACCTCTCACTTTTGGAGTGAAAACTATTCCCAAGTATGACACACTTTAAACATGAATCTTCAGTTCCTTTCTTAAAACCAATTGTTTAACTTTCAGTACCTTAATTTTCCTTACCCCACTCTTTCAATACTCTGACTCGCCTCTCATTAGTAAGACGCTTTTACCTTCTCTGCTGGTGCCAATGGCATGATCCTACTGATGTTAATTATTTCTATTCCATTTGTGCTTCCCTTTTCTATCTCAATCTTCTTTCAAGAAAGAAAAAGAGGAAACAGTTATTCTCTCCTTTTTTTAAAAGTCTGCAAAATGATGTTTTTAATGTATACTTTCTGTGAAGGAGAGAACTAAAATAAGGAGGGGAGCTTGAAGTTGCTATCTCTAGGCATTTTTTTGTGAGCGCAGCTGACAAAACTACACGAGATCTGACATGATGTATGCCATCTATGTAAATCTGAATGTCTCCAGTAATAAGGAATTTTCTCTGTTACTTGAGCAGTTTGTTGAAAAATGAGATGTGAAGAGAATGAGGAGCCTTGGTTAAACAGAATAAAACGCTAAAGCTCCTTCTCATTTTGCGCAGCTGTGGGTCTGCTTAGCGTTTCTGGAAAAGTAGGTCCTGACCGGGGTGCCCAAGACCATGAAGGAGCTGGTGAGCCGTAAACTCTACAAAGCTGCTTGTGGGTTTTTTAGAAAGATAAATAATTAGTGAATGTATTTTTCAGTTTTTCCCCAACTGTACTATTAAATTGTCTTATAAAGCTTACTGGATGTAAATCAGCAAGGATAAAAATATAACACTTTCTCCTTCTAGACAGGGCACATCTTTTTAAGGCAGCGCTAATGCTTTTTCATAAAATGGCAAAAATACACGTGGCATCAGGATACGCTCTGTTAAGTCCAAAGAGAAGGCTGGTACTGGAGTTTGAGTGCCGTTTTGATTTCCAAGCGAGAAGCGCGTTGTCCTTTATCCTTTCGGTTTTAAAAGTCGGTGCAGTAAGGGCCAGGCTCCCTGCTGCTGCGAAGCTGAGAACAGCCCTTCGGTCGCACGCTTACACCCGTTTGCTTCAGCTGCGGGACTTGCCTCATGCTTGTAACGCAGGCAAACGTAATTTGGACTCCTGTAGCATATTGCCACAGCAAAGTTCAACTGTGAGCATAAAAACCGTCTTGTCTGAATCGTATGGTGAAACTCTCGTGAGAAGAGGAGGGTGCACCTGGAGGAGGCGAGGAGGCGCACAAAGACAATTCCACTGTCCCTCCTTCGTCAGAGAAAACTTTCGGTGCAACAGAGTGGTCCTTCACTCATACCGCTGTACTTTCAGCTTCAATCTTGCTTTGTAATAACGGTTTCTTAACAAACTTTAACTATTGCGAAGGCATAGTTGAAGTGAGGTTCAGAGGAAGTGTTTTACTTTATGGTTTTTTTTTTTTTATAGAAATGCAAATTGATTTGTTTGGAGTAACGCTGGCAGATAGCTCCGCAGAAACGGATCTGTAACAAGCGGCTTGCAGTGGAAAAACAGTTTAGCTGGTTCTCCTGAAAAGAAGAGGGAGAGACACAAGGAATCTCTCGATGTGCCAAGCTTGTGGCAATGTGCTTCTCGAAGCGTTTTATGTGGTGATTTGAGATCTTGTTAAAACCTGGGAACAACTCTCAGTGCATATATACATACGTTTGGCTTCTTTGAGAGCAGATTGGGAAGGCGACCACTCGGCGCAGTCGGCGCTCCTTTGCTCGCTGCTGGGAGGAGCAAAGGTGTGGGTGCGATCAGGCTTCGGGCGCAATCCGATGTCCGAATGTTCCCTCTCGGCTTTTGAGAAGATATTTAAAAATAAGGGATATAAAAACCAGATGAACATTAAAAATATGAAGCCGCTACACATTCCAAGTTGGCTTGTTAGCTTTGTTCAAACTGTCCTCCAAAAATAGTTCTGATGATAATGCCACGAGTTTAATGATGCCATGGGACTGTTTCTCTCTGCCGCCACGCAGGGCAGCAGGGCAAAAGCTTTCTTATTCATATTTTTTTTTTTTTTATTTTTAGAAAAAGCCCTAACTACGCTGTTCAAACACATGAAAGAACACACCATCTTGTTAGCTAATCAGCAAAGGTTATGCAGGCTGGTTTTGCAACACCAGCTTTTATTAGTAAAGCGTTGGGATTTTTTTATAACAAGTTAGAGCAGCTACTTGCTGTCAGACTACCGGAGTAGAGCCCTGACCAGAAGTTTCTGTTCATTACAGGTACAATTAATATTAGGAAACATGATCCCAATAGTGTTTAAAAAGTTGAAATAACTATCGTGAACCTGATGTGAGGCTGCAAAGTCTTTAAGGACTTTCCATCCAATAGTATATCTCCCATAAAAAGCAGCTACCAACAAGCCAGCTCCTTTCCTCGATTCTCTAACAAAGCTCCCAGTGTCCAAATCGGCTCCAAAGGTGCTTTCATTCTTCACACTGAAGATGACGATCAGATGTGAAGAAAAGCTACTGCACAGAGTTCTGTTAAGAAACCCAGATGGGTTTTGGAAGAACTGATGATAACAAATCGAGGGTTTGAGTGTTTAGAGTCAAGCTGATACTTTTTCTCCCAGAAGTGGAATAGTCTCACATTTTCCTCTTGCCATTACAGTATGAATTGCATTCTGACACGTTTTATAACTTGGAAAAAATTCTCCAAAGGACCGAGACTCCAAGCAGGACTACACACAACTCCTTCCGATATTTGCACGTCGTGGGAGACGACTCGGCTCCTGAGATTGCTGCTGCGCGAGTAGTCACCTGGGGCAGCACATTGCTAACCCCATAGTGTAGTACCCCGTGCTGTCTAGAGCCCTTGCACTCCTCTTTGGCACCGTGTCGTGTATCTAAATTTTCCCGTGAAAGGGATACTGAGCGGCCTGACTGCACAAAGTCCTTTGTTTTCCCCCCCTGCACTGGCACGCACCAGCACTGGCTCTGAGGCTGCTTGTTTAAGAAACCTCAGGCTGCGTTCCTCAGCGTCAGCCTCGGGGAGCTGCAGCACAACGTGGGGATATCGTGTGAGTTGCAGCTCCAGTCCTATTGACTTGGGTGTCAGTTAATGCTTAGAAACATTCTCCAGTAAGTAGTAGTTGCACAGCCTCGGTATACTACCAATACACTACGCCTTGAATTTAAAGTTCCTTTGTTGGTTATACCTTCCTGAAACGGCAATTCCAACAAAAAAAAATGACAGTCAAATCTTACTCGCAGTCACACGGTCAGTAACTGTCAGAACTTAGTCTTTAAACATGGGCAGTTGCACAAGATGTCAATAAGATTAAATCGTCAAGAAATTCTGGATGTGAATTTTAACTTGGCCATGTTCTTGCAGCATGTATTTAGGCTAAAGTCTGCTCTCAGTGTTTCAATGCATGTAGCTAAAATTGAACAACGCGAGGTGCAGTGGGACGAGTTGTATGCTTAGTCATCTCAGGAGATCTCACCACTTCTTTCATGGAGGTTTTGTTGTATGGAAACAAATAGTGAAAATTACACCCTTTAATAACAGATTAAAGATGTATTTTTTTTTTTACAGAAGTATAAAAAGCTCCTCTGTTAGAAAACTAGTAGTTAATGGGTTTTCAGGGAAAAGAACTGCTTAACAATTACCATTAAGGAGGACTTTCACTAGCAGTGTGTTAATTGAATTTTTGTGGTTCTTGATTCTTTTTCCATCACTAATGCCTTAGCAATTCTAGGCTAGAAAAAGGATAAGGAATGGCAAAACACCTTTCAAGACAATAGCACCTTTTAATTACTTCACCAGCCTTTTGCAGATTGAACATATACCGTAGTTTTTACTTAAATAAGAAGCCTTGATATAAATCACTTCTGCGATGTACATGTTGCATTTTAGAACTTATCTTAAATTTTATCAGATTCGTTGACACTTTTACAGGGAGTAATGTGTGTTTTGGATTTTTTTGCCTTTGCATCTGTGTTAATAAAGAGTGTTTCCTAGTATTATAGTATCAGGCTCCTGAATGTACAGGAACTATGTGGCAATGCTGCAGTATATGTCAGCAAATCGTTTGGGGGGGGACGACACCGAAACAACAACAACCCTAGAAACTCAATAGTACAGCAAAACAAAGGTCTTTCTGCTTCACAGAATTCAATCAGATGGGATTTACCACAGAACCTGGACACTGCATAGAAAGAACAGGATTAGTGACTAAAATGTGATGTGATACTTCATCTTTACTGCTTCTGAACTGTTCAATACAATTATTTAGCTTGGGCGTAAGTTAGTAGTTCTAAGGAAAATCATCGGACTTGACTGTTAATGTAAGAGTATCAACTAATTAAATGTTAAAAAGTAATTTTTAAATCACATTCATTTGAAAGCTATTTTTTGTTGTACCTGGTTTGACATGTAGCACAGTTATTTACACGATGCATGTTAAAAACTACTACATTAGAAGGTTATGCCCTTCTATATCAAAATGCTTTTGAAGAACACTGGAGAACCAGGTATAATCTGTAAAAGCTGTCAACTTGGTGTGGAGTTGGCTCAGCTAAAAAATAGGTGGAAGTTGGAGGATTTATGACTTCTGCAACCATACTCTGGCTAGGGCTCTGCGCGAGCACAGCTTGGCTTTTACACGGTGCACTGAATCAAGGCTGCTGTGATAGCACTGTTATTTCTCTATTCTCACATTACTTAGATACCATTAGTAGATGTGACCGCAGCTTTCTTCATTATGATTAAATTTGACACAGCATTCAAATAGGCGAGCTTCCACAGAACCTGGGAGGCTTGTGCTGGCTTAGGCGAGGATAGAACTGGACCTTAAGTTCTGACTTGTTTACTCTTCAGCCGTTCCCATTTGGCCTCTTTCATGCTGTTTCGAGGTTACTAACATACTTTGCATTTGTTACTGTTTTCACATATATAAGGGGAAGAACATGACTGCGGAGGCGTTGCATTCAGTTTGCAGTCCTCCGTCAACATCTGAAATGCCTTTTAATTTATGTTGATGGCTTCGCGGTTTGCTTCTTGTACCCATAGGCACCGATGTATATAAAAGTTGGTTTCTCAATGCGTGTCCTTTGGTGTGATCTTACTTCCTAAAATCAGACAGGCAGAGTAACTGGGAGTGTTTGGGATGGTCTACAAAACCAGTATCACTTGCACAATTTCTACCAAATTATCAGAAGTGACTGGTATTGAGGCTAGGGTTTCCAATATCTTTTTAGCATGGAAATAGTGGTCTTACAGTTGCACTACAGATGAAATTATAGAAGTGTTCTCTGTATTTTTTAAAAAGAAGAAACTGATCAAAAGTTAACTGTTTTCCCTTTTTTTTTTTTTCCCCCCCCTCTTATCAAACTGTGGCAAATTTACTTAGGCAGAATGAATGCAGGATTGTCCCCTGGCTGAGTATGGTACCTCAGTGGGGACTTTTCTAGGACAAAAGCCGGAGAGCGGTGAGAAAGCTACTGTCTATTGATGGTGAGGAAGCATATCTTCAAACACAGAAAATATGAATCCACAGTCTCCATGAAGAAATGAGCCTGTCATGTGTATGTCACTGACTGATGGACTCTGGAATCAATCCTTAAAAATAAGTCAGTGTTGTGTCACTTAGCTAATGAAATATATTGCCATAATTTTTTTTTTTTTTAAGGTGCTGGAACCCCTCTTTAATTTACTTTACCAGAAATGACTGTGCTAATATGGTGGTTCTGAGACATTCAGCTTCTGTTCTTATCGTGAAATCATATTCTTCTGCAGAACATAAAAATGATCAACATAGGCATAGCTTCATGGCTAATTTCTTTTCATCTTGTGTATTCCTCTATCAATATCCTTTCTGACTTCCTTTCTACTGAATTAACATGATGGAAGATTTGTACCTTGAAATATGACAATACCGATCAATAAGTACTGGGTAAAATGTGCTTTGCCTTTTTTACTTCTGTGTTTGCAGTGTCGCTGATGCATTTCTTTGTATGAAAAGAGTGTTGTTACAAGGAACAAAAGCTCGGCCTTTGCTTCCTTGAAATCTTGGAACAGTGAGTTTCATACTCAGCTTATCTGTAGTACAAACACGGCATTTTCCAGAAGGCCAAGTTTGGACTAGCTAGCTATATGATGTCCAGGCCAAGCAGAGTCTAAGAAGGAGAAATAAAACTGGTATCCTCACTAAGAGAGAGACTATAGGTTTTTGCATTAAGTGGTGCGTTAGCGGTCACCGCTGTTCAGTGGCTTCTTTGGAGTCCTTTGGTTTTCTTACATTTATTGAAGGATAAATGGTTACTTTTAGTTTGCCGCTTTTTTTTTTCTCTTTTTTTTCTTTTTATTCCCCCCAGCTTAAACAGCCTAGAGGCAGCTTGAGGAAGCTGTCTCCACCAAACGGATACAGTAACTTAAAGCTTTTTTTTTGAGGTTTTCTCCTATTAATATTATTCTTGCCCTCAATGCTCATATTCCAGCTCCTGTGCTGTGATTCTCACCCTCCTTAGAGAGAATTTGAAATAGAGAAATTATATGATGGATAGTTCAACACACCCTCTTTTACATGAATAATGAAAAGAAACACATCCTTCCAAGGGTAAATTTATTTTCCAGCAAAAAAATCTTTTCAGATCAATCCTAAACTTCTGCTGCAGTTGCGTACAAGATTTGCTCAATAAAAGTTCTCTTAAATGTGTACAAATACGGTTTGTTTACTACTTTGTTTTGAATTTATTTAATCTGTATGACCCATAACAATCATCCATTAGGCTGATTTTAATTTTCATTATTTACTTTCATATTATATTTTATATATGTATAAAGTATCATTATATTATAATCATAATTATAATATATGGCTTGAACTGTGTAACTGACCTGCGGTTTTGGGAGGTAAGGCAACAAGGTAGACCTGCCTCTTCCCATGTGCCCTTTCTCTGTCCCACGTTGCTTTTCTGTGCTCCTCCTCCACGATCAGTGGTGCTGTTCTGAAGCCAGACAAAAATGTTAAGTCTTCTTTACAGCTTCCAGGAACGGAGTTTTTATAG
This sequence comes from Micrastur ruficollis, assembly GCA_034782655.1. Classification (NCBI taxonomy): domain Eukaryota; kingdom Metazoa; phylum Chordata; class Aves; order Falconiformes; family Falconidae; genus Micrastur; species Micrastur ruficollis. The sequence goes on from JAVKKW010000002.1 coordinate 23,553,990, forward strand.
GACCATACCAACAATGTGTTAGGTCATGACTTGAGAAGCATGTAGGTGCTCATGCGGGAAAGGCATCTCCTGGAATAGTGCTGAAGGACCAACTTAGGAGTATGCTGGTGATGTGGTAGCACTGAAAGTCATGGTTAGTAATCGCTGATCCACGTTAATTTCTGAATTATTTACTTGGGAGTACCGTGTCAGCCATTCGGCATGCCGGAGATTTCTAATAACTTACTGTGTTCCACACTGTTAACAACGTGATAGCAAAGACCACCATCTGCTTGTGCCCACAATTACTTAATTTGCTGGTAGAGATGTGGCCTTAGAACCGCGGCATGTTGAAGCTACGTGGAAACTGTGCTCCTTCAACCAAAATGCCATTGACAAGTAATCTTTCTGGTTGGGCTCCTAGTCTAGACAGGATAGAGAAGTAATTACAGCAACTGAGTTTTGCTAATGGGGTGTTGCATGTTTTGCCTCTGGTGCTAAACACCCATTTTCTACCACGGAATAGTTTGGGGCAGAGGGGAAGGAAGTATTTTTGTACAGTAATAGCTACTTTTTGTAAGATACACGTAGTTATTGTTTATCTACAGCACTAATGACAAAACAAGGAGACCTTGGAGAGACAGGTCTCGAAACTGTACTTTTCATGCCAGATCTGTTCTCCTGGAAGTTGCCGGATGGGATTTCTTCCTGGAGGATTAGCTGCTGCTTCCACTTCCCCGTTCTCTTTTCTTAAGCCAAGTGCCTAAACAGCCCGGGAAGTTGAACCGCTAAACCCCTCTTCTCGCTGAGTACTGTTACGTTTTATCTTCGACTAAAGTCCTCCCTAGGGATGGTTCCATAGCATCTGGGTAAGGTTAGCCTTTTCATTTCCAGAATTGTGAATCTAATGTTTGTGTTAATACATTCCTGCTTCACAATGGGTCAGATACCAGAGGGATTGAGTTGGAACTCTTGTACAAATAACCTTCTTCAGATTAAGGTGGATTTGCTTGTTTTCTCACCACTGCCCTAGTCTTTGTTTAAAGTGATCTGACAGTTTCCACTCCATAAACTCAAGGACTTGCTTGTTTAACCCGAAGGTAGAATCTGCTGAAGGATAAAAATGTAAACATGCTAGTGCAATGGGAACTGAATATTTACATGTTTTGATTATTCCGTTTGTGCTTATTTTTAGGGACCTGAATAACTGGAGTTAATCTCACTCTTGTGATTAAAGGTGTAACTGCACTATTACGTGCTTCAGGGAAGAGCACAGGGCAGGGATATAGTGTATCACCTGCTCTGGTGGCTACCGACCTGCATGTTCTTCCTCTGCACTACCCACTACACTACTGCTGAAATTGGACAATCTTCTCTGTGATACGAGTGTGGACACGAGCAGTTACCGCTGCTCTGCATGACACTGTTTTCTCAATGTTTCTCATGTTGGTACTTTTCTTAACACCAAAAAGTTTCAAAAAACCCCATCCCCGCTTTCTGTCTCTCTCTTTTCATTTGAGCAGTACATTGGAATAACTTCTTAAAAACTTGAAGAATAGCGTTTCAGAGAAAGATTTATTCTTATCACTTAAATGCTCTGCAGACGGATTTTTCGTGTCTCTTTGGTTTGTGTGGAGGGGTTTTTGTTTGGTTTTGAAGCCATGTAATTATTTGATAGTATAAATATTAGCCTAAGTAGTCTCAAGTATCTGCTGCATAGAAATTATTTGTTTTTAAAGATTAAGTCTTAATCTTATCAAGTTTATTTCCTTCTTTAAAACTCAACTTCTGGCTTGATTCACAATGATCACACACTACTTTCATGCAAGTTTGAGTCTTCTGGTAAAGTTACTCATAAAGATGAAAGCACAAAAAAATCTCTGCATTTGCTTACATCTACTTGAAGCGGGTCCCCAGCTGCTAAATCCCCAAACCCCTCCCCCTCAAAAAAAATTGTCTAAATAGATTTCATAAGCCTTAACCTTTTCTGAATCACTCTTTGTTAAAGCTATTGATACATTTCAATGGTCATAATTTATCAAAAAATTCAAATGGCTGTTATAAGTTAATACGTTCATTATATTGGGGTAATTTTTTCATTACTTCTGCCCACCTTCAACTTAACTCTTAATTTCTGCTTAAAATAAATTCCGTGGATTTAAGGAGAACACACTGTGAACCAACCTGGGAAATTAGTATTTAAATGAGATGGGCAATCCCATTTAGCAGAACAATTGTAAATGTTAAGATATGGTTAGAAAGAGCAGCTGTTGCCAAAACGGTATGTACCATTGTAAGTATACTGTATGGCATACTTTCCATTGAACTTAAGCAATGTGCAAGACAGCAATGGAGAAGCCTCATGTTGAGCATCGCCAGTGTTCAGAAAACAAGAAAAATGGGACTGTTTACATTTTCTTTACCTTTCTAAAATGCGCCAAAAAATTCCAAAGTCCTTCTTAACGTGAAAACTTTTAAATTATGTTTTTGTTTAAGAAGGAAAATTACAGATTTTCCTATGTCTTTCTAAATAATAAAAGAGGGAGATGGAAAGGCTTTTATTGAATCCATGCAGTACGGCTACTTCACAGGGCAAAACCTGTCAGCTCTCTCTCATATACTTGTATTCCCATCTGAAATGAATGAGTCTGAACAAATACAACCACTGTGATAGCACTTCATTTTATTATTTTTATGATACATTAGTCCTGTTCCCAGGCTAACATATCTATTTGAGGCATGTATGTCTCTTCTTGACTGTGCTGTTGCCTCCAGATGCAGATGACTGACTACAAGCTGTGAGTGGCCAGCGACAGTCCCTGTACTAAGGAAAATATGTTTTATAACATGTTTTGTCTAGCTCGCTATCAGTCGATCTTGATCATTGGTCCCTGGAGGCCCTTATGGTGACCCATGAAAACTTTACTGGCAAAGACAGATAAAGTGGTGTGCCAAGAATTAAGATGCTGGAGGGACACTGGTCCAAGATGTACAGGTTCAAATTTGAATATATTTGATCATATCATTAATGCAAAATTTGCATCAACTTTGATTTGACCTGCATTTGTTTAAGTCACAGAGACATCTTTCTCACAAAGAATTTTCCTGGCTCCTCCTTGACACGAGAGATTAATATTTTACACTGCAGGATCTCAATCAGCCTTGACTGTGTTGTATTAATCAAATTAATTTATAAATTTAACAGTTGTGTGTCCTATAGTCTTAAACGGTGAATTCCAGCATTTTGATATGTGCAAATGAGAACTGAAGAGGGGAACAGCTTTTAATACTGTGGTGATAAACCCATACTGGTTTTGGAAACTTGAATATTCTTCCTATGGCAGCTTGGAGTAAAATGTGCAAGCTGTTCACCTGGAGGGGAAAAAGTCAACCCCAAACACAACAAAACAAGCCTAGCTCTTTCTTAGCTGAGATGTTGTTGTTATCTTTCGTTTTGAAGATGAAACAACAAAACTAGAAAAATGACAATTTTAGGCAGAAGAGGTTGTCTTATTAACAGATTCCCTGTTGCTGCTACTTGTTTTCTAATAAGATTTTTGGGGGAAAGTCACAATATGGTTATATATTGAAGTTTAATCTAAATGGACCTTTCTTCACAGCACAACAGGATTATTTTTCTTTCTTTCTTATGGCTAAAATATTATCTAGTTCTAGACTTCCCAACTGTGGTGGGTTTTGTAAGCGATTAGCTTGCTTCTGTGCAGCCCAGCTTTTGCGCTAGAGTTTGGTATTCCTTGCCTAAACAGCCATGGAAGCTGGTGTTAAACTCGGCTGCGGCTGATGAGCACATGGCACTTCTGCAGAAGGTGGAATTTCATCTGCAGTGCTCTGCTTTGCTCGGGTTTGTCTGGGATCGAGTAGTTAGGTTTCTAAAAAGGGCAAAGGAGGGCTTTATCAAGTCCTTTCTGCAGAAACTGGTTTCCTGTTTCATGTAAATGGATTTTAAAATGCTATCTTTTAACTTTTATGCTCTCTTTTCTCTTCCAAACGTTATCTTAGTGACAAGAATGGTATTTTAAGATCCCTAGGCATCAAGATGATTCAGTTCTAATGTTCAGAACAAGTTTCAATTTTAAAATCTGGCCTTTTTAAAAAAACTTTATATGATTTTTCTGCAGTGTACAGTTCTGCAACTTTTATATTCCATTTGCTATGTGGAAGTAAATTTAATTACTTTTTTCTGTGCAGCAACTGTCCTCGACAAGAGGGATTTCAAAGCTATAATTTCAGAAATATCTGCAACTAAATTGGTACTTGGTACAAGTAGGTCTCATGAAGTAATACAAAGGACACTTTCGAAATTTCAAGAGACATTTGAAAACTTTGTGGTGCAAGATCGATTTTCTTGATTGAAAGCTAGATGATAACTGGAAATATTTTGGGTGTCAAAAAAGGATTTTTCACTCTTTTTGATGGCACAAACTTAAGTTTGTTTTTATTCCGGTGAGGCACAAGGCAGTTAATAAGTATTCTTCTGAATCGATGCTTTTAAATTCTTTATTTCCCGCACATAGTATGAATTATCATGACTTATTTCTAGTTGCCTGTTTTTGTTTATAATACTGTTCTGTTTCTGAAAGAGGAGTTCATGACTAAGGGACTTTAAGGTTGAAGACTGTTGCTTTAGTTGACTACCTTGAGGCTGTTCACGTGGCTTTCTCTCTCGTGTCGCTTTGGAAACACGAAAGTCACCTAAGCAAGGATGGAAAGAGTTCAGAAGGCTGGCTGGATGTCACCTCAGCTACCGCAGGACTGACGTGAAGCTTGTCTGCTGCCTCTGCTCTTAGTCCTTCCCCCAGGGGAGGCCTTGACCAGACATCACTGGCCTTTGGCTATTTTCAGGTCTCCGGAGTCAATGTGAGAGTAGCCTGAAAGAACAAAAGGTGGAACTGGTTAAAAAAGCATCCTCTTCACGTTCTTCCTGACCCAGATGCCAGAATGAAATAAGAATTTCTTGTTAGGGTGTAACTGAACTTGGCTGGATCGATGTCATATTTCAAAAGCCCAAGCTTGTCAACGGTTGATAAAATGCTGTCTCTGCCTTTAAAATAAACAGAAACTCTTCTGTGTTTAGTTCTTGAAGGGAAGAATTGAATACAATTAACAGTTTATGCATTATGTAAACCACATGTTAACCTTTTAAACCTAAGGTTTGCAGACTTTAAACAGTTTAGAGAATTTCTCAATAAAATTATCTGCTTTCTTTCACGGTATGTAGCATGCAGAGAGATAATTTTCTGAAGGGCACTGTTCTTTTCTTGCACGCTTGAAGCCTGAGCTCACCGAACCCAGCTCTTCTGCGGCTGCAGACACCCAGGACCTCCGCCTGCTCATCAAAGCCGCTGCGCCGGTGCCGCTCGGTGCTCCAGCAGCACCGTGTCCCAGGGACAGAGTCCTCTGGGGAAGCATGCTCCCTCCCGGTATCATTAGAAGGCTTGGGGTAAAATTATGGTCTGCTATAAACAATGCCCAAGTGAATTCAAACCCTTCAGTGGATTTTGGATGAGATTCAACGTACGTATATAATGCAGCCAGAAATGATTGATGATGGATGGAGAACATTAAAGAAATCCCCTGCCATCTGGTGTTGTTGATAGTTTGCTGGCATGATGTCTTGCAGATTCCTGTACAAGCCGCCTTTGAGAATAGGTGTAAATATTGGTCTCTGCCATTGCCATTAAAAGATGGAAATACGTTTGGGAGGAAGGGTGTAACAATAATCTGACCAAGATCAGTTCTCTGCAGAAAAAAAAGAAAGCAAACTCTGCTTCGAAGTAACCTGCGGCCATTAACAATTCCAGCTTCGACAGTTAACTGTTGACAGTACTTGGTATGTGGCACTGGTTACTGCTCTTTTCCAAATGAGATTACAGGAACTTCAATTTATGTTACTACGCTTTCAGCAAGTGCCATTCTGAGTTAACAAAAAATTCTGTAATCTCTCTGGCTAATCCAAGCATAACTGTTTATAGCGTGGGGCAACCAAGGGTAAGAGATTAAGTTTTATAGGCCAGGGTGTAGGTTTGTGGTTTGTTTGGGGTTTTTTTTTTTTGGATTGTGTGAGCCTTTATTATGATTTCATTAATTAATCAAAAAAATAAAATAAACAGAAAGACCTCTGAATCAGATGGAAAGCGTATTTCCAGATTCCAGTGTTACGAGGATCAATTGCTGCTTCGTGCCTAGCCTTTTGTCTCAGCGTTTATAGCAAAAGACTCGTGCGTACAGAGGAATTTAAAATTCAGGATAACATGACGGTTTCTAAAGTCAGAATGGCTTCAGAGATTGAGTGATTTCATCACTACTGACAGCAGGCTCAAAATGCTCATCATTGTAGTGCAGATGTATGGTGTGAAACTGTTAATGCGACTAATACGATTTGCACCAAACCTACCTGACAAATACCAAGTGCCAAGTGCAGCAGCAAACAGCTCTTAATCATTTCCCCATGTTACATGCTTTTAAAGTACTCATAATTTATGCTGCAGATGCATTGTCCTTAGTGAAACGCTTGTGAGGAGAGGTAACATGTGTGGTACAGACAGGCCAAACTAGAGGTTTAAATTATACCTTTACCAAAACCACTCGATGAATGATGTGTCTCATGCGTGAATGGTAGTTGCTGAGCTCAGGTTAGTCTGCGTGTGTAGATGGCGGTGAAATACTTTTAAGGACGCTAACTAACTTTTGTGCAAATGGATCTATCCAGTGTACCAAAACAGATCGAACGTGCCGCCTAATGCCTCAAGTTCATGAAAGTAAGTTTCCCAGGAAAAAGAAACCTAGTGTGTGCAAAATGGAAGAATTGCAACAAAGCAAGCAATGAATTGCAACAAAGTAAGGAAAAAAAAAATATTGGAGGTACATTTATTTGGCATTTATTTTGAACTTGGGATTTCTCACTCTTCAATATGAGTGGAACTCTGCGTTGCTGTTCGTATGCATGTGTCCATGTACCTGTTTACAGCTGATTATGCTGCCAGTTATCAATTAGGGGGAAAAAGTTAGTCCCCTTTGTGGTTCTATACCACAGCTGAAACTTTAACACAGCCGCTGGTATTGTCAAGCTGGGTAAAACATAGGGCTTTTTCCTGGCAGGGGAAAAAAAAATTTAAAAAAAATGAAAGGACACAGGATTGCCTTATGAATATTTAGGTCAATAACAATAGTGTGATTTTTTTTTTTTTATTGCCAAACTGTGTAGCTAAAATTTTCATGATAGTCTATTGTCACTTTTCAAAATTAGTTGTGCACCATTTTTCTACAGATTTGAGTAACTCGTTCTGTATGGTATTTCTTTGAGTAACTGATGAACTATAGCATCTTATAGTATCTGCGTGCTTGAACCGTACGTGCAGTAGTCGTCGTGGTGATTAGCGCTCTCTGAAACACTTTGTGAAGCCTTGGGGTTAATGTGCGTTGGGTTATGCCTGCCACCCGCTGTTCTGTGTAAGGTGGCTGGAATGCAACGGTACAGGAAAACTCCCTTCAATTCTTAGAGTTGACACAGTCAAAGTTTTCGTTCACTCCTCTGAACTGACTTTATGGAACAGAGATAAGGGTTCACCTACCCCTCCACCCCTCAAAGAAACAAACAAAACCCCACAAAACGCAAATTCCTTAACACCAAGCTCTTGGTACGCTCAACTCTTTTATGACCGCTGTGCTCCTACAGCTCTACTATCGCCGTGTTAGTATTTTTAGGTGAACTCTTGTAGTATTGGATGGAAAGTCAAGTATTTTGAAACATCAATTCAGATGATCCAGAGATATGTAGGGAAAATGGTACAATATGTTCTCCCATAATAATTGGCTGGTATTTGTGTTTCAACAGATTTGTTAGGAAACAAACTTGATGGGAGCTTAAAAATGGCCGTTTCAAATAGCACCCTAAAAAATCTGTAGTGATCTTAATTGTGCTTGGAAGCAATGAAGACTCTAAACTTGGTACTTCCTCTAAGAATATTATGACCTCAGGATAATGTCACGAGAACTATTCCCATTTCTTTTCAATTCCGTATAAGGGAAACAAAAGAAAACTAAGAGCAGTAGTATTATGTAAGCGATCCAGACAAAAATTCATTCCAAATGCTTTTCAATACAGCAAAGCATTTGTTTCATCTACTCAGTGACAATTAGAAGTGATCGCTGCGTATTTATTTGAAAACCATCTAAGCAATGCCTGAAAATATTGCAAGCAATAATAGAAATGAGATTTTTTTTTTTTTTTTTCCCCCCTGTTACCAGCTACCCTAGTATTCTGCCTGCTTCATGTTACTGTCTAATTTAGCAACCTGGATATTTCAGGTACATTTACTGTGAAAAGGAGTAGAAACAACACTGTAAAATCCTGCATAGTAGAATGCGTTTTATTATTTTTTTAGATGATGTGTGAAAATACGATACATCATTAAGCAATTGCTTTGGAATGGAAGCACTGATAAAACAGAAAGGTTTCCTCAGATAAAGAGTAGTAACACTCTGCATCCTTCACTCAAGCATAAGTGCCTGAATCATCTCAAAGAATATCAGAGATGTTAGTCAAATTGAGCCTGGGACTGCGCCTGGCTAACGGTGGTTAACCGAATGCAGAGCTAGGTTTTTGCACGACATCGCAGAATATGGTGACGATAAGGACATCTCTACTCTTTTGATTGCTACTATTAAACCTGAATGAATTGAGCAATATTAGCAAAAATGTAAAGTTAATGAAAGCTCAGTATTCATTCATCTGGCAAGACGCCAGTGACTTCGTAGAGAAGAACAACTCTGCTGTATCTTGTTAAACATCCTGGGCCTGATTTTCCAACATGAAGGGTTTACTTTTATCATTTAAAATAGCATCGCTAGAATAATATGTGTAGCTCAATTACATTTCCCTCTCTTTATAACCTTATCTAGTGCTTCGCAGTGTCCTGTCCTTTGGGACTTTTTAGATTGCGGAGTCAAACTGCAGTGCTGTTACGTTTCAGGTGCCTAGATGAAGATACTGGGAAACCATGTCGTTCGAGTCAAGGAGACGGTACCTCCAAGAATCTTTAACACACACAAAAATACTGCAGAAAGTCTTTGGAATACTTTGAAGACACTGCAAAGCTACCTGTTTTCTTTGTGAAGGGTTTTTCCGCTATTCTACTGCCGCATGTATTTCAAAGCAAGCTTCCCTATTAACTCACATAAAAACGTAATGTGAAGAAACACCCTATTAGCAAAAAAGTAATTAATGCAGACCGGGTACTTCCATGGCAAATGGTCTGTTCCTAAGTTCCGTTCTCATGTCATGCTGCCTCCTGTGGTGGGCTATGTGCTTTTTAAAAATAAAATAGTATTTAAAACAAACGAAACTAAACCACAAGCGGTACCCAAAAGGTATGTTACCTTGAAAATATCTCCCAATCTCTTGGTATTTGAAGGGAGTTCAAACCTTCATGACTTTTACTCTCTTGATATCCAGAAATACTCATCTCTCTATTTGAACACGAGGGCATAGACTTACTTGAGCATTATTTTTCCACCGCTCCAGGACTAGCTGGTAGGGTAGCTGCCAGGTCCCTCTGCTAGGTCATCTGAGACTGTCTGGCTGACTTGTCACATTCTGCCTCCTGAAAATGAGAGAGAAGTCGGGCTGCGGCAAGGGGGGAACACCCACGTCTCTTCCTTTGTGCTCATTAAATTCCGACCGTGAACGTATGACACGTCGGGGTGGTTTTTAATACTTGTAGTATTTTGGGGTTTCTGTCATATGCACGTCCTAACCTGTCACCAGAAGGTACCATTTCAGATCGCTCAATTTTCTTTTTGCTTAACAGCTTCCCATTCTCTTGTCAAAGGTGACACAGGCTCACTGTCGAAGGTGGCCAGCACTGCTCCCAGCACGGCTGTTTGCAAGCTGAATGGGAATGGCTAGATGAGGGATGGCTGCAAGCACCGTTTCCATGATGAATGTTTGTGTTGTCTTAGGCAGCTACTTAGTTTACATTAAGTTCTCCAATATTTTTTAAAGAGAACCATGCCTTTTCCTGGGCATAAATGTTGACGTTTAAAGGAGTGTTAGTGTCCTCTCTCTGATCTGCTTAGCTAGATCAGTTTTATGTACTACACTAATTTAAGCCGTTCAAGGAGGTAGAGGATTTGAAATGGGAGTTAATGACTGGATTTTTCAGTGGGGTTTGGGTCTTTAGCTTATTTAAATAACTTATAGGCTGTTTCTGCTATAGCTAAGTTTTCAGAAGCAAACGTAGTGAGAGTCTGTGGCACCAGAATTATCTTATGAAAATTTGTGAACACTTATGCGCAAAAACTGTGCAAGCTTGTTGAACTATAGCTGTGTTGATGGCTCTGAGTATAATGGCACATTATGGAAGGCAGGCATGTGGTCTGGTGCTTAGACCAGGGCATCAGGGTTTCTCGATTCTCTTTTCAACTATTCTACAGTCTTGCTTGGGTGGCTTTGAGTAAATCAATTGAGCTTTTTGAAGCTCTGTTTACTCATAAAACTGCTTTAATACCTGTAGTCTAAGGTTGCTGTATGCCTCCTACTATTAAAGTTAAAAACTTAATTACTGTATATTTGTATATTGCTGCTATTGTTAATTACTGGTGTGTTCAAAAAATGAGAGGGAATGAAATTATAAAAGTGGATAATCAGTATCAGAAAATAACACAAACTGTAATTGCAATTATCTATAATTAGACAATGAACGAAGTATGGTACTAACTGCCTGTGGTACAGAACTGAAGGTCCAAACCAAGAGAAACTGTAGGGCTACCTAGACAAAAAAAAATAGTTAATAGCTATTTATTATGCTTTTCTTTGCACCAGTAAAACTGGTGTTGACCTTATAATTACTGGAATTTTACAGTCATCCTGTAGAATATACACTAGTGCATTTCAAGGGGTATGGCAGAATTCACTATCATGACATATGTTTGGCTCTTACAGTTGAAATGGAAAGCTATTGACGTTATTTGGAGCCTCTCAGCAAAAGTCAAACTGCATCTGAAAAGCCTAGCAAGCCATACAAAATAATTTTGCTTTTGCAAATATATTTTCTTTCGGTATTTTTCCGGCATTGCATGGGGGTTTTTTGTGTTCTCTGATTTAATACATCAGGAGTATGAACTTTACAATGACATCAATGCTATGAGATGACGTGTCCATAGGACTTGTGACTTGGATTCTGGTGGGTATCACTGAAGGGAGCAGCAGCTATCACAGCAGAGAGGTATCCTTCCTCGCCTTCCCTCCTGTTCCCTGTGCTTGCTCCCGCCTGCAGCACACAGTACGCACCAGCTCTCACATGCATTGAGCTCTTAGAGCTGCTTCAACTTGCAGACCCTGCGGACAACCCTTTTTTTTTTCCTGCTGATTTATTTTTCTATTACATTAGTGTGCTGGTTTTGGCTGGGACAGAGTTAACTTTCTTCCCAGTAGCTGCTGTGGGGCCACGTTTGGGATTTGTGCTGGAAGCAGTTGGTAGTGGTGGGATGCTTTAGCTGATGCTGAGCAGCGCTCACACAGCGCCGAGGGCTTTCCTGCTCCTCACCCCGCCCCGCCAGCG
>JAVKKW010000002.1:23568271-23602272 GCA_034782655.1 Micrastur ruficollis
AATAGAATCCCACAGCTTTATGGTACAATGCCTGCATAGGTTGAGGTGGGTTGGAAATAAAGGAAGGTGAGATGGAGTTGAGCATTTCCAGAAATACCGCACAACTGATGGCACCGGACAGCAGGTGCAAGCTTTACTGTTTTCCTATATCACCGATACCTCCTATATTTAGCTGTGATTGTGCTGAAGAACAGTTGTTTTTTCATCGTGTTATTCAACATAAGCTGAAGTTGGTTGCACTTTCTGAAGTGGTTAATCTACCTGGTGAATAAAGAGCTTCCTGCTGACCCGTAGTTAAGAGTCTACTGTACAAACCTTTCATCTGGTTTAATGGTGTTTTGTACAACTTAGTAGCCTTGGCTACTAAGCCTGTGGCATCACCCGCTACGCCAGACAAGGCTTCCTTGGGCAGAGTTGCTCATTGCGTTTGTCTGTTATTGCTTTGCAGTGCTACTGAGTACCCAAAGATTTCAGCTAATTTGCCGTCGTCTTCACCTATAACAAAAATTGTAGTTATTGGGATAAAGAAAAGCTAAGCTTCTTATGATGATGCCGAATGGCTTATCTGATGTGGTGAACACTTTAAAAATAAGTATTCGGTAAACTAATCATAAAGCATGGTTGAGTTAGCTTTACTTTGGATAACTTCAGCTATCGTTGCTTCTTGTTGCTTGATATTTTTCATTTTCTTAAGAAAAAGCGAATCCCCATTTGTCTGCCAAATTAAGTGGTTTTGCTCACACCTGTCTTTGTTTTCTATTCTCGAAAAATTATTTTGGTAGCTTCTTTCCTGCTCTCATTAGATCCTATCAGGAGCACAGCAATTGCCTCATGTCACGAGTCCTACAAGCTTTAATCCATGCATTAGAAGGGCCCCCAAATCAGTATCTACCTAACTCCTTCCCAAAAACTCACTGGAGGAATATACATGAGAGAAGTTTGCTTTGTAAAGATAACACAGCTGTGGCAACCAGTTTCACAGTTTAATTAGGCTTTGTATGAAAATGGTTTTCTTTGGCTTAAACCTATTTTTGAGAACTAGGTGTAGGGAAGAAAATCTTTTGCATGTTGATATCGAAGTGGAAATTCAGTGTTGAATTTCATCTCACATTTTTTTCATCCCGTGACCCCATACCATGAGATAATTCTGCAGTTCTTCCTCTTTGACCTTAAGTTCTGTGAATAATTTACTATTAACAAGTGCTATTGCTTCAATGTTCACTTTTTTTTTTTTTTCCTCATGTAAAAATACCTTTGGCAGCTTAGGTCCTATTATATTATCCACTAATAAGTTTCTGCCATTATGAAATCTGTCTATTTATTCTTATCTTTTGTTCCTGTCTTTTAGATAGGTATTAATTTATTTTTTAAAAAACAGTTGTTTTATGTTGTAACACCTTAGTTGTTGGGGGGGGGGCGGTTTATGAAATTTGATGAGAGAAATTGTTGAAACATTTTTTTGGAAACAACCATACATTATACTGGGTGCTTCGTTCTTGGTCATATGCTTGTCATCTTCTAGTAGCTTTGTGAGACATGATTTCTGTGCTTGAGAGCCATGGGGTTTGGTTTTGGTTTGATTATCTGCGCATCTGCAAAGTCTAGGTTTTGTCTCGTTGGCAACGTATCTAGCTAGGAATTTGTACCTATTGCTTCATATTTCCAGGCAGATGTGTTTAAATAGCAGTCACCTTTGGTCTCTTCATACCTATTGTGCATTGGCCATTTAGTGATAGGATAACATTAAGTGGTTGGATAAACCACTGCAAAAACTCCTACAATTTTTTTTTTACCTTTCTATAAAACCAAACGCACAGAATATACAAGTCTATTAATGATTTTTTTTTTACAAAACAAATTATCATCAAAATATATATTTGGGTGTTTTTTTAAAGATGCAATTATTCTGATGCTTCAAACGGCTCTGTTCCTGAACACGACTGTTAGCTGTCTTTCATTAAATATATCAAAGACATAGAAATATGGGCTTATGTTTTACTATTCATTTTTATTATTTATATTTTGTGTTATTAGTCCAATAAAAATACAAGACTTTAAAGCACTACTGCATATGAAGCATGCAACTAATTTAAATTCAGTGGAATGACGAGTGCCCTTAGAGATATATTTGTCCACTTTTTGCATATGAATTTTGACAGATAAGATTGGTACCCTCTCCACTCCTCCAGCATTTTTATGGCATAAACTGTGCATCACGGGTTACCTGCCTCCTCAAAATATGAACTGAAGAGCTGTACAGGGCTTAGAGTACTCTGAGACTGAAGTCTGCTTAGCATCCTGACTTAGCTGTGGACTTCAGCTTGGTATTTTGTTAAAGGCTGCCCCTTGTATTCCTTTGAAATTTTTCCTGTGTAGACTCCTGCTGCCAGCTGGAAAAGTATTTGGTGAAAAGAGTATTGTTTCAAAAATCAGACAACTTTCACAAAATCAAATTTCTGAACAACTCTGGCATGCAGGGGGGGAGTACTGCTTTTCCCTCAATTGTATTTCTACAGAATGGCCACATATCCCATAAAAAAGAGATTGTGTTTTTCTCTTTAGGACAGAGTGATTTCTCCCTTTTAAAACACATAAATCTTTGAGTCTTCCCAATTCTACAAAAAACCCTGTGTACCACAGTACAATTAGAGCCGTAGGGGAGTTAATTTTGTAAGCAGCAGGCGGACAGTGCAAGCGAATGGCTGTGCGCTCTGTATTCTGCTGTTGTCCTGGCGCAATGTTCCTTGCAAAGCACGGATCAGATGTTACTTCAGTTCACCAAGGACAGCGAAACATAATGTTAAAAGAGATTTCAGTCTTAGCTAACCTGGTGTCTTACTTGTGGGGCAATAAATGTTCATTCAGGTTTGAATCGCTGTAAGACGGGAAAGGATGGTCATAAAAAAAATGCTGTTACACTTTAAAAACAACTTACTTGGGAGGGTCAAAGAGTGAAGAACCTTCATGAACGAGGCAGGTATGACACCATAGTCCCATGTCGCTGCTTTGTCCTTTTGTGAGCTCACATGAAGTTAATGGAAGTTTATATCCGTATCTCTGAGTTCTCAGCTTCTGTGAAATTAATAAGAAATATGCTCAGATAAACCAAAAATCCCTCCAAACCCTGTGGCCAAATACCATAAGCAACAAATTTAAACACTTGGGAAAGAATATGACTTCATTATGGTGTTCTATCTTGGGACTTTTTACAAGTACTTTTCTTACTGTGTTGTGAAATCTAGCCGTAGCATTACAAAAAATAAGCTAAATGTGAAGTACAAACGAGCAGCGCATGGGATCAAGTTTTCATCGCTGATTATCTCAAATTATAATAAATAGCTATTATAAACTTATTCAAGATATGGAAAAAGAAATATCAAAGACTAGACTAAAATAAACATTCTATTTTCACCAGCTATCTTTTCGGATGTTGATCTTGTCAGTGAGAGTTAAGACTAAAAACCGAGCTGACGCGACTATTACAAAAACCATTTGTGCTTATTAAGTGCTGCCTGTTTGAATTCATTTGTTTGTAGCTACCGATTTTATTGGTACTATGATTTGAAATTTATCTGTAACTGAGCATCTTTTAAAATGCTGATGAATACCGTGGGACAAAAATGATAACGCAATCTTTCTGGAGCGACATACAGATTAGTTTGCTCGGTGTGGTGCTAGCAGCCTGGCTGCTTAACATTCATCTGTGAATCCATCACTCGATAAAAAGCAAAGCAGCGCCGGGGGGGGGAAAGCAAATACAGCCTAAATACAGTAAGGAACTTCATATCTTCTGTTAGCACCAGAAACCTTATTTCTTAAACCAAAGTCATGCCCAGAAAACAAAATGGGAATTATTGCGGGGGCGGGGAGAACAAAACAGCCTAAGCAAGCCGTACCATAAAGCCCTGTGCAAAGCATCCTCAGTGCGCTGCACGGCACTGGGTACCTCACCTAAATTCCAACACAGCAGTGCCAGAAGTACCTGGGGAAGGGCCAGAGCCAGAGAATGGCCTGTCCCAGGGGGAAAGCCAATCGCTGAGAGGGGTCAGACTGGGAAAGGATCCGTCAAACTCAGACTAGAAAGAAGGTGGCGAGCAGCGATCCGTTATTTACTCTTCTGTACAACCCAGGGAATGGAAGATATTCCATGACGGGATCAGATGAGCTGAAATAAGGCAAAATTAAGCACAGAAGGATGTGCTTTGCCTTGCTACCGTGTGTTGGAGGGTTCAAGAGATTTGAAAAGAGGGTTAGAGAAACACGGGAAGAATGTGTCAAGGGCAACAGAAAAGCTGGTTGTGATGCTGGAGCTCTCTGGGCCACGCACCGTGGGAAGCCAGCAGGCCTTGCTGGTCTCTATCTGACCTTTTCCCTCATACTCTTTTCCCAATAATCCTATGCTGATATCCCTCGGAAACGTGGTATTAGGCTAGATGGGCATTTTTGAAGAGCCAGTACGCCTTAGCTAGCCAGGTGAGGATTTTTGCGATATGAGGTCAGCCTGGCAATGGCTTTTCGGTAAGTCTCGTGTTTCCCGCTATCTTCCTGCCTGTCTGAAAGCCTGCAGTGTCACCAGTGGCTGTTGGAAGACACTTGGATGCTCCATTGCCTCTGTGACCGGTCCTCCGTACGTTGATCTAGAGGAAATGGGGGTGCACGCCGTTATCTTCTACATAGAATGCAGAAGAGATGATGACAGCATTTATTAAGGTGTCCTAGGTGCTTGGTTTGGAGACGTGCTATGCTTAGATGAGGAATATTCTTTATCTTAAATCATACTTACAGCAGGTTAAGGTAAAACGTTAGCAAAGACACTCCGGTTATGGTGAGGTCTGCTGTGTTAATGGGGGTTTTGCTGTTCAGCTGCAGGGTAGCCAGGATGCTGCATTGCTCTGCTGCAGAGGACAGGAAAGATCGGGCAACTGTTCCTCACTCTGAGGGATTTGTGGGAAAAATGGTGCGATGGAGCTCTACGCTTGCACCTTGGGGAATTCAGAGTGAGCGAGAGAACGTGCCTGGAAAGTGGGGGAGCTCATACATCTTAAGCTGCATGCCCTTGCCTATGACATCTTCACTAGGACAGTGTTTTTCAGGGCTGGTCCTGGGCAGCTCCATCAACAGTTTCTGGGTTTTCTTCTCACTAGCAGAACAAAGGGAAGCGTAGACTCGGAAAAACAGAACATGGGTTTTTGCTTACAAGTATGACAGATGACTGGACTTAAAGGTCTTGACTAAAGCATTCTTGAAATCAATGCAAAAAATGACTCAGGTTTAAATAAGCTTTAGCTAGGGTCAACACCTCTGCGTCCTAAATTCGTGTCATGTAGGAGACAGACACCAGCAACTGGGAGTCAAGACGATCCCCCAGACATCTTCCCTATATAAGAAAGGAATCTTTTTCAGACATATTGATATAATTAATCATTCATATAAAAATTAATCGGACACATTTCAGAGGTTTTGTATCAGTTCTTTATGCTTTTATTTGATATTATTCTTTTTAGAAGAAATGAGCTTATACAATGCCACTTAAAATCATCTGAGTGTCCAACTCTTGTAAATCCCCCTGCTCTGGGTTTGACTGTAGAAATGAGATGGAGTACACCTCTGGAGCCATAAATTAATTTCAGTTGACATCACTGACATTTGCAATTTGAAGGACTGAGAATCTGGATTTCCCACGGGAAAAATCTCCCTTTGGAGAAGCGAAGTGGGCTTGGCCAAAGTGAGCGTTCGGACTTACATTGTTGCTTACCCAATCTTCTCATGTTTATACTTGTCTTACAGAACCACAGCAAGCCCTCCTGCACCATTTCTTTCTGTTTTCTGTCTTTCACACACAGTATGAAGTAAAATGAGGCTACCCACTTAAAGAGTAGTGTATGGTTCTTATCAAGCTAGGCTTTACCATAAGGATTGGGTTCACCTTAAACCAACGTAAGCACTAAGCGCAGATCTTTAACCAGGTATGGCAAATTGTGACGAGCAAAATAATGAATTGGTAATCAACTGATTTACTTTGGCTATACCAGTACTCAAGATATGTTGCATACATGTTTGTTATATGCCTGTTCCCTTTCTTACGAGATGAGTCATGATTCATACTCACAACTAATGGGCCTGGAAGAGGTTAAATAATTTGCTTTCTTGTGCAGCATGTTCCTTGCAGAACCAGGAGAGGAGCTCAGACCACCCATTTTCCAGAGTCAATGTAGAACTAGTCACTGCCTTATAATTCAAATAGATTATAAAAAAGTCTTTATGAGAAAATAAAATGTAAAGTCAGGCACATCGATCAGTTTAATCTTCTGCTACATGAGTTTTCATTGTTAGAATGAAGCAACCTCTCTGTTTACTGTAAATCATATTTATGCATTCCTTTCTAGCCCCACAAATGCCATAATTGACCTTTAGAGGAACTGAAAGGCTTTGTTAAAGCACCAGCTTGCACATCTGGTTTTTGCCGCATCAGCTGACAGTGGTTGTAACATTAAATATGTTCACAGACCTTCATTTTTCATATTGGTGATGCTGCTTAAGATATCATTACCACATTAAACTTCATTTTGTGTTTGTTGAATAACTCGAGAAGAACTCGTCATTACGAATAAATTTTACTCCACATTCATTTTATTAATTATCTGAAAATTTAAGTAGTTTGAGATCACTGCAGTTCACTGCATTGGGATAAATTTTCAGTCTTTCCTACAGAATGAATAAATTTTGTTTGACCTGTAAACCAATATAAAAAAAAATCATAGTGGTCATTAGAGTCTTAGCAATAACAAAGACGACTCGTACAACTCTCTCATATTTTTTCATTGCTTGGAGAGAAAACCAGAAGGAACAGTCTCTAGTACAGTTTCTTCATTTTCATATGAAAATAGCTAACTGCAAACATGATTTCAGATTCGTTAAGGGGTGTTTAAAGATGTTTTTCTTTGAGTGCTCAAACGTTGACTGATTTTCATGCTGAGAAGTCTGACCTTATCTAGACTCTTTTTCATTCTGGTCACTCTAGTTTTGTGGTATTTAGGTGTATTTTATATTTAGAAATTACCATCTAGTCTGGATTTAGGTTGATTATTAATATAACTATTCTTCATAGCAGCAACAAAGCTAGTGTCATGTTGGGTACCATTGAACTTCTGTTAAAACTGGAACAGCTATCAGGTTTATTTTTTATATTTAATGACATTATCTCTACAATGTTTTAAGAACAGCTTAATGTCAAAGCTATATAACAAAAATGTAACACAGAAATAAAAATATATTGGTTAAAAAGATCTTTTTTTGTGTAACTATAGATTTAGATGTTCAATCTGTTGCCAAAAGATGGCAGTACGGGAAAGACTACGTTCAGTCACTTTGGAACTGTAGGGTCAAAATATTTTAATGACCCATTCCTAATAAATATTCTATGATGAAAGATTTTACTCTGAAGAATTTCTATTGTGATTTGTTGGGGATGAAAATACACATCGCACTTATCCTGAATTTGCAGGTGTGTACTGAGGACAAACTTAGTTCCAATGAAGAGGGTTTTTGTTATGAAACAAATGGCTGTGGCACTACGACGACCAAGGCAGAGAGTCAATACATTTTCACATGATTGAATTAAAAAGATGAACTTAAAAGCTTACGTTAAAATAATTTTGCAAAACCAAAATGTCCAAAATGTAAGAAATTGTGCTTCTAAAGTTGACTAAGGAAAAAAAAAAAAATCTTTTGTGAGATGTTGCCTTGTATGCAATTAAGGTTCATTTTTGCTCTACTTGGGTGAAAAGGTACGTGCTGTGTAATTGCAGGTGACTGCACCGTAACACATGCAGAAGATGCTAATTCAGATTCTGCAAATAGTTCTAAAGTTGCCATTCCCAAGCTTTCAGGTACTTGATTTTCCAAGTACAATAAAGTTGTTCAATAAGTTTTTTGGTGATTTTTTTTTTTTTAATTGAAGGTATGTGTCAAATGCAGGACTAATACTCATTTTTATCAGCTGCCTGAAAAGTATATCAGGATCTCAGACGTACTGTGAGAAATGTAGGCTGTATAATAAGGATGTGCAACTCTAAATTTTGTGAGACTTTAAATAAAGACAAACTGCATAAGCAGACTGTAAAAATAATCAAAAAGACTAATGCAGGTCTGTTCTGAAATGCATCAAGGGTTCAGAAGTGCTGGAGTATCTGCTGCTTCTTGTGGTACTGCATTTCAACATTTTTATTCATTCAGGATGGGAAAATAATTCAGGACCTGGTTCACTTTTGATTTTTTTAACCTGAAATACGGTCAAAGACCACTCTAGAGCTGAATTTGGGATGAAATCCATTTATCTATCTATCTGTCACATTGGAAACTATTTTTTCCTGTATTTTTCAGCTTCAGAAATTCCTAGGACGGTAAGCATTTAGCACTATTGTGTTGAAAGATTCTTTCTTTTCGGTTTTTTAAACGAACGTGACAAATGTACCAGGAACTGTTGGAGCTATGCGGTGAAGGAGGATCATGCTGTCAGAGCCTACTGCTAAGAAACAGCAGTGAAGGAAATGATGAGAAAATGAGCTGTGGGGAAATTCAGCATTTATGGCTCTCACTTTTTTCCTATATTTTTATCTTTAGTTTTCCAGAGGACCATTGAGTTTCCTGTTAATTTGCTCTGCTTTTAGGTGGTCAGGTGGTACTGTCACTAGGGGAGAGAAAAATAACTGTAGGTCGTATCAGTAGCAAAAACCGAGCTGAAACACAGGTTGAAGTTCAATTTTTAGCTTAATCTACAGGTCTGCTGAAGCGCAGGACTGAAAAATTGAACGTTAGCAGAGCTTATGGCTAGAAAAAGGAAGAAAATTATAGCAAATGCGCCTGGTGGGTCATTTGGAAGTTCTCTGACCCTTAGTTTACAAGTGCTGAAGGACTTAAAACCTTTACGCTACAGGGGAAAGCAGAACCAGGGTGTTTTTAGGCTGGATTTAGTTAGTCAATAGGGAAAATGGTTTTGTATAATACACTCAAAGATAGTCGGTTTGAGATGTTAAAAACAGTATATTACTGTCTATGATGAAATTCATATGTGAGATCAAAGGAAAACTGGTCGTCTTAACCTTATTTCAAAATCAGTTTGATCTGTTGGGGTTTTTTTTTTTTTGAAGTATCCTAGGGTGTGGATTTTGCAGTCTGGTCACGATCCCGCAGCTATTTATTAAGACATGAGAATAAGATACTAAGATGATTTAAAAAAAAAAGTATATAATTGATCCTTTGACAGTTAAAATGCCATGTTTCTGAGTCTTCGAAGAATGGTCCTCAGATGGTGCCAGGGGGAAACAGCGACTGTGCTTCACCCTTTCTTTGGGGGGAACGCTTCTAGCCAGCGAGGGCTCTTTCCTGGTTATATATCTTGTCTGTGTTTTGTTTTCTGGCTTCAGTCTTTCTTGTACATAGGCATAATGAAAAAAAATAATTAACGTAGATAGAAAGTATGAAAGCCAAAATCCTAAATGTCTGTGCTCACATATGTGGCTGCCTGGGTTCACCTCCTCAAAAAGACACAGTTAAATTTCTTTTGAAGCCAAGCAACCTGGACAAAGGTCTATATTTCACAAAGGTATTCGGTCCGTGCCAACAAGGCTCTCCTAATAGATTTCAAGGACTAGACATTTCTGTTAATTCAGTATCACGTGATGGGGAGCATGAGCTCTGATTAGATAGTACGTGAAGTGAGCTTTGTACCTTCAGAGGCTATTGGACCATACGATCATTTCTTTTGGGTTCTCTTTCTCAGAGGATACAGTGAAAATCTGCTTTTTTTCCAGAAATGAGGGTGAAGATGGATAGTGATGGGCATTTTTTTATTGACTGATTGCCAATTCTGCTATAAATATCTTAATCGTCAATCCTTAATACAAAATTTTAAAGCTTAAACATTAAACTTCATTCAAAATTATCTAGTTTATCAAAACTAGGTAATTTCCATAGTTAGAATTGCAATAGTTCCTCAACTCTGACTCTTTCCACATAGACTCCTACTTCTCTGAAGTACCTGCGCTGGGTGACATAATACGCAGCAATTTCTTTTATTTTTATTTTTATTTTTTTTCAGTCAGTGGGATTTGTTCAGAAACGCTACAGCCTTTTATCCCTAGCCTCCTCTGCCCAAATGTTCTGCAGGGATCCCCTCTTCTCTGCCAGCAGCGCGGGCTGCCCAGGAACTCAGGCGAGCCTTGCGCTGTAACCTGAAGATGACAAGGTGCAGATATTTTGGTGTGTGTTCTGGAAAGACGATCCTTAGTCCAGGAGCTGCACTTCAGGCGGTTCTGCCTTGTGCTCTTTTTAATTAGCTGCCTGATCTTATTGCAGACTGCTGCTGCCGTGAGCCTGTGGATGCAGATTTTCTCTGGGAGTGTTGCGTTGCTCCGGCGATGTTTCCTGGCTGGAGCAGAGCTGCTCTGCCAGAGCACTGCTTGGGAACTCGGGACTGTACACAGGGATGCAGGAACAGCTGTGCTAAAGCAGCTTAGCTACAGAGCAGTGTACCGCTGAGATAAGTGACCTTTTTTTTTTTTTTTCCCCCTTTCTGGTGTCTCTGCAAATTGAAGAAATATCTCCGATGGAGAGATGGCATTTGGAAAGAAGCAGCAGCTTTTGCACTGTAAGAGGTTGTGCAAACCTCTTTGAGTTTAGAGAATTTAAGGGAGACTGAATATCTGTCCCCAGGGAAGCCCTGGAGCTGCTCTGAACACGCCAAGGATAAGTTTAAAGCTACACTGGTCCCTCTTTTCCCCTAAATCATGTCTTCTCTAATACTTGCTACCCAAGGTGCAACAGCAAAAAATATGTTGGGTAAAAATCATGACAAAGATGTGTTTGGTAGGACTGGGGAACAAGCACTGCTCTTACGCAACTTCCTATTACATTTTGTAGATGATGTTAGAAAATCTGTGTAATAGTCGAAATATTAATTCATTGGAAATCAGGTTATCTGAGTACTTTTTGTGAGGTGAATTTAAACTTACTAGGGGACATGGTATATAAAAAAAAATAATTCATCAGGAATAATTAAATACGTAATCCCATAACAAGTTGCATTTCTGTGAGTCCCCATGAGATTTCTTTGGCAAATCTGGGATACTCTCCCACAGCAAAGTTCTGTGTTATGGTGACTATAACATGTCATGCCTCCTGGCTGAGGCAGTGTAAAAATGAAATGAGGGGCCTTGCCTTTGAATTTGGGGGGGCAGGGAGCAGAGAATAAACCATCCACAGAAATATCAAGATCCTTGTCATCTTTCACGGCATACCATGAATATTGGAGTCAATCGGTGAGTTGTTTTGGTCTGGGGTTGTTTGGTTTGGTTTGGTTCTTTAGGTGTTCTTTTATTTGATTTGCTTAATGAAGTACTTGGATATAGAAGAAAATATTCATTTAAGCTGGTAAAATTGTATGAAAACAAATGCTGAGGTACTATTCATGCTTGCTTTCCTAGTTATAAATAAACTCAGAGCTCCCTCTAGTGAGAATTCAAAACATAATGATACATTTTTTTCACTAAGTTTTAAAGTA
Organism: Micrastur ruficollis; assembly: GCA_034782655.1. Taxonomy (NCBI): domain Eukaryota; kingdom Metazoa; phylum Chordata; class Aves; order Falconiformes; family Falconidae; genus Micrastur; species Micrastur ruficollis. Next base: position 23,579,832 of record JAVKKW010000002.1, read on the forward strand.
AAATCAAACTTTCCATTAATCCATCCAGCAAAAATAATTAAACAAATATGGATAATTAATTTAAATAATTCAGGAGGCGCAAAAATGTGGGAACATTTCCTCTGCATTTCCGTTTCTCACCCACCCCCCCCAAAATGTCGTAACTGCTTTCCAGTCAGTGTTGCCTCACTGTGTCTTTTCTCTTTGACCGCTCTCATTGACTATTTATAAATGAGCTCCATAGTTCAGGTTCAGCTTGGGAATCATCAGGATTTTTTTTTTTTTTCACTCTTCTGAAGTTCAGCATCTCAATGATTTGAGCCTGTACACTTGCCAGATGTGTTTTCTCATGAGTTTTCCATTATTTCCTGCTGCCGGTCACTAGCGTGTGAAATGCCTATTCCTGCGATATTTTGGTGCTTCAAGGCCTGATTTCAGTAGGAATGTGAAGAAGCACTGACAACTGTGAAGGTGAAGAATTGTCAAGGAGTCCTTCAATTAGGTTAATTTTGGCTTTGTTTTGAGAAATGGGGGGGAAGAGAGGGCTCGGATTGTCAGCTGATATAAATAAACGCTATTTTAGGCCCGAAGCGGATCTGTCCCAAGTCACTTAGTATCCGGTCTCCCTATATCTAGTCATTTTTTTTTTACTCTGCCAATGCCCAGAGAGCCCAAACAAAATCAGACGCTCACCATAATAGGAAAGGCTCGTACATTTTGTATGAGAAATGATGAGTGCTCCAAAGTCCTCGTGAGCTAAATATAACATAGATAAGACCTAGGGGAAAGGCAAGAGGTACTATCCCATTTGATAGGGAAAAAAGTTGGTGCTACTTCCATAAAGGAATCAAGGGTTTGTCCTCACCGTTGGGTAGAGGCGCATATGGGCTCACTCTGCCTAGCGCTGAAATAATATAACCTACTGGGAGGAGGGGCATCTCCGTTTGGGTACGGTCCTCCGCCACGGTCTTTCGAAGGCTATTGGACCACAGCGAACTCTTGCTTTGCTGCCTCAGAAACAGATGAATCAAGGCGTCTATTGACTTAGATGCCCCTCTCTGTTAACAGCCATTCTTCGGTTTTTATGCTGCCAGCCACTCGTAGCCCTAGCTTAAGGCTAAATCCAGAGAAGCTTATTTCTAGCTGTCCTGACTGTCCAGGCTTTGACTGTGCTGGCATTCATTAAGCATGCTTCTCCTACTCAAAAGAACTCAGTTCAGATGTTAAGAAAGTTCAGAATTTAATTGCAGCTGGTAAATGCCATTCATCACTGAAACTGCATAAGCAAACACCTTCTAGAGTTCACTTTTAAAATGAAATACCAAAAAAGTTTGGATTGACTGGGTGCCTGTGCCAAACTAACTGTTTAAGCGGGCTAGGAGGTATCAAGAAGAGGTTCTGGTTTTTTTTCTATAAGATTTTTTTTAAATAAAGGTCATATGTTAATTTATCCTCTACAGGCTGTTCTCTCCAGTTATCTAGCCCTAGTTAGCTTCGCAAAGTTGGTCTGCACTGACTGTGTTATTAACTAATGCTTTCAAAGAGTCGTTTCAACCTGAAAGGATTTGACTCCCTAACCATTTCACATCTCTGCAGGGTGAGCAGAGCAGTGCAGCTGGCCATGCTGATCTTTGACCCCAGCGTATCTTTATGTCAGAGAGATGGAAATACAGCTTCCAGTAGCTGTTTCTGCTAGATATGTTGCAGTTCCAGATTCTTTCTTTTAGGGAATTTTTGGATATCTGCAGGATATCTGGAGGAAGGCTTTGGCGCTGCTTTGTTCCCTATGTGGTCAGGAGATATATCTGACTGAATCAACACTATTTAGGTGTCAGTATGTGATGGTTTATAGGCTCCTTTTTCTTTTCTTTTGGGTTTTGGTTGGTTGTGTTGTTTTTTTTTTCTTTCATAGTCTGCATATACTCTTGGAAGAACATCTGTGAAGCTGATGGGTTTATGATATGTTTTCCTTAGAAAGCATATAGCACTTATAATGAAACTTGGCTTACATTCTTTGTCTTAAGTTCATTTTTAAGGTTGTTTCTTGCATGAGAGTTTGCTAGGGCATTTCCCATTGATTTGGGCATTTTCCAAATGCTGTTAGCAAAGAACTTTATAAAGATGCAGACTGAGGCAGCAAACGATTGTATTGGGAATGGTTGTCAGGACCTTAGCCTACTGACTTCTTTCTAAAGGTCCCTCTGAGGACCCTTTCTATAAGGTCATGACATTTAAATGTTCATATTTCTGACTACTGTTTTGGTGCCCTACCCAAAGAATCTGTAGGAATTGTGCTGCTGCAAGCTCTTTAATTTAGTCAACAAGGAACAAGTAAACTTGTGTTACTTGAATAGAATAATTTAGAGAAATTTTGGGGAGAAGATTCTCAGCAGTTTTCTTCTCTGCTACAACGCTCTCTCTTGGATAATGGAACAATAGAGTGTTACTTAGGGAGGTAAAAAGATGGTAGAAAGGTTTTAATGTGTTTTTGCAAGGTATTTTAATACATCTAAACTAATGTCTTTCAATAAACTTCTGCACAAAAATAACTTTCTGGCAGACTTCCCAAGAGAATGGCCTTCGGATTACTTCAGGTAAAATAGGTCAGTTTACCTGATGTTGAAATAAGAATTAGAAAATACACAAAGGTGATGTTTGTCGCTTACATCCGGAGCGAGGCTTTCGTACACTTTATGATGATGGAGTTAATCTTGTGACTCCTGAGAATCCAAATGAAAATGATTGAAATTCAGACTCTTTGCTTTCTACATACTGTACCATGAGGAAAACATTGTTGTTACCAAGCCAAATATCCTGCTAACCAGAGGCAGCAGTTTTACCCATGGTAACACAAAAGCACGAAGAGGAACTGATGCTTTCCATTAGCACCGGGGAGGGTAGAACTGTTAATTTCATTTGATGTTTTGATCTGCTGCCGTAAATTTTGTGACAGAAAGCTGCTCTGAAACATTCTTTATGTGGTTATCAGCTAAATAAATCAGAGGCTAGTAAAATGATTATCAGATGTTCATGCAATCAAAAAAGAAAACGCACAGAAGGTCAACATTTGTCTTTAAGCTTAACTGAACTTGTACCTACAGTAAAAGAAAAATGTGCTTCTATTTCTAGTTAATAAAGTAAGGAGACCGTTTAAGCTGATACTGTTGAAGTGACAGTAAACACGAGAAAAACACAAGAGCACGCTGAAGAGCCGTTCATTCCCCCTGAAGCTAGAGTCTCACAATTTTCCATCTAGCTGATGGGAGAGCGGTTGAAATCACTTGGCCTTGTTGCAAGATAACTCTCAAATAGTCATAACTCAGCTGTTCAGGCCAGTCTGGTTCATTTCTAACGATTACTGGCTTGAGTGAGGCAGTTATAAAACTTACACTGTTCCCTGGGAATTCATTCTGAAGTAACCATTATATTCCCATTTTATTTAAATCATTTTTCTTTTAATAGAGTAGTGTTTCATGTTTCTTCATTTTCATACCATTAGTCGACACGTGGAGAATAGATTCAATCATCCTTTTGTGCGTCTACTTTTGGACGTAAGCTGTGATTGTGTTAATGGGTATTATCCATTTCTTCAATTAGTTCCAATGCTTCTAAAAAATATCCAAATGAATGTATAGGAGGATTTAGTGACAAGTGAAGTGTAAAGTATCCAAATCAGGAATGGTACATGTGACAGTAAACAACATCCTTTACTTTTCTGTTCTTTGACATCATCACTTTTGACCGTATCACCTGGGCACATCCTCAAAACTCCTCAGAATCATACATAGAAATCAAAATTGTATGGCTGAAAAGGCTCTCATGGGGTTTAGTATATCATAGTTTCTTTTTCTACTTTGTGTCACGGGCTTTCTGGTTTGCCAGGATGCCAGCAGCCCCATAGCTGTTGCCCTTCCCCAGACAGAATTATTTAAATTTTATGATCTTTATAGTAACACTGCAGAAATTATTTTCCTTTTTATATTATCTACAGAACTATCCAAGGGCAACATGCCATTTCTAAAGGAACCGGAATTTCATCCATTGGGGATGTATTATTTGCAGTAATAAAGTATGCTAAGGTAGTATCTTTGATTCTAGCTTTTATCATCCTAGGATGACAATGTGTTTCATAAATCTTAAGGCATGTAAAGGAGCATGTGTTTTTAATAAGCCTGACTGCTTCCATTGGGAGCCCACCCAAGCTTCTACAATTTTTTTCCAAAGTCCCAGGTCTGCTGCTGTTCTGGCCTATGATTTTCATTTACTTGTTCAGTACAAGTTAAGTTCTTTGAGAATCCTGATTTTATTCAAACATGCTCTTCTTCAAATTATGAACGCTCTCTGCTAAAAGTGAACAATTAGTAATTACGAATGCTGGGTGCACCTGTTGTGAGATGATCCTTTTCTAAAATGCTTACCTAAATAGACATTTCTGTTCAGAGAGGGCAAAGCTGAAGCAAAGAGCGAAAAGGAAGTGTCCTATAAACAGCTGGAATACAAGCTGGAAGGCTGCTGTTAAGCTCCTGTACGAGGAGGTGTCACTGGCTACGTCCAGAGGGCACTTACTGGTACCGGGGATGGGGCTGCCGAGGCGATCTAGACCTCAGGGCTGAGCTGTTGGGTCTTTGACACCACCCAGTCAACCTGCACTAGCAGCATGTCCTCTTGGTGGTGCTGCAAAGAAATAAGATGCCTTTAGCTCTGCCACAGGTATTGGAAGGAGTCCTAACAACCGGTCTCTGTGTCAGCAGGGGAAAACTCATTGGTTTTTTTGGTTTGGTTTGGTTTTTTTCGCTAGTGCTGTGGTAGAATTATTTCTCATCTCATGCTCCAGTGCAATATGCGCTTGGTGGTCCTGTGGGGACCAGGCTGGCCCACCAGACCAAGTCACAGGACACAGCTGAATTCTGTCATTGCCGATGCTGAGGGGCCTGAAAAGAAATTCTGGACTTTCACTTGTCTGCCAAAAATGACCTTTCAGTAAGGTTGTGGGAGGGTGGAAGACAGCAAGGTCAAAGCCAGACTGGACTTAGGAATTGAACTTTTGTTGTTAATCGGGAAGCTTAGTGGGTCACGCACAAATTAATTGCCTGGTATTTCTCTTGGGTAATGGAACAGTAGTGTGATACAAGGAGAATTTAATTCCCAATGCCAAGTGAAACAGCTCCAACGCACACGCTGATCAACAGTAGTCGATAGCCTGCTGGTTAAGCCCCCCTGGGGGAACAGCTGAGGTTGGCAGTCCTTCCTCCACATCAGCGTGAGGGTTTACAAATGCCTCCCGCTCCTGTAGCAAGGGTCCGCACTAGTACAGCAGGCTGCCTTTATCGAACAATAAAATTTGTGTGTGTCTTCATATTCAGGGCTGTATCAAGGCCTGGTCAAGCTACTCACTCATTACGGAAACAGTGACCATCGGAAGGCCAGTAGAAACGTTCACCTCTATCCCGTGTTTGTGGGTGTAAGAGTACAACGTGCACCCGTGCGACTCGCTGGGTGTCGTCATGAGCTGAGCCGACCTTAGCAACAAGATCAGTGGGATGCAATCTGTAGTAGTTCTAAGCTTATCACACTTTGGAGCACGGACTTTGTTACTCACAACTATTTGCCACGTTTTAGCTTCTTAATGTATGAAAATTGCCGTTTTAAAACTCTACGTTGCACTTCACAAATAACACTACTTTTTCATGAGTCTGCAACATCTTGCACAAAATTAAATGCGTGAGTTTGCCCACATGCGAATGAGAAGAGTGAGCTGCTTAAATTTCACATAATTTTATAAGCAGCAAGAATCTGAAGTACTTCATAAGCACGTATTTGTATAGAGAGGTAAAATTCTGTAAGGCTATGTTTGTCCACTGTGGTAGACCCCGCGATGGCATCCTTGTTTCTTGTTGCGATGGGTTGGGCTACTGCTATACCCGCAGCAGCTCTGGTACATGGGTATCAGACCACGGGCAAGTAAGAAGGAAGGGTTGTGTATTAAGCAAGTCATGTAGGTGTATCAATCTATCCAGCCTGTTTCTACAAAAGAATCAGAGCTCTCCATCGTCCCATCCTTTGTACTCGGTCTCTCCACTCCTGCGGCTCTTAGGAGCGTTTGGAGAGCGCGTTGTTCTGGCGACAGAGCGATGGAAAGGTGATGTTACTTGCTGTGGAATGAAGGCGGTCCCTTAACAGCTGTCTGTGGTATTAACATGTTCTCTAAATAAAAAGTGGTACACAGAAACGCTGCGTATCGGCTCCCAGGTGTTGTAGATGTGCGGTGGGGAGTCCCAGAGAGGAAAACACCAGCCCTGCTCAGAGAGAGAGGTCAAACTGCTGACACGGTTAAAAGAGAAAGACTGTTGAGAGAGTCCAGAATGTGTTGAAACAAAAATAAAATCAATGTTGGCTTCCAAAATGATTCAAAAATAATACACTCCTAATAAAACAGAGTAAGTATTCCGTATGTTTTCTCTATATTCCGTCTTCCTTTACTATGAAGTAATTTTTGCAGTAGGAATTCTTTGTAAATTATGGAAGCACTGTAAACATCAGGCTAGAGTTATAACCTGGAAAAACCACCAGCCACAACAAAACGCAGAGATCTCTCAAAGGTAGACACCCACTGAATAACAAATTTCCTTACTGCCCTCCTTACAAGTTAGGTTTGAGTTCATGAAACCACAATTTATGAAAACTCTTTTTTCTTTTTTTATTGCTCTAATCTTTCAAAAGAGCTTAAACTTCCTCTGTGAAGTGTGCATTAAGAGGCAATGGCTTTGTTTCAAGAGTCAGACTACACTGTTTTCCAATTATTCAAAATATTAAGAAGCATATTAGAGGGCAACAAAGTCTATAAAAACACCTTACTGGCCTTTCTTTTATACATATATAAGTTTTGCTTTCAGATCTCTTTTCCTAAGTATTTAATTTCTTCTCACTTTTTTATATTTAATATCGTATAGTTTGCACATCCTCTTTTTTTCTTTCACCTTTGCAAATTACAACCTGTGTATCTGGAATATGCTTCAGTTCCTTAGACTTACAGGATATAAGGGGCTTGCACAATTTTTTCAAGTTAGTGAGTGTCTAATCAACTTTTGCTAGTAATTACAAACGGTATTCAGGTAGTTCACCTTTATTTCACTCTCCAAACCTGTCTGTATTTGGTAGATGCTTACAGGAAAAGTGGTACTGGAGAGATGTAAGGGAGATAATTTTTGCAAAGCTATTGCAGATAACTGGATTGAAAGTGGAAGTTTAACCCCTTTTGGACTCTGCTGATCTCAGCACCACCTGTTTCCTGAATCCAGCCGAGTTCCTGCCCCACTTTCCCCTCCGGTGAGCAGACATACCCAGATCAACCCCAGCCCTGCAAGCGGGCGACCCCACGGCTATCGTACTGCTGGAGCCTGGTGCTGGCGGCACGTTTACACAGCCCCTCAGCGGGACGTAACTCACACCCAGCACAGCTACTCAGGAAACTCCTTTAATGCTTTTAGCATGGATGTACCCGCGTTCCTGCTTCAGCAAAGCAGCTGGGCAGGTCACGGGCTGGGAAAAGAAAAATGTAGAAGCCGTCGTAGCTGTCTGTGATAGCAGGGGGACACCACCCTGATCTTGAAAGATCGAGTGCTATGACTCAGAGCATGGAGTGGGGTGTAAACCTCCCAAATTCCAGGTGTCTCCTATCTACCAGATGTTTCTTTCTTCTCTTACCAAAGCTCTTTCCAGGAGGCACCGATTCATATAAATTATTAAGTGTTTATCAGAGCAGCAGTTTTCACCCAGCTGAAATCACGTGCCATCAAATACCTTCTCCTGTGGTCACATAAATATTTAATTGGTGTGAAATGGGCTTGGGTAGAGCAGAGATTTGAATTATTTCTTATACTTTCTAGAAGCATATTTATCATGAGACTCGTGGCTGTTTGGTGCTGGTAGATGAAGCTCCATTAATAGCCAGGGGAAAAGGAAGGAAAACCTAGGACTGAATGCCCAGGTGCGGGTAGGGTGCAGAGAGACGTGTCCAAGGCATGGAATGCATAAAATGAGACATTTGAGTTTCTTAAAAATTTGTAATATCCTTAATACCTTGTCTCATTCTGCTGCTTGTTAAAATAGGGATAACCTTAGCCCTGTTGATCCCTAGAGGACAAAACTCATGGATCATGACAGTATGCATTTTTAAAGTTGTGCCTTGCAATTACTTCTAACTGGATTATTTTTATTTCTTTTGGTTGTGATTTCTAGTTTCAGCACCTTCTGATTTAAAAAAAAAAAAAAAAGCTGAGATTTTCACTTACTGGTACCTCTTTCAAAATACGAAGCTGTCGTTGAAAAACAAAACCCAATAACAATGAATGGTTCAGCCATTTTCGAATGAGGGTAGATAAGGAAACAGAAGCAGGGCTCCTTTGTGGAGGGTGGAGGAGTTCCTACCAGTCCCTGCCTTCCGTCAGCAATGGTCGACTTCCAGCCCACCTATCTATGGGAAAACCTGCATCCATGTTATTGTCATGCTACCTCTGCGGCATCCGTGTCGTCCTCTCCTTCCAGGCTTGTAAGGGAGGCTACCTCAATATATTTCATGGGCTGCTTCAAGTCCCAGATTTTACTTGGTTTTGAGAATAAATCCATCTCTGTGCATAAAATGCCCTAGGCTGATAAAGCCGCACGAGCATACAGGCGGTGTGAGCTATCCCCTGGAAAGGAGGCAGAGCAGTAGCTGCCAGCTGTTGTCCGAGCAGGCTACATCGCAGTCTGCTTCATCCTCCTGCTGCCTCTTCCAAAATCTGCAACTCGGACAAAAGCAGCAGCATAAAAATGACAAGTGTCTCATATTAAACAGCTAGTTTTTGCAGGGAGATGTCTATGGGCATTTTCTTCCCACCATACCTGACCATTGTTTTGTGTGTTTTATTTCTGACAGAAATTTTATTTTATTTATATGTGCGTGTATATATATATTATATATGTATATTTATTATATATTATATTTTATACATATTATTACATATATATATATTTATTTATATAGATATATTTCTATTATTTATATGACAGTGTTTTATTACTGACAGAAGGACAGAACACGAAAGAAAAAAGTTCAGCCATCCAAGCCCACATTCCTCAGTTACCTCCCATTCTCATCTGCTGCTCTATCCTCTGAACACAGGCTCCTTTTCACAGCATAAACAGTTTCCCCGTTGCGACTCCTTTCCTGCAGAACAATTCATCAACACCAAGATTAACTGATTTATGTTATTACCATTTTTCCTGCCACATGTCACCAGGGTGGTCCTCCCCTTTAAGTCCAGGGAAGAGGTCCAGATACGCAATGTTTGTAGCAATAGGGATTGTCTTTATTTGTGTACATTCCTAACAGGATAGACAGTTTACAGAGCTATGCTGTGATTTTTCTTTGGGGAGGAAGGAAAAAAAAAAAAAAAAAAAGGATGCCAGAGCCATAATTTTTAAAGGAACAGTGAAAAACTTTAGCTCCGTTTAACCATTCTTGATAATGCTCATTGTGAAGCTAGATTAGTTCTCTGAGAGTTGTTTGGTTTTTGCAACATTTTGCTCGGAACTTGAATGCATCTACACATTGTTTTTATGCGCACTTTCTTTTCTTTTTTGCTCCTTTTCCATTTAATTCTTCCGTGACCCATCAGCAAATAGGAAATGGATTTAGAATCTTTCTTTTCGCTGAATTTTAGCTGATTTCTCATACAACTTACTTCTGACTTTCTTGGAGGGTGGTTATCTTACAATCTCGTAAGCTTAAAGCATCAGCTGATCTTTACTGGGGTATATTTCTTCTGCTCCTCATCCCCCCTACTACAGGTACAGGATTTGTTCTTGCTGTTGCTTATCATGCTAGTATTATTGTATTGTTACCATACTGTTTTTATCACTGGTATAAATTTGCCCTAGTAAAAAGGGAATCTCTTTTTTGCAATATCCAGAGTTTAGTTCAATACTAAAATGCTAAGAAATTCTACTTCATTATTTTCTTGGCAACTGAATGACTAAAAAGCAGATGTCTTCAGAATAAATAAATGGCTGCTCACCACTATTATTTTTTTGTAATGAATATTTCTTTCCAGGCTAGTTTTCTTTTGCTGCGATGTTTGATTTAGGGTTTTGTTGGTTGGTTGGTTTTCTTGGTTTGGTTTGTTTTTTTTTTAAATCTCCTTACCTGAGGAAACTAGGCCTAAATGTAAAATGTGTGGTCCTACAGTACCCTAATCTGTAATATATTCCACGTTTCACTTGACACCAAACAGTTAATTTACTTTAATCCTAAATAAATCTGTTTAAGTATTGAAAGTCCCTACCAGTTTAATAGCCAAGTCCTAATCAGTGGAAAATAACCTGGCACTATTTACATTGGCCAGTGGATGTCACTGTTACAATGCAAATATAACTAAAAATAGCTATGGATAACTGAACAGTGATAGCAATGAATTTAAAACAGAAGGCTCATGTTTCTTAATAAGCCGTTATTGCTCTGAACCATTAAAGTTGGGGATAAGAAAAAAATATAGGCAATTAACCTATTCCACCTATTGGTTGGGATGGGATGGGATTATTTATTCTCCCTGGTGCGCGGCCCTTTGGTGCTGGGCACTGAATCACCCGCATCCTGCTGCTCAGGGCTGTGAGATACAAGGTTAGACAGGCTGTGGCTGAGGGAGCAGCTCTGGCGATCTTCTCCTTATCACTCCGTCATCGTGATGTGACGGGAAGCATTTCTGTTACATACGTCTGGTCATGTGATGGGAACCATCTTTTATTCAGAAGACGTATTTTGAAAAATATGGCATTGGATGCTATTATAAACTCTATTCCATAAATACTGGGCAACAAATTTGTTTGTTAGGGTACAGTGAGGCAAAAAGCAGAGTCATCGTGGGGTACCAGGCTCGCGTAGTTTGTTGACATCTTTTTTGCTGCCTCTTGTCAATCGACTACTAATCGCGATGTGTATGTCTTGCATTGTTCATTGCCGTTACACCACCAGTTAGTACAAACAGAATGATTGCTTGGAGTGATGACAAATCTCTCACACACACACACAAAATTTATATACACATATAAAAGTATGTTTTTGCCTTAACTACCACTACACGGCTCAAAAAGCATTATACTTGGAGATGGAGAACTGGCAAAGAGCAGTCAGAAAAAAAATGTATGACTTTCAGGGGGCTCTGAAGATTATTCTTCACCCTTGTCCTTCCCTTACCTCCACCTACCTTTTCCAGAAGAACCTTAACTCCCTACACAATGCCCCACTGCACTCTGTAGCACAGTATGCTATGAAGCCTGCTGTGGTACCGTGGTTCTTTTCCTGGAAAAAGTAGTGAGAAATATGCACGTGTATACTTGTATGCATATATCGGTGTAAATAGGTGTATACCTATAGGAACGTGTGCACAGAGCTCGTCTTGCTGACAATTTTCAGAGGCAGCCTGAGCTACCCTATCCTATCCAAAGCGAGCTGACAGTTTTCAGAACCCCATGGATTCCTTTAGGCTGTTATTGACTATGGGGTTTGCAGCCATAAACTTTCCTAGGTCAAATTCTCACCTGATGTTGAATTGAGCTTTGTTTAACTCGAGAGACTGTTAACAGCAGAAATGTGGAAAAATATGGGGCCTTTCATTAGGATAATATTTGTTTAAAGCTAAAATTGCTAATAGCATTGCCCTACCTTTCTTAAAACGTTCAACTTGTAGTTATCGTGCTTCCTCTCCATTAGCGCCTCACCACTTGTTGTCTTAGGTTCCAGCATGTCTTGCTTCAGTCCCACCAGTTAACTGAGCGAGGGATCTGGCAAAATATTTTCCTGAAGTAGCAAAAAATGTGATCCTGTTTCTCTGAAGCCTAAAATAATAGACGGTAGAACGGCTGAAACCTGCCTCCTGGCTTTTCCCATGCACGTGCGGGCTGGGGGAAGTGGTGTTTCCCAGGTTATCCTCTTTTTCTCTCCGCATGCTGTGTTGTGGACCTCTCCTTGAGTATTCTGCTGGACTGGTTTGGGGAACTGAAGGACTGGTTCAAGCGACACCGTGTGCGCTTGCAACTGCACAACTTACACAACCTCACTGGAACACGCTTTCTTTACACTTCTACAGGAATAAAGGAGAGAAGGATCCTTCAATAATAATTTAAACTAAATATTTTGCTACTGTTCTTAAATCTCCGAGTGCACATCGTAAAGCCATCAAGCTTTTCTGCAGTGCTGACAGGGTGTGCTTTGGAGATAAACAGCGAAACAAGAAGCATGTGACAGACTGAGGTGAACTGGCATTTTGAGAAACCGCAGTCATGGGATGTGGGCAACGACGTACAAAAGTGCTATACGTGCCTTCTATTCAGTTCATCGGGGGCAATGATATCTATTGATTTCAAGTGCAAAGCTTTTGTATATATTTTAGAAACGAGAAGTTAAAATGAGTACATGAAAACGATTTGCAGATTTTTGCCTTGGGTGCATTGAGACTGACAAATATTTTTCTGCTCTTGACAGCTTATTTCATCTGTATAGTGCTAAATGATGCTGAAATAAGATACAGTACAGTCAGTCAGTTCACGTTACTTCTGCAGCAGTAATAGTCAGGAACAAGGCTCGCTTAAAGAGCAGTACAAACCGTCGAACACTGAACAGGCTGTTGAGATGTAGCACTTCAGAGCATGTGAAATCAAAAAGCTATACACAAGCAAGAAGTAGGTATGTACTGATTTTTTTTTTTTTTTTCTTTTTATGATGATCATGGAACTGATTGCTAATGCCTCTTCATGCACCACCAAATATATGTTTTTCAATAAATATGAAAATACAAATAGATTGAGAAATCAAAACTGCTACTGTCTTACGGATGAGCATTTTTAAAAAGTTTTTAGATTACAAGAATATCTTTTCAGACTAACTAGCATGGATAGCTTACTAAAAACAATGACGCATTGTGTAATTAATCAGCATAATTCCCTATTAACACAATGATCATGAATATTTACATTACAAAAACGTTGTTATTTCTAAAGATTTTGAATGGTTAGAATCTTACCTAATACAAACAGAAAAAGCAGACTTGGAAAGCTGTGTCTGTGCATATGCTATTATTACCTTAGTTTACAACCATCTTATTAAGTAAAAAAAATGCAATTCCATAGTGTGCAATTTCACTTCGACTGAAAATAGCCAGCCTTTTTTTCAGGTTGTTTAGAATCAGGTATTGAATAGCTATTAAAACTATTTCACATGAAAGCCTTTTCAAAATGGATTTGGAAATGCAGAGTCCTAAATTGTCCTAGCAACTTAAAGGTAAATAACCTCTTATACTTAAATTGAAGCTATATACAGTGCTCCCACCTTGCTGTTAATTCAGGTCTGCAAGGTCGGATAAATGAATGTAACCAGTGGGATGAAGCACGATGGAAAACTTGCTGTGAATTTAAACAGATGATAGATTCAGTTATTCAGTAACTCTGTTTATCATTCTATGTAACTATGTATATCATTCTGGTTTTTGTGTTAAATGAAATGAAGATAGTCAACCGTTCTTAGGGCAGTAAAGACAAAATCCTTATGAACTTTTATCCTAATTTTGAAGTCCAAACCTCTTAGACATTCTTACGCTTCTCTATTAACCCGATCTCACCTCAAAAGCTAGTGACTATAAAACAATAGAGTAACAAATTTCCCAATAGGTTTAGCATTCCAAGAGTAACAAATTTCCCAATAGGTTTAGCATTCCAAACTGGAAAAAGTGGGTTTGGTGAGAAGCATCCGTTATTGCTGTGTCTCTGTTTAAGTCAGATGGAATTTGCAAGTCTCTCTTCCCCGGTGCGGGCCCTGGCATAAGCTGGTCCCCTTGCCAACCCCCGGGAGCCTGAGGGAATGCCTTTCTTTATGTTCTATATAAACTCTATAGATTATATATATATATAGATAGTAGCTGTATGTATTCCTTCATGTTCTCACCCCACAGTGAAATGACAGTACATCATGTTTCTTGCATAGATGCCTTATAGGGAAAAGGCAAGAGAAAGGGAGGCAGAACAAATTCTTTCCTTACTATTTGCTTTGTCTAAGGAACGTAATGTTAAAAAATGCTCTATGCCCTTCCATCCATTGTAAAAGGCAAAAGAAAAATGCCATTCTTCTATCAGGAAAAAAAAATAAAATTATCCCTTGCACTGATATTTGCACACTTTCACAACTCCAATTTCCATTTAAAAGAAGAGGAAAAAAGAGAAAGTTAAGCTAGAAATGCCCTCTTCAGAGAAGAAAGCCTTTATTTCAGTGCAAGAGCTTAGAAAATTATACCTAAAGGTATATGAAGCTGACCGAATTTTTGTATTGTTTCTGTGGCCACACACAATTCTTTTTCAATGTATGACGTCTTTTAAATGCAAAAGATTCAGGATAAGAAAACCAGAGAAATACAACACTGCCTGCAAATTAAAAGAAAAATCTAAGTTGGAAAAGGAGGAGGAGGAGAAAAAAAAAAAAATATCTGTTTTTTTGGTTAACTGTGATTTGCATTCTGGTTTTCCAGGTGTCTCTGGTGAGTAGTCCACAAGTCCCAGCATTCATACTCTTGTTTATTATTCTTTCACACTGTATACTTTGTGTTCCAAGAGATTTATTTTTTTAACAGCACTTGGCATGTAATTACTGTTTGTCCAGGATACAAGTAATGTACAAATATCCTGTCTGCAGCGAGTTCACTTGGCTCGTGTGTGAGGCACAGAACTAAATATATCTTCTGAGGGCAAGCCATGGTTTTACAGACTAATAGACTATCTCTGTGTTCATAGGAACAAAATGTAATCTAGATATCGTTTAAAATAAATCCTTGAGAACATTCACAGATGATTTCACTTGAGTCCTTTTAGCTCACGTGGAGCCTATGACAGTGCCACCAAATTAGCTTGGTGTTTGTATACAAGGAAAGTGCTCCTCTCCCATCATCCGCTTCCTGATGTCTAATTTGTCCTCAGCTATCATGCACTACTGCATTACTTTGATTTTCTGGGTTGCCAATTCAACGAGACAGTATTTAATGTCTGAAACATGTTTTTGACTCTTTCAAACAGAAATACATAAGCTTTTTTATTATTTGAAATTTTCAGATGTTGACAAATCACGACCAAGTTAAAAGCAATTTGCGATCACAAATATATTACGTTTGAAAAACCTTACCTCACTTTTTGATCAGTCTTAGGTATTTTGAAAATCTATATGAAATACTTTGCTATGGAACAAAGCATTGTACTTTTGCCCTATCATAAAAAGAAGAAAAAACTTTTTTTTTTTTTTTTTTAAAGCCCACATTACCACACTTGGATGTGGTGTTAAGGACACTCAGAGATATCAATTCTGTAAAAAAGCATCTTCAATATTACTATTGCTTATCGTTTCGTTTTGTAATAGTACAGTTCTTCCTAGGTCAGAATATAAGATGGTTAGGCCAGATGGCACCATGCTAATTTCTCTGCAAAACACCGTCTATAGCACTAATGCTAGGAGGCATGAGTCTTGTGGGAGTTCACCTGGCATAGCTGAGCAGGCAGCTCCGTGGTGGTGGAATGCAGAAGTCTGTGGGATGGGATAACCCACCTCAGTATGTTTCTTCCAAAATGATGGGGAGGTGATTGATGCATGGTAAATAGGTGTGTGGGCTTGCAGCTCACATGTTTGTCATTGATCCACTCTCAGATGCCGCTGTCAGAGAAAATACTTGTTATACTTCTAGTGGAGAGCTGGAATGAGGACATAGTACCCAGCAGGGTTTTGCAGCCATGAAGAAGTCTGGGAATGCAACAGGAAATAAGGCCAAAGCTGCACGTCAGTGATGCTGGAGAGAGACATTTCTGCAAAGATGCTAACTGAAATACCCTGTTAGGATTTCATTGATGCTGCAGCAACGAAGAAATAGTCATCTCTGAAGAAATTGTCAGTAGTTCCTTGTGCTTTGAAAGATCATAGGTTGACCAACGAGGAATGCAGGCGTGCTGTGAGATAAATTTAAAATTACCATATCTGAATTTCAGTGTTTTACCTATGTTGGAAAGGAAAAGCATGAGATTGCTGCACAGTGACATTACACCACTCTGCTAGCTGCTGCCAAGAGAATATCCTAATGTTTTTGTTGAATTATTTTGTTCGTATTACTGTAATCCTAGGACTTTCAGCTGTGGACTTGCGACTTTGCTCCTCCGAGTTCTGTAAAGAAATGTATAGCAGGAAAGACTGCCTTTCCTGAATGAACCGTATTAATTGATTTCACTTCTTCCTCACGTGCAGTTAACATGTCAAGCTCACATACTGTTGCCATATTGTTTCCATCTTGATGCGTGTGGAAATAACCAAGTGACATGCAGGTAGAGGTTTTACATCAGTGGCTGGCTGGCCATGCTCATAAACCATGCTCATCCCTCCTCCGTTTCACCTTTCCTTGCTGCCCTTGTAACAGTTAGTAATGTGGTTTTTCTTGGCTTTTTTTTTTTTTTGGGGGCGGGGGGGGGGTTGGTGGGAGGGGGGGGGGTGAGGGGGTTAAAAAATGTAGTCGGTAAAAAGAGCAGGTATGTGGCCAAAAAAATGGAAATGGTAAGAACTAATCGGTTCGAAACAGAACTAGCTTGGAGGTGATGAAAGGCTTGGCTTGCACTAAGCAGTAATAGAGGGTTAGTCTCTAAAGCAAGGACTTGATGATCCAGGAACAAATCTAGGAACAAATGCTGAAATTATAACTTTTTCTTTTACTGTAAATGTAGACTATATAACTAAGGACTACGTTAACATCTTGTTTCTGAAAGTTTCTGCTACTGTCACTCGCGAGGCTCCTGCGCCGAGAACATGGTACTAAAGAAATTCTGCACAGATTTGCAAAATAGGTCTACACAGTGGAAACATAAGTTAGAGGACAGATAATTTCACCATTTATAGTGATTTTTGTATTAGTCTATCAGATTATTTTCTTCTTTACTTGACAAATTAGGCTGCTAATCAGAAATAGACTTATATTGCAGCAGTTTGGTGGCTGGTACTGCAGAGCTGGATAACAGTTTTACTTGCTCTTTGCTTTAGATAAGATGTGAAATATGAAAACTGAGATGTACAACAGAAAAGAAAAATATGACTATGTAGAAGGTTGCCTACCTGGAAAATTTGGATAGGCACGTACATTGGATGTTGCTATTCTAATTCTGTTTTTCCCTTGTTACCTGTTTCTTGACATTTGTGCTTTCTTTCTAACCTCTTTGCATTATTATAGAAGGGACTTTTAGCAAACCAGCATTTCGCTCTCTATTCACTTCTGTATAGGGCTGTTCCAAGGATTCCAGTGTATACCGGGCACAAGAATGCTGAACTCCTTAGAATTCTGGTTTGGCATTTTGACCCAAATATTTCAGAACAAAATTGAGCTTCTTTGCTGAGGGAAATTAAATTTTCATAAACATATGAACTGTAAGTTTCTTTCTGTTTCTCATATTAGCTGGGTAAGTTAAGGCCAAAACTGGAAAAGTGACTCTGTTCAGGGAAATGATTAGGATGTAAACATAGACCTGTACAACACAGGCTTAAAAACAAGCAGCTAATTACAGCGAGGTACAGAATCAAGGCCCGAATGCTTTATATCAATCAGCAAGCACAGTCAATGCCATGGATATAAGAAAATTCTATCTAGTCAGAGAGAAAAGGTCTCTTAAATTGCCATAGAAATGAAATATTAAAATATGGAAATCAGTGAGATTTCAAGGGTTAGCATCTTAGCAACAGAAAGTAAAATCTTTATAGAAATGTTCAATTTTTTAAATTCATCTGCTTCAGCAGGCTCCATAATCTGCTTTCTAGACCTTCTCCGTAGTGACTGACAGTTTTATTAGAGTTAATGAAGGTCCTCCTCATTGTGCTAGCGTCCATGGCAAAACTCCCATTGTTTCCAGTAAGACCAGAACATTTGCAAACAATTTTACTGCAAATATTGAACAAAATGAATTTTGCATTGCACAGCTTTAAATACTACATAACTGCCCTCCTTGAAAGAGATGGACTCAACAATTCTGTAAACATTCATTTTTCATGCTTTTAAAGTGTACTACATAAAAATTGGTAGAAAACCAATAATTTTGGGTGCTGCTGTAAACAACTAGTGCAACATTCAGGCAACATTTTAGACTAAGGATTCACCCTGATCTCAAAAATCTTCTTGTAAATTGTTTAGAAATTGTACTTTGCAAGAATTTTAGGAATTGGTATGCTTGAGAAGGGACATTCAATTTTGGATTTGTATTATAGGCCATTTACTATCATCTTCCTATTCTGCACTTTGATGAGCTGCATAAGCATATATTCAACAAAACCCTTCACTAGAGATGTGAAAAAATAACGTAACTTTATAGTTTGTTTTAATAACTATTCAAAATTGTGTGTCTGCCTCCTGGTTTCAATTAGTCTGGTTCCAACGCCCTTGCATTTGTTTTTAATTACATCCTCTATTATAACCATTTGAAGGTCACCTAATCCTGTTCTGAGGCTTTACTGTTGCTGTCACCAAATGGGGTCAGACATGGCTCGGTCAAGGCAAATTTGGAAAATGTTCAAGGACGGATATTTCACTACTTTGTGGGTAACCTCTTCTGACGGTGCATTACCCATGCTGTAAAAACTTGTTCTTCATGTTCAATCTGAACCTCACGTGCCATGGTGTGTGGCTGTTGTCACTAATCAGATCATCTAGCACTAAAAAGAGTTTGGTACTGTCATCTTTGTAAGTGACTTTAGACGTAGTTGTAGGCTGCTGGAACTGCTTAGCTTAATTTTCAGGTTAAATAAACCCAGTTTCTTCAACTTCTCGCAGTTTATATATTGTAGATCCCTGACTGTCTTGGGTCACCCTTTTATGGACCTTCTCCAGTTTTCCCAACACCTTTCCTGAATTGAGGAGCTGTGAAGGGGAAAGCTAGACACAAAATTGCAGGTGCAGCTACAGTCATGCCAAGTAAAGGGGATTAATAACCCTTTGGTCTGCTGGCTACGTTTCTCCTAAGGTTTGCCTTCCTTGTGATACAAGTGCACAGTTGGCTGGTATTCAAGCTGGTGTTTCCTATAACCTTCAGGTCCTTCCCACCAGAGCTGCTGCTCAGCCTGAATTGATGTATGGGGTTTTTTTCAGGTGCAGAATTTAGCACTCACTGAACCTCATGAGTTTCTCTTGGAGTAAGTTTAGTTTTCTTTCTGGGCACTAGTTAACAGCTGGCTGTAATTAACTTTTGAGATGGCTGTATTTCTTAAGGAAATAATTGGCATATGCCACTTATCACAGGCTAATTAGGTTTTAATTTAAGGTTCTGTTTCATGTGGCTTTCTGAAAAGTACTATGGAAGTACAAAATTTCATTTAAAACATCTCTCTCTCATAGCCTGTTTTAGTAGCAAAACGAATTCCTGATAGAAAGCAAATCTGGAGTGAATCAGTCCTCCTGTTCTTCTCAGGCGAAATTTTTACAGATCGCAAGTAATACAGATATATGTAGAGCTATGCACATTATGATGAAGTGAGACCAAAATATCAAATCTTATTTTCTAATCTCTCCTGACAAAGATACTATCTCATGAAAAAGGTCTGTCTGTCTATCAAACAGAGTTTGATAGTTCAGCCAAAACCGAATACCTCAAACCTGAGCAAGAGCTCAGTAAGATGTGCAGGTACATCAACCGTCAAGCTTTTGAGTCATGATTTTTGTTCTGTTGACTTGTAGAGATAGAAGGTTTAGGTCTAGTTCTGTTTAATCCTGACCTCTTCACTAAGTCCAGAGTTTTGATCTATTTTGGAAAAGGTTTAGAAAAAGTTACGGAGAGATAAGGTGAGACTTATTTTAATATAACTAACGATTTCAAAAGATAGAATATTCATTAGCCAGTGAGTGTGAAGGTAATTTTTTATTTTAATAAGCTTCAGAGCTAATGTAGCTTGTGCATACAGAGCTTAAGAATGTATGCATTTCCTAGATATCTTAGCCATGAATTCGTAACTGTTCTGTTGCCTGCACTCTAAAAAATACTGTTAAACTGGACCGATCTCTCCTTATTTACCAAAGAATCATCTCTCCAGATTCTCATCATGTTTTACAATTACTAAGCTTAGTCAGTTGACAGTGTGAAGGATTTAGTGTAAAACACCTTTGCAGAGATATTTTTCCTTCTCTTTGCAGGCCCTACCCCCAGCTGTCGCATCTGTGGTTTCATGCGTACGTGCTACCTTCTGCTAAAAATAGAGCTTTCTTATTAAGAAACAAGTAGAAAAATAAATAATTTCTGTCCTCAGAATTTAATTCTTTGCTGGGTTTCTGAGCACTACCTTAGCCTGGCTTTCTCTCCCTATCGTTCTGTGCACTAATAGGGTCGGACAAATATTGTTTGAATTCAGGAGTTCCGTAACTCCATGGAGGACTTGTGGACCAGAAATTAGGTGGATGGCCCTGCGTACCAGGCAGCTGACGGCCTCTTTGCCACGACTGTGTGAGATAGCCTCTTTAGGCTGTAATTTTACTTACCAGCACCTTTTCTTCCCCTGTGCATTCTGTAGATTGTTATCATAAGAGAGCAGATAAGGGTCCTCTTGTTTTCCTCTGGTAAGGAAGGGAGCATAATGTATGCTGCTCTTCTGCTTCACCTGCAAGTCAAAGGTGGCAGCCAAGGTCTCTTGGAGAAATAGCTCTGGCCTCGCACCTTACAAAGGTTTAGACCATCCCAGTGGAAGAACTACACTTGCTGTTTGCAGACTACGTATGATTATTAACTACAAAGTCTATAGTTTGTATTATACTTGTTTTTTCCCCCCCCGGTGACCCTCAGCTGCTGGGTGTACGTTTGGCTTTAATCCCTACTTATCCATTCTAACATCTACCTAAAGGCTTGAAAGTAAAGGACAAGGACTTGATTCTACCTCTTCTTTCGGCTTGCTCCTAGTTTTCCAACATTTGTTGATCAACAAGAGCCAGCCTGGCTGGTCTCCACTTTCCTTATTCTGCAACGTCTCCAGTGCTGTCTCTCAGCAGGAAAGAGCTGTTCCCAGCAGTTTTCCTGCAATTGCAGGAGTGCAGAGGAATGCCTCATCTATTACCTTCAGCGCGCAGAAATCCGCCAGAGACTCATGAGTAGGATAACGTCCTCACCGCACTGTAGCTTCTGCATCTTTTCCTAAACGAACTGACAACAAACCTTCTGCAAATGTTCCAAACAAAAACAAAATGTGGCCAGCCACCGTGAGGAGGTAAGGTTATTTTTTCCCCTGATGGTGACAGTGGGATGTGTCAGCTGCGCCTTACATAAGAGCGACGTCTGGTCTACTCTAGGAAAATGTGCTGGAGAAGATCCTCCCCAGTTAGGATGCAATTTTTATTTTGCCTATCTAACGATAAGAGCCCTTGTATGGATGTATTGATTTATAGATGGCTGTTTAGTATGTTTTCACAGTGGAAAAACATCCTTATATACAAAGAAAGAAAAAAAAGAAGTGCGTATGCGTCGTGGTAGTTTAACTAAACGGATACAGACAAAGTAGTACAACTTTATAGTACAGACTGGCCTGTAGTAAGGGGTGGCAATCATGTAATTTTTTCAGCAGATGGTGTACTACAAACCCCAGTCAACTACGGGAAAGTTCCAGCTTTGCTTTACTGTCGGAGGAAATCTCTAGTACAGCTTCTAGCACACAAATGGAGCCGCGAACTTTGGAGGAATGAGGCAGTTTTTGCCGCCGGCTGCAGAGGTTACAGTAGGTGATTCAATTCGCTTCTGTCGTGTAAATAACGTGTGTCTTCCTCCATGGAGAAAAGGAGATAGATACCGCTAGGTGCCGGCTGGGACCGGCTGGATTTAGGAGGTTAGGAAAACCAGATCGTTGGGGTAGAAAAAATTAAAACCGAAACGTTCTGGGGGAGGTGAGTGATATTGTCATGAAACTTACTCAGACCTCAGAGAGAGTAATGTGCGCGGAGGGAGGCAGGGAAAGAAATTAAAGCAATATAAATTTGAATCTTTTATCATCTGGAATGAGCCTCTTGGCATACCCTGTGGAGAAAAGGGGAATTATAGCACCAGCAGCGGTAGAAACGGGCCACGTCAAGTCTTGAACGGGCAATTTAGTGTCTTTTTGTAAGCAGCTATCTGCAGGAAGATTGATGGCGAGTTGCAGAACGTATAGATAAAAAAAAAAAATAAATTAAAAAATGAAGCTGCTGGTGCAACAGAGGTTTATGGTGCGAGGGCAGGGATGGGGGGGCTGAAACAGCACCGTAGCACAGCGCCTGGATGCGAAGGCCCCCCCGGCCGGGGGAAGGGGATGCTATTTCTCCCTGGCGTCCCCTTGGCTCGCCGGTACCACCCGGTGTCTGTTGCAGAGGGCCGGGGCGGCAGCGACGAGGGACCCAGCCCGGGGGGGGGTTCGGGCGCCGCTGGG
>JAVKKW010000002.1:23603068-23619578 GCA_034782655.1 Micrastur ruficollis
AGCCTCTGGAGTTTGTTGCTTCTGGGTTTGGCGCCGTACCGTCCTGGCGTCCCGGTGTAAAGCTTGGGATATGGAATAGCTGGGAATTGGGGGGGGGCTCTGGCGCCGCGGGGGCTGAGCGCTGCCTGGGCTCGGCCGCTGTAGCTGGTGGGTTGGTTCTTCGGGGTGTTTAACTGCAAAGCAAAAGCTTTTGCTGGTCAACAAGGACAACGGTAAATTTTCTGCTGTGGTTACTAGCGCTATAAAACCTTTATTGTGATCCTGGTGGAAAAACGATAATTCCGCAACCAACTTTTTTTTTTTTTCCTTGATCCTGGAGCTGATGTTTTTACTTTTTTTTGTTTGTTTGCTTGTTTTTCTCTCTAATTCTACTTTGACAGATAGGATGGAACCAAGATTTCTTTCATTATGAGCATCCCTTCGCGCTCTTCCCGTTGTTTGAGTTGTTAACAAACTTTTTTCTTTTCTTAGGGTACAGTGTGCCATAAATTACAATTTAGCGTGCTACGCTTCGTACATAAATCATGGGTTCGCTTATTGGGTTTTTGCCTCGTTCAAGTTCTTCTCTTTGAATGGTTAGCGGAAAATAAATAATTCAAAGCACTTATTCCATTCTGGTAATTCCATAATAAATTTAGTTCCTTACTGTGGAGGTTTTGCATTTAATGCCTATCTTGTGTGCAGTAATGAGTGGTGCTGTTTCAAGTTGTAAAATGTCTAGTTCAGTCAGGTTCAAAGTTAATTCATTAGTATAAAAAAAAATAAATCTTTTTTTTCAACTGTCATAGATACGTTTATAAAAGCATTGGGTGACTTGGAGCCATGGTGTTAATCCTTAGTTTTTCATAAGAAACTATTACAGCAATGATTAGCAAGCTCCAGAGTCCCTGTCAAGGCCCTTCAGGAGCTATTCAGCTGTTCTGTAATAATATTTATATAAACCACCCCAAAACTAACTTCATTATGTTCAATTTCAGTGATGAAATTTAGTTGCTTGAAACCAAGCTACGCTATGCAATTTATGAAATTGTGTGTTTGCGGTGGTCATAAAGCTTCATAATAACCTGGGGGGTTTCGCTCGTTATTTACCGAGTAGATTGTTCTCTCCTCCTTATTCCTCAAGAAATCCCGGTTAAGGTGCCTTGCCAGTCGTAAGGCTTTGGATGAGAGAGGATGCTCTTATGGAGCAATGGAGCCTGTACAGCACTGACTAGTACGTGTATCCCTGTCCTGAACACATGCAGTGTGACGTGTGCTAAATCCACCTGAATGAGTTGGCCTTCTCTGTTTTCTCAGCCTACAGCTTTTAGGGATGGGGGAGGACAGCATGAAATCCTGGGCAAAAGGCTACAGAGGAACCAAGCACGCATAAATCACAATCAGGAACTCATCATTTAATTGTGAGGGATTTAAAAGACGCTGAGAATCCAGTACGCTGGAGTTCATAGGAGTTCTCAGCAGCAGAGCATCGTGTCATTTTGTGTAGGTTTATTGAATGTCATATTTTAAATCATTCTCCTACTTTAAATTTAACGATTTCAGTTGCTGTTGTTTCTAACTTACTGTAGATGACATTTTGACTAAATGCACTGTTTGTTTTCTAGCTGCTCACAAAACAGTGCCCTAAATTCCCCTTTTTTTACAGAATCGGTGGTAACCCTCATGAAATGGCCAACTGCCTATCACAGCTGTGCCTTCTATACTTCACTTGCATTAAGACCAAGCTTCGTTTCTTTGGGAGGATTGAAAAGGTGTTAATTTTTACGTGGGTAGTCAATCATATAGGAAACATATAAATCAACAACAATAATAGTTCCTGAAAACAAATAGAAATTAACTTTAATCTTTTTAGAAACACAGACTGTGGCTATTGCCAGGTAACAGAAAATTCAGATATTGTTGAAGAGAGGTAGCTTTTAAGATGGGAGATGGAACGGGCTAGAGAGCAGTTTATTTCCTTACGTACTCTGAGCACTTTGTTCTAGCTGAGAATACAAGCAGTGGTTTCTGCACCAGAGCTGTCTTTACAAGGCTTGAAAGAACGGGACCGAGGTCGCCAGTTTCTTGGGTGTCTAGTAATTTGCAACAGGGAGGAGAAAAGAGAAGAAAAGCGTTTATATCCCAAGGATTTGTCTCTGGTTAGAGTTTGGTGGCTTTTTTTTGGTTTTTTTTCCCTTTCTTTTTTCCTTCTTGACAGAGTGAGGAGGTGTTCACAGTAGGAGGCTGCCGTTATAATGTGCCACCATGGGTTTGTCTTGCTCTTTGTTCACATTGTGTATGCAGAGTGAAACCCTCCGTTTTCAAAAGCTGCAGTAGAGCTCAACATAGTGTTACAAAAAGACACTGAGAATTTTTAAAAACCCAATCCCATTCTTTTTCACCCCCCCCAGTTTTTGTTCTACTTGTATCCAAAGGTACGCCTATCAAAAAGAGCAGTGTCCTAGAGGTAGGCTAATCTGTGTCTCTGTGCCGATCTGTTGAGCCATCTGTATAGTATTCTGTGGCTATTTTTAACCTCTGCTGTGGCAGAAACTGCTTTTTCTGAAATTACTTTCCTCGGTAATATTCTCAAAGATGAAATCTTTATTATTAAATGTCTACCTTTATACTTTTCACCCCTCCATGCATGATGCAACCTAGGAACTCTGAAGAATTATGTCAGAGGAAAAAGGAAGAAATGTTTCTTATTTACTAGTTTTTTCCCAACTGTCCTTTAGAAAAGAAAAATCTCCGTCCTCAGACATTAATATGCAGTTTTGCTTAAAACTGCTAAGTAATAAATAGTTATTCAGGAAGGAATAAAAAGAATAAGATAATGTTGATGAGAACAAAGAGCATCTCCGTAAGTAATTTGTAGCTTAATAATTGCGGGAAAAGACAGCTCATTAGGATTTGGTGTTGGATCTCAATCACAGCTGAATAACAATCTTTTAAATGCATGACATAAAAGTATACAGCAGCCTTACAGTAGACTTTGTGTTTTCTGTAATGGGTATGGGACTAGTGCAGAGCAATTGCTTGTTTTATTAGGGAGTTCTGTTGAAAAATGACGTCCTTGGGAAGGAAGGGCAACCTAATTTGCAAGAGCTGCTTTTTTAACAGTTACTTGATGATGAGCAGGTTTGAAAGTTTCTGGCCTGACAGAAGGTAAACCTGTGTTTAGGGTGCAGGTCGAGGTAATTATGATGCTTAAAATGTAAAATATCTAGGTCTTTAGTTCTGGTACCCACACTGCAATTTCCTGCATGCTCTGCTGGGTGCTTTTATTGACTGGCGTTGTTCTTTTTAATGCCACTATCAAAACTTTTTAATGAAAGAGTTCAAGGCCGGGAAAAAGAAAAAGCGTTCGTGCCTTAAAATTGAGTTGCTTTTAGCGTGGCGTATGAGTTTAGGAACACGGGCTGCAGATTGAAATGCAGTGGCTGAGTTGGAGTGCTTCTCACGCGTCCTGATGAAGGTGTGTAATGGTACGGAAAGGAGTTCAGCAACTCCAAAACGCAGTATGTCCTTGAGAGTGCTGATTTAGCTTCTCAAGGGGTTTATCTTGAAATTGCATGATTTCTGAACAAATCGGGCATCTCCATCAAAGATGTATTCCTAGATCTGAACTTCCGATCAGTGCCAAATATTTTCTTTCATTTTATATATTAGCCATCTGAAGTTGTGGCACGGTTTAGGTGGGATTGAGGGTTAGGTTGAGAATCTCTAAAACGCTACAGTTGTTCTCCCTTCATGGGGGCACTTGTTACTTCGTTAACCGGTCGTGTTAAACCACTTTGAGCTACTTAGAGGACCACTGCTCTTCTAGGGTAGAGCTTTTTTGTCGTCGTCGTTTTACTCTAATCTCTTTATGACCTGCATTCTTTATAGAACAACTTGTGAATTTAATTTGCATTTACATTGTGAATTTAAATGAGCATTCCTAAAGATCACCTTTTTTTATATTGCTCCAGAGTTTTCAGAAACTTGGACTTGTAATTAAGATTCTTATGGAGAATTCTCCAAGGATGTTTGATACTTCCGTGGCACTGGCGGACCTAGTAAGCTTAATAATCCAAAGAGACTGCTGAAATTACTAGAAGATGCAATTCTGTCATACAAAAAATTATGAGAGATTGTGACTCTTCGCTGTTGCTCTCCAGAGCAGAAGGGCCAGGTTTCCATGTCGGTGTGAGTAAAGGAATTTTTAGGGCTCAGCTCTTTCATTTGCATTCCAAGGAGCACTAACATGTACAGAAAATTTCAAAGCTGTCCTCATCTTGACTCTGAAAGCTGAGAGCGATGCAGCTATTAATACACTCCCTTAAAACGATACCATATTCGAATAGTGCCATTTCTAATGCTCTTTCAGGGCACTGAAAAGCAAGGCCCAGTTTTTAATGAGATTTGCCTGGCTATATTTGCTCATCTTTTTGTTGCCTGGTACAGCTGCACAACTCGAGATGCACTTCACCTTTTTCAATCAGACACCTTAGGAGGGCCCGTAGTACGTCTTTTTATCCTGGATTATGCTGTTGTAGGTTGCAGCTTCATTAAAGTATACGGCTTCATTGGAAATAATCATTAAATATGACTCATTAAACCTTATATTATGCAGGTGCATGAGTGCTATAGATACAAGTTAAATATTGTTTCTTTTTTTTTTTTTTTTTTGACTCAATGAATATTTTAAATGCCAAAGCTAATGAAATCAGAAATTTTGGGGTTGTCGCATAACTCTGCTATCTGACTAGAGACGACGATGCTGTGGTAAGATGTCTGGGCATTAGCTTCCTACATTCTGATTTAAGTATAGCTTGCTATAGTATTATCTGTGGAAAAGATTTGTACCTATTCCAAAGCTTTTCAAAACTTCTGCAGTAGGGACTTGTTAAAATACGCAACCTCCGCCAACGCTGGTTTTCTTTAGAATTCTCATTTTACCATTTATATTTCATTGAGTACCACCACAAAATCGCAAGTTCCAGTTCTGCCTTCATGTTTTCGTTGGTTTATTCTGCTTCGTCATTTCTGAAATCTGCTAAATGAGGACGATAAATGAAACAGCTCTGCCAGTGTAACTTCTGTTGAATATTTGTAATAGTAGTTTCAATATTCCAGATTTTGTTTAAAAGTTTTGCAACAAACTTAGTAGTAGTCAACATATTTTATGGTAACAAAAATGAGAAATTGAAACATTGTCTTCACTAACAGTACCAAGAGCCCTGTGTTCCAAGCGATGCAGCCAGCTAGGTAGCAACTGGAAAAGTAATAATGGGGTTTTTTTCCCCACTGAAAAGTGAGGAAAAAAATAGGGATTCATATTTTAGGCATACTGTGATAGCAGAAATTAACTATGCTAAGTTCACAACCTTGTTGAGCAACATGTAGAGCTCTTCTTTTCTGCTTGGGCCTGTCTAAGGTGAAGAGAGTGTCTGTGTTGTCCTGAGTCAGACACGCAACGTGGTTTTCAGAAAGCATCACACCTGGGCTTGCTCAGGTTACAAATCTTAAATTCCCTGCACCAAGCTAGTTCTAGAATTAGTTCAGTTCTACATATCCTAGAGCATGTGTGACGGTAGCTTATTTGTCAGAGACAAGTGTAACTCCACGCTAAGCTACAGTGTACAGCAATATGTTTTAACAACTCTGAGCCTCAATGAATGCAGATTCATCACTGTTTTCTCAGAATGAGATTCTGAGTCTGCCTCAATTTGGGTTATCATCTGGCTTGCGAGGGCTGGAAGCCAGTGCGATTGCTTAAGTGAGGAATTGTTCATTTGTCTGACTGGTGAGGTCACAGTTTAATTCACAGTGCATTTGAACTGAATTAGTCAATGACTAATTGAAATTAGTGAATGGGGTTTTGGACAAGCTGATGTCTTAGTTATCCTTTTGGGTCATCTCATATACAAACATCAGGCAAATAGTAACAACTGTTTGATCGGCTTAAAGGTGGGGTCTCTTGCGGAAAAAAAGAAACCATGAAAGCAGGCGGAATGAGATTCTGTCTCTACAACTCAGGAAAAGGAAGCGCAGTTTGACGAGCACCCTGTACGAAGAGTATCTGCAGAAATCCCTTTTGAACGACAGGTTGCCACTGTTCGTACGGTTTTTGTTTGTTTCTTTAGTAACAACGTGGGACAAGAAGACGCATGGTTTTCCATGTCTCTTGGCTGCGATTCTGATTGGGTTTCTGTGTCGCACCGGTAGCTCAAGAAAGATACGCAACGAAAGGAAACTAGAGTGCTCTCAAAGCTGCGTTGAAAAATTCATAAGTACATCACAGTTACTGAAAAGCTGTAGCTAGTCACGTATGCTGCAGATAACTACTGTGACGATGGCAAGCTCTGGAGTTAGCAAATGTTTGAAATGTCATATTCTACTCACTGCTTGTCTGATTCAGTAGAATTACTCTTGCTCAGAAAATTCCCGTTTGTTTGTTTAGTAACTTCACCAATTGTACGCCCTTCTAAGCCAAAAGGTCTGATGCATATATTATTTGCATTCTGTTCTCTTTCTGCTTCATTAAACTGGTGGAGTTCGTATCTTTAATGAATTAATTTTCCTGAACCGTTGATCAAAGCTTTTTGCGGGGAGGAGGTCCCTTTGTATCTATTTTGCGGCAGTCCGTTAGCTTCCTTTTCTGTGTGGTTGTTCTAAAAGTAACTTAACAGTATGAGAAAATAACAACAAAAGAGCAAAGGGGATTAAACAGTGAAAATGCTGGGAGAAGCTAGCAATCCTCAGAATTTCCAAAATTTATGAATGAGTTGAGAGATTTGAGGGAGGAATTTTTTTGTAAAAAAGTAAATAAAAACAAATGTAGAAAGGTGGGTATTGATGCAGAGACACAGAAATGGTAGGTGGGTGGGTAGGTAGATAGGTAAAACAATACCAGGTCGTGAAAATAGACTGAGCATATTGAACAGGCTCCTATGTGTAAGCAGTGCTCCTCAGCTGGGTATGCTGAAGTAGGACTGTACGCTGGGGATTTGCAGATACCCCAGCAGTAGTACCCTCTTCACACAACGCCATGTCAGCAGCACCAGCTTCGGCACCGAGTATTGATTTCAAAGTCACTTGCTAAAAGAAAGAGGACAAAGTAACTCACAGAGACGGACGATGTTCAGATTTCAAAGAAGGTGACACTGTGAGTGTGTGAAAAATAATGAATGAAAGTATGCACAAACGCTTTAGAGAGAGAAATTCGGGTACCACCTGAATGCAAAATCTGTATGTCTTGAATACTCTGCAGGGGCTGGATTTTTTCAGCTGAGAGAAAAACGCCAGACCTATGCATTAGCGTCTACTCTCACATAAAATGTTTCTGGGTTTGTATGACATTGTACCTAAAATTGAAACGTGGTAAAACGTATTGATGGATTTTGAATAATCTCAGGTGGAGAGGCCTGGGGGTCTAAATTCATCTTGTGCGGAAAACTTCCATTTTGTTGATACAGTTAAAGATAGATCTGAGAGATATGTCTTTCTGTTTTTATATATTTTTAAAATTTGCTTTTGACTAAGCCTTCAGTAAACACTTGCACATCTCTGAGGGCTGATCCTTTGTAGAGGAAGGTTGTCATAGGTGAAATTCCACTGAACACTGGCACACTTGGAGGGCTTTGAATCACTCACAATCAGATTTTTTCTAAGGTTTTTCAGCAATGCAGGTGACTACTCTGTCAGGGGTTTTAATAGCGCGTGGTTACCTAACGGTGCAGTAATTGTTAGGAGTTATGCACCTAGTGCTGTGTGCAGGGTGCTGGAATTCAGTGCGCTCCACTACTTTAAAAAGCTGACCCTGAATATCTAAGGCTTATTTTTGTAAGCAAGTCTATTTTCACCAGAAAATTTAATTCTTTCTTAGAAATACGAATTTAGACCTGCATAGCTGTTTCCATTTACCTCTTTTATACATGCATTTGTTACGGTGTAGTCAGTGCTACACCCAGAGTTAACCCAGAATTCAGATTTAGGCAAAGCGCAGGCTTCATCCTGTCGTGTAGCCTCCTGAGTACAGCGTTGTACATCATTGAAGCAACTGCAAACTAATGAAGGTATAAAAGCCATGGATCCCTGGCAGCAGCTCTCCGCAGCACATCACAGGCTGAGGAGTCCCTGCCTGGGGATATGGGAGACATCAAGGGA
Source organism: Micrastur ruficollis (assembly GCA_034782655.1). NCBI lineage: Eukaryota > Metazoa > Chordata > Aves > Falconiformes > Falconidae > Micrastur > Micrastur ruficollis. The sequence goes on from JAVKKW010000002.1 coordinate 23,611,202, forward strand.
TGCAGGGGGAGAGCATTTGAGGACTGAACAAGACTTGTTAGGGGAGGAACCAAATCAGGGAAAGAGAAATCAACATGCTGAGGATCGAAATTTTACAATCCCTACAAATCCTTTTTCTAATATGTAAAAGCGAGGATTTTTCAGATAAAATGTTTTGTGCTCCAGTTTGCTTATATTACAATATTATAAGCAGGTGCTGTTGTCTATTCAGCAGCCACCAATGCGTTGCTCGCTCTTGTGAAGTGCCTTGTCGTATAGGGTTCGGTCAAAAAGGAGGAGAAGAATTTTCAGAAGCACAAATTGTCGGTAGGAATAAATGAATAATGCACGGGAGCTTAACCGTGTTGCTATTAATAATTCACACTTTTAAGAAATGTAGGACTTTGAAGTTGCTGTTTTAGAAATCCGGCACCTAAATAAAATGGAAAAACAGAGTGGGAAAACAGCCTGTCATAAGAAAGCACTTATCATTACTGCTGTCCTTCCTGAAATACGGTTGGACTCAAAGGTATTTTGTGATGATTGATTTGGTAATTATCTTGAGCATACTTGAACATAAATAAAACTTTGCCATAAAGATTTTATGGATGTAGTCCGCACAGGAGCCCCACATACTCTCACTGATAACAGTGGGATTTCAGTGGTTGTACCTGAGATTTTGATTTGATTTGCATTTATGGGGTTTAGCTGTGAATAAGAAATGATGGGTCCGGTATCTCATTATCAAATGTAAGCAGTAGATGAAGAGGAGTTAAACAGCCTATATTAATCACGCTCCAAAATGATAAGGAGGACAGGCTAATGAGGTGAGAGCAATACTTCAAATTCTGGCCCCATGTAAAAAGAAGTTCCCTGATCTTTATCTCCTGGACTGTCAGAGGTTTTTCCGTGGCTGAGGCATGAAGTGACCACTTTTTAGGATATTACTCTAAGACAAATACAATGTGCTGTTAGGGATCAATCCCAACTTGCTATTCTTTTGTCCTGTGGGAAAGGAGTGTCTCCAACTTTCTATTATTGTACAAAATCTAGAAATAAACATGCGATTGACTTGTATTCAGTCTGAGGAATAAACAAGGTGTTCTGAAATTTGCATTCATAAGTGCTTGTACTTCAATGGAAAGATTTCTTCAGAAAAAAAGAAAACGTCGCTTTGTATCCTAATGACAAGCCTTCAGATCTGTTTGTCCCTCTGACTGGACTGTTCTCCTTGGTCACCGCTTGTGACTTGATGGCCAGATCTGGTGTGTTGGTTCTGGAATGAGTTATCTGACAGGCCACAGATTTGGTTTCTGAGGTGTTTGGGATTGGGTTGTGCTGACGAGAAGTCCAGTGCCTAGCATCCAACAGTAGTACTACTGTAGTCACCGTGATTATTTAGTGATATAAACAATCTTTTACTGTTTTGCCTTTTATTGGACTTAATGGATCAGTTTGGTGAGATTTTGGAAATTAAAGCTTCACTTCAGATCCCACGGGACTTCCCTAGAGCTTTCTGATGCTGTTATGTTTTTCACCAGTGAATTAGTTGGTCAGGTGAAGAGCCTCCTTCGTGTTTTGCGTTACTTCTGTGTTATCGCTGGGAGTGAACTGCTAGCTCTTGGAGGATCTGAGCACGAGTCAGATGTTCTCATGGTCACGTAACAGCAAAGAAGGAAGCTGTGCTTGTTACTTACTAGTGCCATCGTCTAGTTCATATAGAACCTTTTAGAAATCATGGATTTCGTACCTACGGCGACCCGTAGATACTTGCTGTCAGACTTTTTTGCCTAGGCAGAAGGAACCCAAGTTTCTTGACAGGCTGAAATGAAAACAAGGCGAGGCAAGGAATCAAGATAAACTGGCTATTCAGCAATTTTTTTCCCTTTAACAAGGAAAAAAGAGGAGGAGACAAATGCCTTCAAAACAAGTATTCCTTTAACTTAGAAAAGCATTTTTACCAGTGCTAAATTCTGTCTGAGGTTAACAATCACCACTCCAATCTCGCCGTTGTTCTAAACTTTTTTTGACAGTAACCTTGGGCTGCTCTGAAAGCCTTGTAATCTAAGGGAAAAAGAATAAATGTCTTTGGTGTGGATGGTTAATGAAAACTAGAGTCAGTAAAAGTATGAGGCATGACTTCTTGACAAAATACTGTATAAAGTTCCAGAAGGAAGAGAGAGGTCTGGAAAGAGAGAAACACCTGGCAACTGGATGTTTTTTAAGTTGAGTATTAAAACTAGTTCGTGTTCTCTGCTTAGCAGATTTCATATTATGCATATATGACAAGTGTCTCATTAAAATGGACAGTTGTCTTTATAATACACCGAGCTGTATAGAAAATGTGTTTTTTTCAAACCAGTGAATATTTTTCATGTGGCTGTTCCTTTTTGTTCAGTTCTTTATTATCTTCCAGACAGACATTCCTGTATGCCACATAAGGTTCAAAATTCAACCATTAAACAAGAGCACGGGGGATGTTCTTCAGAGTCTTTCTTTTTTTAGCATGTAGAACAGTTAGTTCAAAAATACCAAAATCATTAGTTAAAAAAAGTAATGGAAGAAATAGTAGTGTGATGCTTGCCCATGAATTAAGGGGGGGGAAGATGGGTTTTATAGTTCAGAGTACGTCAATGGGACATACTCCCCCCTCCCCACCTCCCCAAACTCTGACGCTGTGACTTTTTTAAAGCTACTGTATCAAAAACATAAGAAGAAATAACGCTTTTTTTATTTTCCAAGTTTTAACTGTGAACACTTTTCTTGTTCACACAGAGGCTCCCAGGAGAAATGAATTTTAAGACATCGTTCTAAATGCTATGCAGAGGTGGAATAATTAGGGTATCATGATGTTAATTTTCTTTCTGGTTTTTGATACTTATTCACTTGTTTCTACTGCCAGTCACTTTCTCTTTACTGGAATTTTAATGGGCTGTTTTGAAAGCTGTGTTAGTGTGACTGGTTGGAAGAGTTGATCAAATTTCAAGAAAATTCTGGTCCCGTGAAAATTTTGACTTACTGCTGTGGAGTCCCCGTTGTGAGCATTCCTGAGCGGATCTGTTGGTGGTGTTACCAATTCATGACCAGGTAGCTGAAAAGAGTAAAGTTATGGAAGGATTGCAAACCTGCCTTGCTTGATGTCTGGTCTACTGGGAAATGCTGTGAAGAAAGTGTCTTATGCATTGAAGGTTTAAGATAGATCCTCTCTCTTTTGCTCTCTGAATGCTCAGATAAGCTAATCTTGTACCCCTGGAGGTGCTGAGAAAAAAATACCAGGTAACGCCAGAGAGAATATATAGAGAAGAAACAAGAGAAAGTGGGTTTATTCTGTTGTCTCTGTTGAGGCCTGAAATGGTAGATGTTTGAAGTGATGAAGTGACAGAACGTGCTCCACCACTCCGCCAAGGACAAGACTTCATTGCTGCGTTTCCCTAATATGCAAATACCTAGTTTTGTACTTTTTGTGAGTAGGTCATTCTTTGTGACCACAGTATCTATATAATTTATTCTTTTGTGAAACATCAAGCTATGCCCTTCCTCCCTTCCCATCCCAGCTTTCAGGTAGCAGAGGACAAAAGGCTTTCCAGTTCCCCTTTCAACATTATACTACTTAATGTAGAAGACTGTGCTATTAGGAAGAGCGTATGAGAGGTATCTGTTACTTTTGTGCTTATCAGAGTCCTTTCGTGGCTTCTAGAGAGACGGTGAGAGAGTAAGTGGCTGGAAAGAAGGTCAGAGCTGGTAGCTGTCTCTTGCTGTTGAATACGTGAAGCTATTTCTTCCTCTGCGCTCATCTGGGGATCCTTGTGTGACACGGGGGGGCCTTGGAAGAGCCCATTCTAAATGGTTATGAGATTTTAGCTCATTGCCAGCATGCTTGTTAAGCTGCCAAATGTACATTTATGTTTTATATGTCCACTATATATGTACGTACCTCAGAGAAAGGAAGAAGCCAGCATCAGTGAAAAGACGCTAGCCTCTTAAACCGCACTCTTGCGTTAATTATGTGACCGTTAGTACACCATGAGGAAGCAAACGATGACAGTTTAATTCAAACCAGCAGCGGCTTTGTCCGGAACGTTTCATAGATTTCATCGAGGATATCCTCAAAATGTATTCTTTCATGAAAAATGTGGTTTAGTTTAGAGATTTTAGCCTCTTTCAGCTTGATTAGGGTATTTCTTTCTTCTTTTTTTCCTCTTTTCATTTGAAATTCACTGTTTTCAAGAAGCGAAGGGCTGGAGGGGAGGGGGGACACACTCCATTTGGTTGTTACTGCTACTTTCATTCCTTTTGTTTATTAGATGATTATTTAATACAGTTTCCACTAGAAAGTGTGTATTAATGTAGTTTTGGTTATGTGCTTTCTTTCTCATGCTGTTTTGCTTTTCATTTCATGTGTTCGTTTTTCTTGTAGTGATCTATTTTTTTGTAAACACAAGGTTTTCCTTACTGATTCATTTCAAATTTCATTTTATACTTGCTGAATACTTGAGTGCTGAAGTCATTGTAAAATACTCTAGTGTAAAGATTGGCTATAACTGTTGGATGAAGATACATTTTATGCTACACAATTATTGTTGAGTTACCAATGTTGTGATTTTTCTTTTTTTTTTTTTTTTTTTTAATGCTTAATAAAGATATTAAAGTAGCAGGTGCAAATATGAATTAATAATGCAAGCTGTCTCACAAGTAATTCTGGATGTTTCTGGACATGTGAGCAGTTCATTATACGTTGCTAATAAGACTTCACTCTCTCTTTTTTTTTTTTTCTTCTTTTTTCCTAAGAACTGGCATCATGGTTATTAGTATGATTATAACTGCATATGAGGTCCTTGTGTGCCAAGTGAACCAAAGTAATACATTTGATGAGAACTACTTCAGCATCTATCAACAGCACAGCGTAGCTCTAGGGTGCTGATAGCAGATTGCCTGTTGATTTGCCTGCAGATTGTCTGAGTTTTAAAATGACACAGCACTGATGGTCCAGTTCTCTTCAGATCTGTAAAATATGCTTATATTCTTCATTTTTCACAAGAACACATAGCGAAGAACCTGACCAAAATTTACAAATAATTCATTGATAGTGGTCAAAAAAAACCCTGAAGGTACTGCTTAGTCTCTCTCTCGTTTGTTTCCTTGTTTGTTTCCTTGTTTGTTTCCTTGTTTGTTTCCTTGTTTGTTCCCTTGTTTGTTCCCTTGTTTGTTCCCTTGTTTGTTCCCTTGTTTGTTCCCTTGTTTGCTTTGTTACCCCCTCCTTTTTTTTTTTTTTTTTTTTCCCTTCCTTTAATAATCCAATAATCAGGGCATCCAGTAGGTAAATATTCTATCAGACTGCGTTATGGAAGTGGACGGAGACTGGAATGCAGATGATTCCCATCCAAGAGCCTGCACTGAGAGAGAGAAAAGGTGGGGGGGAAGAGAGACGTGAGAGACTGGGAAAGGGGAGAGGATCCTAACCCTGCTAGTTACGCCTATGGTAATAGATTTTCCCAATGCAGGAAAAAAATACTCCTTGTCAGAATAGGAGATGATACTTTTCAGTAAATGCCTCACGAGAAGTTATTCTAACGAAGAGATTATTGATTCATGATCCTCTTCTCTTCCTATTTTTCTCTCATTAATTTCTCTTAGTTTAATGCAAATGTGCTTTGTAAACTTTTTATAAAAGCATGCCAGGGGTTCAGGTTTTGCGTGAATTTCGGTTCATGAAAAAGGGGGTCACGAGGACGGTACCAGGAAATGTGTGACAACTGCTTAAGGAATAGAGCTGGTTCACAGGCTCACAGTCGTTAGGTGCTGATTGAATATATGATACAAAGGCAGTTTTCCACAAATGGTGTTTTTTTCCAATGCAGGAAGTAATGCAGAAACTCAGTCTGTAATAGTGGGAAACTGACTGTCCTAAATACAGTATAGTTTCTCTTTCTCGGTAAACAGATGGATTTTGCACAGAGTTGTCATCTTGTTCTGTTCGGGAGCTGTTGCTTCATTGAGAATAGTTCAGCTGGAGTATCGCATCCTCCTGTAACTGTGGAGTTTAGGCAACTTTGGCTATGGCCAAGTTCTCCAAAATGGACGTCTGTATTTTTAATAAAAAAGTGCAGGAAAAACAGCAAGTCTCAACAGATCACTTAAGTAAACCTAAGACTGTAGAGAAAGGACTAAGAATTTCCATTTCTTCAGCTTTACAAAGCCTTTACATTTTTGGCGGTACTCTAAAATAAGAAACTAGACTAAACTACCACACAGAAAAAAACTCACGCTTCTCTTTAAAATAAATCTGCATAAATATTATAAAACTCAAGAATGAGATACTTGAATAGTAAAATATCCCTTACAAATGTTGTGAATATAAAAAGAGATGTAGTTCAATGGGACCATCTGCCGTATCAACTTGCAATATTAATCTTACAGCTACAGAAAGTGAAGCTTTGTATTTCAATAGGTGTGACTTCTAATAACAGCCACGTTGAATTTGCTGGATGTCTGACCAGCAAAGGTGAGTTCCTTTCAGGAGACTCTTTAAAAGTAAGTCTGATTGTGCCAGAGGACATCTCTAGTCCTTTGCATGTTTTAATGTCCTTACCTCCTTTCTCTGTTAGCTTGCAGAATTCAGGAGATTCTTCTTAACTGACTGTTTTCTACTTCTGTTACCATACTTGAACCTTCATAGGTTCCACTTTAAAAAAAACAAAACAACACCTATATATAAATCTTTTGTCTTCATTCTGCTGTAGTTGCTCTATTAGCTTAACTCTTTCTGCAGGATTTTTTTTTCTTTTCCCTTTTCTCCTTGCTCTGAGGAAGAGCTTCCAGAACTGTGTAAGAAATTAGGTCAGAAGGTGTCTCCGGAGGCATCTAGTCTAAAACTCTGCTCCAAGCAGCCCAACTTCAAAGCTAGGTCAGGTTGCTCAGAGCCTTATCCAGTCAGGTTTTGAAAATCTCCAGTTCCACAGCCCTCTCTGTCCCTGTGCTTCACCATCCTCACTGGGACGAATCGTTTCCTTACGACCCATTGAAATTTTCCACGTTGCATCTTGTGACTGTTCTCGCCTGTCTTTTTGCTGGGTACCTATGTCTGCCTCTTCTCTCTGTAACCCCCCTTTTAAGCAGTGGAATTATCTGCAAAGAGCAGCCTGGGGGTGCGGTTAAGTTGTCCCTTAGACTTCTTAATGGTGAAGCGTTGTTTCATCAGCTGCTCTTCCTATGCCACCCGCTCCAGCTTCTTAACCATCTTAGTAACCCACCGCTGGACTCTCTCCAGCATGTTACAGTCTCCTGCATAGGGAGGCCCCGAAACTGGGCACGGTTCAAGGTGTGGCTGCAGGAGGGTCAACTAGAGAGGAGTAATCTCTTCCCTTGACCTCCTGGCTTCACACTTGTCAAAGCAGCTCAACAAGGAACCAGCCTTTGTTTCCGCAAGGGCTCACTGTTGACTCCACTGGGAGCCCGCATTTTGAGAGGTGCACCGTCAATTATTATAGCCAATAGCCATCACCATTAATTTCTAAATTAACTTCGTTTGTTGGTTTCAACTAGTATTAAGGCTTTCACCAACAAAGAGAGCAGGGAACTATTCAAAGGATGGATGCATGGCTCCATCATTTGATGTGAATGACGAACGATTTGTCTGCTGCAGTGCCTAGTGTTGGTCTTGAGAAGCAGAAGCCTGTAAAGTATTTGAATAGATAAAGATCATATATGAAACTTTGATTTCAAGGCTCCAGATACTAATTGCCTTCTAATTTGAAGTCCTGGCTGTAGTCGGAAGTTCTCACAGGCATAGATGGCTCATGGAAGGGCAGGTCACGAGCTATACGTGAGCTCTGCTATTTTGATTTATTTTTAACGCAACACACTGAATGAATTGGGCCTCAAAAGCTGCCATCAAAAAAATAACTGAAGTCATGTATCCTACTAGCAGCAAAAGAAAAACACTTAAAACCCCTCACCCTCCCCAAACCAACCCTTCAGGGCTTTTTATAAGGGGAGAAAAAAACCCCAACCCACTAATGGCAGACTTTCCATCAGTTTGTCAATTTGCCAATCAGAAATAAAGAGTAGCAGTGACTTGAGTGCTTGGAGTTCTTGGGGAAGTGGTCTACCCCCCTGGCGTGAAATACAGAAGTGCACAGTTTACACATAGAGCTTTGGAAGAAGTTGAAGGCAACTGAATGCACTAAAGAGAAGTCGTCACATCTAACAAAAGCAGGTGATGAGCCTCAAGAGATGTGAGATACGTATCTGTAACCATTGTCATTTACCTTCGTGTTCACATCAGGGTGATATAGGTGCCTTTTGATGCAAAGCGAATTACTTGCTACAACTGTCCAGCAAGAAGTGTGGGCTTTTCCCTCCCCCCCCAATCTTTTTACTTGACATGGTTGGTTTTTTA
>JAVKKW010000002.1:23620534-23644189 GCA_034782655.1 Micrastur ruficollis
TTCTACTACTCCTTTGAAAAGAATTTAAAGTTACAGCTGGGTGAAGTAATGGTGTTTCTATCCTGTCTCCTGAGTAATGAGCCCAAATACAGTCATTGAAAGAATTATGTGAATTTGTTTTTATTCAGGCTAGGTGCTTATATACCCCATATGTAACATCTTTACTGTTGTGCAGAAGCTAGTTCTATATGGCGTTGTCAGAGCTTTGGAACAAAGCTGATCTTTTGCATCTGCCTCACTAAAATTTTGTATGAATATTATAGGAAAGCATGATGCTTTTAGTTTACTTGAAGAAGATATTCCTTTAAGTTTTATTTTTCGGATACAATTGGTAAGACTTATTTCCTTTGTCATTAATATCTCTTTGTGCTTCTGCAACTAGTCCAGCAGGAATGTAATCAAAATGAACAGCTATAGTGAGAAAGGGTTTCTAATGATAATGTGCAAAGGTTTTCTATCAGCAAAATATATTTCCCTTAGTATCTGGAAACAACTTTTGAAATCAAAAGCTGAAAGATTGTGCAGACAGACAGCTGGAATCACTGCAGCAGAAAATACTTAATCTTTTGGCTTCCCTACAAATACCGAGTAAGATTATTTTTTTTATTTTATCTGAAGTTGAATCTAAGCAGTTGTTCGGATGTAGTATTATGGTATTAATTCAATAGCAGGGCTGAAAATCCATTTGGTGAATTTGGTTCATTTGGAAGTTTTGGATTTCTTTTTATGCTGGAAGTACAAATGTAGTTCTCATTAGAAGCCAGTTTTACTTTCATAAGCGCTGGCCAAACTTCACATAACAAGGCAAAATAATTGCTCTTACGTAAAAGCAAAAAAATGAGAAAGAATAGAGTTGAGATTCTCCTTTCTCTTTTTTCCGATATATTCATATTTCTTTTGCTATTTTACCTGAAGGAATATAAAAGCAGCATAGTGGGTACAGCTGCAGAGCTTTCAGTTGAAGCCAAGGAAGAATACAGAAATTTTACTGTATCAAAGGATGTTTCTATTAAATTGCTTCACAAGAAGCATTTTCTGAGAAGTTGATTTTCCCATTGTTTATAGCAGTCAAACTCCAAAACACTTTTAAAAACAGTGAATACATAAAAGTTATTCCCCAAACGTCTGTCTTCCTTCTGTCTCTCCCTTGTATAATAGCATCTTCCCCCTGCCCCCTGCCCTTTTCCCTGTTGTCTTTTAGGCAAGGAAAACTTACCCAAATGTCTTGGGCATAAAAATATAATAATTCCTTAAAACCAATTGCTGATCGATTTTTAATCGGTTGTAATTTGATTTCTGGTTTATTGGCAGGTCGCTCTCCTTATCCCTTATAAAGATTTCCCTTGCATCCTTTTATTCAAGCAATATAAACTGATAGAAACTATCTCTTACAATTCAAACAGTGAAATCATCATTATGTATCCTTGTCTCCCCCTTCGCTCTTCGGAAATAGAGTCAAATCTTTACCATTTTTCAAGAAGTTGTAGCCCATTTGTGTTGAGCAAGTCATTAACACTATTTCAAGTGTGAGAGGATTTTGTTTCTGTGCGGGTGTTTATAGTGTGCTTTTGTTAGAGCGAATAAATAGAATAAAGGATTTGTTGTCTCGCATTTCATGACAGTCTTCCCAAATTTTGTTACTATAGTTCAGAATATTAGTTCTGGACAACGTGTGTCAAAATGAAAGAAAATTTTAAGCAGATTAAGGTTTTTAATTTGTTTATGAAAAAGAGCTGCTTTCTTGTCTGACACTTTCATTATCAGAAATACTAAACAATTCCATAAAGATGACTTAATTCATGGATACTCCTTCCTAGTGCAATCCTCTTTATAGGTTACTTCTAGAATATAAAAATCCCCATCCCTCACCCAAATAGTTCCATTTTTTAATACTTCTGCATACCAAAGAAAAAGCATGTCTTAGCTTGACCTGATACCACGATTACCCTGTCACCATACATACTTTTTTCCTTCCCCGTTAACTTACTTGTATTGAAATAATACAAAGATGCCTCACATAGAGGTAAGGGCTTAATTTTCTTAAAGGTGAAGCTGTGCTTTGCCCCAGTAATGAAATGTGTATGTCCTGCCTAAACTACACCAGGTAACATGACCCCTCCAGACCTTCCTCTCCTTCCTCTGTTTGTTCATTTGGTTTTTTTTTTATTTAAAAGAAACATTCAGAATTATCGGTGATTATAAAATTTTGTAAGTGTGATGTTAAATATTTCATTTGATACCTTGAATAAGTGAGATCAATAGGGATGTCAATCTTAAAATTCAGATCAAAACAGGAGATGACCAATTTCTTTACCAGGAAGGTGGTCAAGCACTGGAACAGGCTTCCTAGAGAGGTGTCGATGCCCCGAGCCCGTCAGTGATCAAGAGTCATTTGGACAATACACTCAGTAGCATGCTTTAACATTTGGTCAGCCCCGAAGCGGTCAGGCAGTTGGACTACATGGTTGTTGTAGGTCCCATCCAACTGAAATTATTCTGTTCTTCTACAGTAAATTGCTTTTTTTTCTGGTGAGACTAGGAAGCTCTTCCCTGCCCATTTCTCTCTGGCAGCGGCAGTTTTCGAGGTGCTGAAGCTGATAACGTGAACCAAGAAGTTTTATGCTCTTTCATAGTGCCCAAGGCATTTCACTTGCTTTTAATAGAGGAGCAGAGTGTGCAAATTAGCTGTCATCTCTAAACTGCTTTTACTTTACTGGAGTCCCAGGCAGCCCCAGGGTTGCCGGTGCGTTCCCACGTGGTACTTTAGACAACATTGGAAAGGTGCTAGCTCGTGAAAAGACCCAGCTCTGCAGCCACCTTTTCTTTAGTCTTCATTTTGCCTTCCTCGCCCTGAAAATGCCTCTGTCCCCTGCGAAGCAACCTGGAAGGATATGGGCTTGGTGTCTTCTGTAATGACCTGGTTGGCACAAACTCTTGCTGGTCAGAATGGGACATTTAAGGCTGTTGAAACAGCAGCCTGCTGCTTCTGTGGGTTGGGAGGACAGGAAAAGCAGGAAGGTCGGTCCATGGCTACGTTCCTGGCAGCCTAGCCAGAACAGTGTCATTACAAATAATTAAAAAAACCTTCCAGGTATTAAAAAAAAATTGAAGGCAACTTCACTGTTTTATTTGGAAGACCCTTACTTTCCTATGCTTGCAGTGTTGTGCATGGCTCATGCATGAAATGAAAGGAGGCATCTATAAACATAAATTATTAGAAAATAATTTTCAGGTTTTTTAATGATGGTTTCTCATTGCTTCGTATGCTGATGCTTAGAAACGGTTGTCAGCTGAACGCTGTTGTCTTTAGAGTTAAGGTATCATCAGGCTTTTTGTTGAAGTGTACTTGAAAAAAGTCTTTGTACGTTTTCACTCTTTTTCTGTGTTTAGGGATGTGTTTCTTTCAAATAGATTATCAGCCCTGGCAATTCATTTAGAGGTTCTGTTCCTCCTATTTTCTTTGTTTTACACTAATCTATTAGTTGTTATGGGAAACAAGATTGGACAGAAAGAGGCAGCACTGGACATGGTCTTTCTACTTAACGCTGGTTTCAAATTAATTACCGTTCTTTACATATCTAATTATAAACAATACCTTGTAACCTCTAGAAGAATAAGAGGATTTTTTAAGTTAACTTCAATGCCAGGTAAATTTTGCATGTGCGTGTGTGTATATATATGTATATGTAAAATAATTAATGTTTTACATAAGGTTTTGTGAAAGTATTTCTGACAAAACCCACTTAACTTTAGATGTGTTCAGCCCCGTTATTTTCAGCCAAGGTGACTATTTTTTCATGGGTGATGTCAGCAAGAGCTATCAGTATTTAGCCTAGCTGGGGACCTAAGCAATATAAATCCAGAAGAGCGCTATGAAGTTTTGTCATAGCACCAGATAAAATTTTGGACCCATTTTTGTTGTCTTAGCAAGTTGTGATAGAAAGGCAGATTTTGGCAGTCAGCTTTGTGTAATGATTTGCCTATATGATGGGATGAAGAAAAGCGGACACTGTGAAACGATTTGGAGTCCTGTTAGTCTTGTCCTGCCTTCTTCAGCGTGACCCCTTATTAGGTTCAGCTGTCAGGATGAGACCACGTCAGCTCGTATGGCTAGAAGTGCATAGATACAGAGTTCTTTACTACTGGGCATTGTGGCTGAGGACCAGTATTCAGAGAAAACCAAACAAAACCAAACAGACTTACAGCTAGCAAATCTCAAGGATTGAAGTATCCTTATTTCTGAAGTCCTGATATGGTTGATCCATCTGCTGTGTATTAATACCTTGATATATTTGTTCATTAGATCTTAGTCTACTATGTAATCAGCATTTCCCTGGGTCAGCAACATTCTCGCACCTTTTGATTTTGGTCCCTAGGTCCACACACCGTGTTGGGTGATTAGAATGGGCTTTTTAGTGAAGTTTTGCTCTTCTGAACTCTGCTTCAGCCAACCCGGATGGTATTCATGTTGACTTATGCTAATGCTGATAACTTAGGAAAATCTTGAAGATGTCTTAAGTTATCTTTCCTTTTACCACAAGAATCCAGACCTTGTGACGTGATCCATTGCTGCATATACGCCAACGAAATGGCTGGATTGTTTGATGGGAGCACATTACGTGCTTTTCTGGATAGGCTCAGAAAGATACTTCTTTGCTGGCCTGAGCTACAGGGACAGTATTATGTTAAACAAATATCATTGCTTATGATATCATTGCATCGCTTATTCGTAAGTCTATCTTTAACAAAAGTAGGAAAAATTGAAACAATAAACTCAAGTGGGTATATGAGTCTTCATGTTGAGTGAAATAATTGCAAAGTGTGAATTTTGCCATCTCACTAGTGCCAGCTGTTCATGCTGTTATATTCACATTTTTTCACTTCCTTCAAAATTAAAGCTTTTTTCTTTTTTCCCCTTAGTTTGCACTAAGAGATCTAGAAATGGTTTCCAAATCCTAAAATGGAAGTCATAATTTTAAAAAGTCCGATAATCACCTATAGAAGAGCTTTCTGTTGATTTAACTTACACTTCGATTTTGTGTTGCATATGACTCCTTTAGATTTAATTGCACAGAATACATAATGATATTAATAATTCTAAAGACAGTGCTCTACCAGTGAGAGTGAGGCAAGTCTTGCAGTGGGAGAGCAAATATCTTTTATTAGCTAGCATAATTAGAAAAGTTAGACAAGCTTCTAAGCATGTAAAAACTTTTTGCAGATCTGAAATGAAAGCTGGAAGCTTCAAATGTAGATTAAGAAATTGTTGTGAGATTGATAACATCTATTAAACGTGGTACACCATCTTTTCTTTCAGATGATCTAATAGATTTAACTGAATTTTAAATTAATCAGGGTCGTCGTGGTATTTGATAACTGTTATTCCACTGCGGTTAGAAATAGTTACAATTTGCGATATTACAAAGCTATGCACGCACACTTGTTTTATTATAGGAAAGTTTGATGTTAATGACCATAATTTACACAACGTTGAATACCTCTTGAATGTGTCCTAACTTCGAGCACAAGCAGCGCTATCAAATAATGCATGGAACTACGTGTTACTAGAGTGAAGCTCGGTGCGTTGCACTGCAGTCGTTACCGTGATAAATGCTAACCTGAAAGTTAGGTCGAAACTTTTTCAGAATGCATGTCTCCACATCTAGGTATGAAATCAAGCGCTTGTGGGTTAGTAAAAGTATTGACTTACAATTTGAATGGTTGCAAAGTCTGTTTCACTTTCAGAATACCTTCCGTTAAATTGTATGTAACTCCACTTGCAGTGTCTGCTGAGAGCTCTTCCTGAGGACAGTAGTCAGAAACTACATTTTGATTTTTTTGAATTTAATATATTTGAATTGTTCTGCCTATGCTGTGCTCCAGGATGTTCCCAAGAGGCAACTGCTCTTTCTTGTGTTAAACATAATTTCCCCGCCCCCCCCATCATCATCTTCACCTTTTGTAAATTAATGCATTTGCTCTTATTGAATATGCTAACGAATAGATAAACAGTATAGTGGCATCACCTGTGATTAATTTTTTCTTTCAATGTTAGATAACTCTATAGCCACAGGAAAAAAAGCATGTTTCCTCAGGCATTTGACATGGCGTGACATTCCAGCCGTTTTGCTGTGCTCTCCTCTTGTTATAAACTACTTCAGTTTGATGTGACAGCAATATACCGCATAAAAATGTGTTTAATTAAAAAATGGCCAAGGAAGGAGAGGAACATAAACTTTTATTTTCAGACTGTGCTGCAAACTCTTCCTGGAGTCAAGTGGTTTTCTTGGACTTTCTAATGTCTTCACTATCCACAGGCTTCAGACCATGAAGATACCTTGATCCTGCGCTGTTAAATTATTTTTTTGCATGATGCTAAAAATACAGAACTTTGAAAGTATTTTGAGACAAAATTTTGAGTGCTTGCCTGGTCCCCAGTTCGTATATGACCCTCGATCAGTAAGATGGTTAAACACGATCCGTGACACTGATTCTTGTGAGATCCTGCAGTCGACTTTAAAAATACATCTGTGATTAACCTGATGGTTTTTGTACCTCCAAGTGAAAAAAATAAAGTGCAAGTTCTCCAGGTATTTTAACTTAGATAGTGAGACAATTCCTTATTTAAACATTGTTTAATAACAGAAACTACAGACTTCTTTTAAATTTACACTTTGCACTGGCCATGATTTTATTTTACATCATGCAAAATCAGTGAAGCTAATACTCTTCAGCCTGTAGCAATCGTGGAAAACATGTTTTATGAGACATTTTCATTCCTCCTACCTATAGTAGCTGAGCTTGTGGCAGTAACACATGCTTAAAACCAGCCTCGCCTCCCTGCAGACCATAGTGACTACCACCTCTGGCTTTCAAGGCGGTCCTGTAGCTTCTTGCTGTATGGCTTCCTTGCTTACCAGGAAGGGTGAAATTAATTTATGGGAAAGGTTACGTGACCTGTGCTAAGTGAGAGGTCAGACTATAGTCTTTTCTAAGAAAGAATGTAAAATCCGTGTCTTAATATGCTTGATAGGTTCAGCAGGACGCTTCATTTGCGGTTACAATATAGTGGCAAAAATCGGTCTTGGTAGCTGGGTCCAGTTACTGTGTGTGTGTTCATTGGAGGGGCATTGTCAGGAAAGACCTTTTGTCACTCTAATATTCTCGCATGTCTATGTGTATGTGTAGTAAGCCATGTGTCCTGCAGGATGGACAGTTCTGCAGCCTCTCCTGAACCTGTTGCAAATCACATCTTTCTACCACAGACACTGAACTCAGGTTGGAAGGATGTTCCAGCTTCCTATGAGAGGAGATGCAGTGGATATTATGAGAAGTGACAAAACGATGGTTAAAATGTATCTGCATTTGGGTTTGAAACAGAGAAATAAAAATTATGTTCTAGATGAGCAATTCTGTAAGTTCGTCAAGTTATAAAACATTAATAAAAGCCCTTATTCTTCATCTGTTAAAAGACATTCATGAAAAGAAAAGATATCTTACAGTAATATTGAAATCTAAATCAGGTACAAAGATGAACATGGAAGAGTTGCATAGTTCTGTACATTTTGCTTAATTGTATTTGTTGAAAGGATATCATTTTCTCTTTAAATCATAGGCTTTGAAAGAACACTGGTGATTTTTTTTCAGATATTTAACCTTTAGAGTTTTTAAGTGCTTTAGTAATGATCTCAACTTTTCCCCTGTAATTTAGGAAAATTATAAAATTACGGATTTTTAAAATAGCTTAGTACACCTCCACAGCATGTCTCAAGACACATTGAGCTGTCTACGTGGGCCTAACGTTCAGGTAACTGACTTGAGTTTGGTAGGAAGGTTGCTGAAGGAGGCTAAAGAAAGCCATCTAATTAACAGGCTTTTCATTGCCTCTTGCTCCAGGCAGCCTTTGTCAGGTGCTAAACCTCATCGGTCACTGAAGGCTAACGGGGAGCTACACCGCAGTTGGTAGAGAAAAAAAAACCCACTCAGTTTTTCAGCATCACCACCTGTAGGGATCTTCAGAGAAATTCTCGGGCGAGCAGTAATCGCGCAGCGATGAACTGCCAACACGTAGTGAAGATGGATTCCAAATGTGGCCTGTGAGCAACCAAATTGCATCTCGGTTTGTTTTGGTGTGCGCAAACAAATGCGTGAGAACAACAACTGAATATGACTTTCATAGGGGCAAACTGGCAAAAGGAGGATCCTCTTCTGGGTGTCACCGCTCGTTGATGCTTCTGGGGCTGCTGTCAACATACTGTGTGCCTCTTGGCCAGCCTTTGGGTCTTTGTCTGTCCCTAACCTCAGACAATGAAGTCATCCATTTCTGTGTCTTCTCCAAAAGCATTTAGGAGAGAAATGTATGTAGCTCTGCTTCTGAATAGTGTTATGTGACACTTGGGTTTGGTTCGGTCACCAAAGTTGACTTTATGCAACAAATGTGTCAGTTACAAAGCTTTCATTTTAAAAAGCTCAGGAGTTACACTAGAGTTTCACAGTGAAAACTGGACCTACTTAATAAGCTAATTAAAAAATCATGGTCTTAGAAGGACTTCTGAGCTTGCTTCATCATGTGAAGATTTAGAACAACCTAAATCTTTATCTTAGTCCAGATGGAGCAACAGTCTTATCTAATGGAACATGAACATAGTGTGTTTAGCAGTATTTAGCAGGAATTTCTGTTCCTTGGTTTTTCTTTTTTTTCATAGCAGTTCACACACAAGAGTAGCATTACTCATAGTGAATGGAGGATATCAACATCTTTGGTTCAGAAAAATGGAAGTCTTGTCTGGCTGAAGCTGCTTAGGAGAACTTGTCTGTGCAGTAAGCGTTTCTAAGGTTCTTCTTGGGTACCATGTTTTTCAGTAATGAGACGACTGAGAAAGATTGCCTTTTTTTAATTAATGACACTGAAAAATATTTCCTTTTTTTAATTAATGACATTATTAATTAGGAGAAATAAATGTTGTCGTGAGATAGTTGGCGTAGCCATTAGTAATGCCAGATGTCAAGGTCTCTTTAGGGCTTGATATTAACTTTGTAGGCAGCGTTTCTGTAGTAGTAGTAAAATACATGCACCTTTTCTGCAAAAACTTTTTAAGACATCAAAATATAACCTAAGAATTTCAGATAACCCTGTGACAGAGAAAAAATACCACCATAGCAGCTGAAAAACAAACTACCCACAGAGTTATTAAATCAAACAGACAAACAGGAACAAAAAAAAAAAAAAAAAAGTAATGTAGATGCTGCGTACGTAGTAGTAGTTTCAGCTACCTACCATCACATACACTCTGCAATTTGGTGGACGTTGTTCTGGGGAATCGGTGCTAATTGTGTGTGTGACTGGGTGTTGCAACTCGGTCTGTTTGGTGCATCTTCTTATTTTTTTTGGTCAGAAAAAATGGATACTGACAGAAATAACTCGGCAAGTTACTGACGTAAAATTTTTACTTTTATAAAAAAATAAATAGATGAATGGTATCTGAGGTGCCATATGCAGTCTCAAGAGATTGATGATTCGAAGCAGAGGATCTGAAATGTATAGAAATTCAACTTCTAAATACTTCAGTGGATCACTGATGAGTATATGCCGTAGCTCAAGAAATCATTAAAAACAGTTTTGCTTTTATCCTATCTGCTAGATGCAGGTAGGAAAGGACCTAAAAATTATTTCCTGTTAATATGGGAAGAGAAATATGACAAGTAACTGGAATACATACAATCTGCTAGTCCTTTCCTGGTCACATCTTGTAGCAGAAGTAAGACTTTAAAATAATTTTTATTTCTTAACCAGTAACAGATAAATATAGTTTTGGGCCTCCTGTTGAGGGTTAAAAAATGTCCCTAACGTTATCATGCACCTAGTTGCTGAAGACAGTGATTTTGTGCAAACAGGAGATAGCATTAACAGGCTATTAAAACCTTGTAAAATGAGCCATTGAAAGCTTGAAGTATCTGCTGATGTGAGTTAGGACATAATCAGATCAGTTAATCAAATGAGACATTAAATTTATTTTGGGAAGCATTTTTTGAAAGAATTGTTTGAGGTTATCCTGCTGGTTGTGCATAAAGTCACAATTCCAGTAATGAAAGCAAATTACTCTGGGCGAAACGCCGTCGGAGTAAAAGGGAGCCACAGGAGCGGTGCTGAAGCACAGACAGACTGCATTAAAAGGGGAAGTGAAGAGCAATGAAAATACGATACCGGTGTAAAATGCAAATGGCTAATAAGGCAGCTAATGTAATACCAATGGTCAATAGGGTTTAAAGGCAGCACTCAAAAAATCTACTGCAAATGAAATAAAGCGCGTAAAATGCTGCCACAAGGGAAAGCCTTTACTGGTTACAGACAGAGATCGTGAAACACTATACAACAAAAGTCAAAGCAGTAAATACTTACGTGTATGGAATGAAGCAGTAATCACACATCCACTTAGGTGATGCTGTGCAAGGAATAGGAAGTTTAACTTTTGTAACAAAGGATATTGTCAGAGCGCTCTTAAAATGCTTTTTCCCAGCCAGCTTGGGACATTCAGACTCAAGACTTCAGACCAATTAATTTGGTTAATTTAGACTTGGTTAATTTAGACGCTTGGCAGTGGGCGCAGATAGTTGCACATGGGCTTCATCTATGGTCTAAACCAACCAGATTCCAGCCTGAAATCCAGACAGATATGTTACGGTTGTGGTGAGCCTGTGCTTTGCCTTTTGCGGTGCGTAATGTTTTGGGGTATGCGTAATGGTCCCGAAAGAACGCATTAACTTCTGCGGCAGAGGTCTCCTGTCTGTGCCTGGTGTACCGTAGTCCCGATTTGCGCTGCCAATAGATAGGGTACCCCTATCTGGTCTTGGGCTGCCAAGGCTAGGCAAGGCAGTGCCTGAGTTAGCCTGCTTGGAGGCCAACGGGTTGTGTCTGGCAGCATGGTCATGCGTGCAGCCGTGGGAATTGCTGTTTGGAGGAGGACTTTGTGAAAATAACTGTCTCGGCTTGAGATCTGTGTTTGGTGGAAAGAAAAGAATATTAGCGTGACCGAAGGATGGATTTAAATGTACAACTAAATAAATACTGGAATGTTTTTTGCTTCTGTAGGTCAGGTAGCTGCGAGGGTGCTTGGAGTATATGGCGGTAGCTAGTTACTTCAAGTAGAAATAAGGTGACACCTACCCTTGTGCTTTCACTTTTTTTTTTTTTTTTCCTCTTCTTTTATTCTTCCCTGTATTATGGAAAATGGATTTTTTGACAGGATACTTGGAAACACTCTACTTAATGAAGCACTTGTGATGGGTGCCACAGGTGCTGGCTGGAACACGCTCTGCTTTGGCTTGGTGGCACGTATAAGAAGTGTTTTGAGGATGGGTGCCTTTGGTTATACCATGTTTTGGGGCTTGACCTAACCTAAGGGAGTAAAATCCAGGAACTTGCGTATAACATAGTGGCTTAGACTGTGTGATTTCAACCTTTTTAAATTATACTTTTGTAGCTGGATAAGCCAGACATACTGATCATCTCCCTGCCTAATAGCTCTTCTGCATTGCCCTCTGCGCAGAGATACTTGAGTGTCCTCATGTTCCAAGTGCTGCTGGCTTTCCCAGTACCCCTGTATGCACCTCCTTTGCATTCCACCTTCGGAAGCAACATTGTCATCTGTTCTATGGTAGCTTTACAGAACGGAAGATGGCTACTTTAAGTGTGTAGACATGTATTTTGATAGATCGT
This sequence comes from Micrastur ruficollis, assembly GCA_034782655.1. NCBI lineage: Eukaryota > Metazoa > Chordata > Aves > Falconiformes > Falconidae > Micrastur > Micrastur ruficollis. The sequence goes on from JAVKKW010000002.1 coordinate 23,632,251, forward strand.
TCATACATAGTTTGCCCATCTTAATGCAACTTCACAGAACTTTAAAGCAAAAAATAATGCAATAACGTATATTTCAGTATATTTCTACTTGCTTGGCGTAATTAAAATATATAGGAGGTATTTTCCATTGCACTGTACTCTATTGTATCAATTTCAAACAGACTCAGCCTTAGGAAAGAGCTCTCCGGCCAGAGTTTGTTATAGATCAGCTTTGCTGTCCCTGAGTCAGTGGATACCCATCTGAACAGCAAAGCATATTTTCAGGAGTCTGAAGAGTTGAAGAGCTTTGGCCATATTGTGCTACGTGTACTCTGTAGCTAATCTAGGGAAGTACTATTAAGAATAAACAGCAGGCTTCATTTTGTTTTGGATTATTTTTCAGTTTTCACTGAAAAGTTTTCCAAATACGTAACAGATATTGATAAAGACCATGGTAAAGTCTTAGGTAAATAAAATAAAATTGATTAGTGAATGTGTACCTAGAATATAGAAGATTTTTTTCTTCTGACTGCAGGAATTGAGATAAATATTGTACTTAAGGTATGGGAATTGGAGTCAGAAACTTAATTATCTTCCTGAAATGCCAAAGATTTTAACTTTTTTCCAGATTTTGTAAAACTATTAATGATTCTGAGCATTCAGGAATGCCAGTGCTATGCAAATATCAGCAATCCAGTGTCCAAACATAATATTCTATTAAAAAATAACATGAGTTGTCCAATATCCCTCTGGTTTAAATGCTTGCAAAATCGAACAGTGATGATCCTGTCGTGCAGTATTGTGGGTGTTAGTTGCCAGCTCAGGGAAGGGTCTAGTGCTCTGTTTGTTTCTTGTATTAATTTATGGTATGGATGATTATTGCAGCTCCCTGCGTGCAGAGGGAGATTTCAAAATGAGAGATGCTCTGATAATGCTGCAGCGGTCATGGCTGTTTTCTGTATGCTGGATGGGAGAGAGCATGGCTGTTCCTTGCAAACATATGGGCAAGCTTCCGTATTTCGTCACTGCCTCATAGTATTTTGAAGTCCCTGCTGCAGCTTTTCCTTCCTTCTCAGAGAGCATAACCCGGCAGTGATCTTCACATGGGCCTCAGGTTGATTATCAGAGTACGACCCTACATGGAATGTTTAAAATGATAACAGAAAAACCGTAGAATTCAAAAGTATGAGCGAAAGTGGTAAGTTATTGCTTGCAGTGGGTTTCTTGGAAGTGTTGAGACCTTGTCAGGATGTCTAAGCTGTCTGCCTGCTTCTGTTCCTTGCAACATGCACCGTGAATTCACCACAGCGCCTGATGGAGAGCCCAGGAGTGTCTGGCTGGTGCTCTGGTCTCCTGACTTGTCGACAGAAATCCAGGTGATGTTATCTAGTCAGTGTCATAAATGACTGTCAAAAGAGGGATAGTGTCAATAGATTTTAAATAATTTTTTTTCCATTTCCCCCAATACAATAGAAGGGGTTTTTCTGGCTGGTTTAAGAGGACCTTGTAAAACAAGTTTAAAAGATGGCTGAGACTTACCCCAGATTCAGAACACTAGGAGAGCAATGTGTATGTGGTGTGTAAGACACCAAGTGCAGGTTGCAGTCATTCAAATACCTTTCTTTCAAAATTCTCATTCTAATCTACATGATGTTTAATGAAATGTTGAAGAACCGTATCCCCTAACTGGATAACATTAATAGCAATCATTTATAATATGTCATTACAGATCTCATCCATGACATATTTTATCCAATTTCTTGCAAAAACAGTGTACCAGCAAAGTAGGAAGTGTCGACGATTTAGTTCTGAGCACTGTCTAATACAGCATCTGAAGCAGATGTATCTTACTTTACTCAGAAGTGTGCTTAGCATACAAAGCATTCCTTCCCAGACATCAGGCAGCAGTCTGTCACTGCTTTAAATCTAAGTACATAAAAGAATGATATAGGAGGGCAAGTATAAGCATTTGTACAGGTACTAAGGAATCTGAATAGACCTGCTTCACCTGAAGTTATAGGAAAATGCAAGAGGAGAATGACTTACGTTATAGTGGCTATAAGTCAGAGTAAAGGAAAAGTCTCCTCAGGGGTGATATTAACGTTTACAAGAGTTAGAACAGACTTTAAAGAGAGCCTGGCAGAGTGCCAGACACCAGCTGCCATTGTCTTTCTTAAAAGCATGGGCACTGACCTGTCTTCCAAACAAGAGAACTTGAAAAACGCATGCATAATTGATTTTAAAAGCCATCCAGAATATATTCGTTTTCCATGTGGAAATGGAGATGTCAGAGAGTAAATGGAATAAAAGAATATATCCAGCCTTTCAAATTTAACCCAGGCGTTTCTCCTTTCTGAGCATTCCTCTGGGCATACTCTTCCTCCTCATATCACCTCAGCAATAATAAAACAAAAATACTACTACTGGAACTCACTGAACCTGCAAATTCATGAGTAGTACGAAATGTTTGCTTAAACAGCTCTGTGCTGGCTTCGCTTGTGATTGTGTTTTCTCCTAACGAACACTCCCTTATAATGTCGTCTTCACCCTCCGTCTTTTCCCAGTCCTTTTCTGACTCCCTACTAAAGTATTAACGCTGTCGTATCTTCAGCGTGCATTTGACTGAGCAGAGCGATGGTGGTACCGGACTGCAGATATAACCAGGATCTGGTGCTTCACTTCTGACGTGCAGAAATTCTCAGAAAATGAGCAGAACTCAAACTGTGAAAGTTCATCGCTTTCTGGAGCATGTAAATACTCTTTTTTTGTAAAAAATTATTTGGAATCTGTCTCAACGGTCCACAATGCTGATTGAGTAGTCTTAAGTGGTCCAGCTAAATACAACCAGTTTCTACTAAGAGATCTTGGTTTTTTGTCTCTACTCAGATTTTGCTGGAATAGCTTGCTTCTGTGTGACGAGACTTTTTTTTTTTTAATGCTACATTCCGACATTATCTTTAGCACTGTAGGCTTCAGTATTTCTCTCCTTTCACCACATTAAAAGCTCTGATACTGTAGAGGTCATGCTCAAATGGACACATAAATTTTGCACACGCATAAGTATTTTTCAGAAGACGTTTATCATCTCGGTCCGTGCCATCAACTGATTCAGAGTCGAAGGGAACAGGAGTGTGTCCCAGAGCGATGGCTTATGGACAGTCTTGCTTTGGCAGGGTAACAGTGACCGCTGGAAGTTAAAACCCCAGGAGAGTCGAAACCAGGAGCATATTTGTCTTGCTATGGGTGCTTCATTACACAGCCGGGCGGTTTTGCTGGGGCAGACAACGAAGGTGGGCTAGACAGCAAACCCTGGGTTTTGGACTGCAGTGGTTTGGTGCTGCCACGCGTCAGTCCCTGCAGTGGGGTAAGTAGCCCTCGGCAGAGGGGCAGGGCAGAAAGGTGGGAATAGGGGCTCTTGAAAGCGACACCGGGTTTCCCTTCGGTTTGGAAAGGCATACTCATGTATGAAACGACAACTTCTTCACGGTGCAGGATGTGTTAAGCTTTCCATGTACCTCTAATCATCCATTTCTAAAATTGCTGGTTTAGCTTTTAATGCAATTAAAAAGGACAGGGCAAGTAATAACAGTCATGGGGAGATGAAGAGCAAAAAACCCCAGCAGTTTTCTCAGAGTCTTTTTTTTTTTTTTTTTTCTCTCTAAATGTGACCCATGTTGCTGAGTGTATGCTCTAGTCATCTTTAACAGGTTTTACCTCTAAATATTTTATAAAGGACGTTTGCAGATTGCCTTCCTCCTGCACAGCACTTAAATTCTAAATTATCTTATGATAAATCATGTATTGTGTATCTAGGCTCAAAAATTGCTGATTCCAATCGGAACTAAATTCAAACATCATCTGTTAAGATAACCTTACTCGTCATTTCTGAAGGCAGAATTGACAGCTTTACGTGTGTGTGCCTTAAACAACAAAAAAGACATATTATATGAATGTGGGAGTAGGACTGTAGTATTTCACTAGTGCTCGGTACTCAGATTCTGTCTGGTTTTCAATGAGCTAAGCCCTCCTATACATAGCAAAGAACAGTATAGGATGTTGAAGGTTTAATCCTTACTTCATTGAGCGCACAACTAAGTTCACGGTGACCTTTATTTTTCCCTAGTAAATGCTTCTCAGTGTACGCAGACTGTGAATCAGTTTTTCATACAGGGCTATAATATTTCTCCATTCATCAGAGATCGTCTATCAAGCCAGTGACAGACGTGCGAGAAACCTAGTTGTTCTGATCCTGAACCCTCATCTTCACATATCCCCACATAAGTAATGGGTAATACAATTTCAGTTTACATGTTTGTTTAAAGTATTAAGAGCGACTTCAACAAGATTCACTGCTTTTGTTCTCCTTTAACAGATTTGAGGTGATTTGCTTTGAGTTTCCTCTTCATACACTTGAGAAGCTTTTCTTGCATCTCCAAATAAATCACGGCAATTCCTGGTCTCAGCTCTGTATACATTTTGTGTACTTTATTTTGTGTTCATTATCATAGCAGTATTTAGAGGCATTTTGAAATGCGTACGACCATATAAATACATATTAAAAGTCTGCACGAAGAGCTTTGAAGCCATTAGTGTCACTTTTGTAGATAAGTACTTAGGGATTCTTGAATCCAGGGATTATTTGACTGCTTCACATGTTGAGCCATTAAATCCGCATGTGAAATATAGTATGAAATTTTTGGTGATTGTGGATTAGCTTATCACAGAGTTTAGCAGCAAACTCATTTGCCCTCGCTGAAAGTAGAAGGGAACTAGTAAGTTAAGCAAACGGGAAGACTGGCTGATCCTCAGCTGTGGAAGTACGCAAGAAAACGAAGAAAGAGCAAACCCCTCCAGACACTTAATTTCTGTTGTTTTTTAAAGTTCTTCTGAGAGGTTGGTCCGTAGCTTCCTTCTGAAAGAGTTAAAGCCTCTAGCACAGTTTTGGTTGCTGAGATAAAGCCTGCGAGGCTGTGAACCCTAATGGAACTATTGTAAAAACTAGGCTGCCTGCAGGAATGACTTTGCTTGTGTATCGAACCCTTAAAAGCAGCGGGTGAGCACGTCTGCAGGGATGGGTTCCTCCAGTTTCACCAGTCTTTTGTATTTCTCCAAGTAGTGTTGACTAATGTGTCTTTTGTAGTTTTGAGTACCAGAGGCTGGAGAAGAACTTTCCAGAGTCATCTGTTGAAGGCAACTTAAATATAGTATCATGATTCTAGCTTAACGTGCAAGGTAAAGGGAAGCTGGAAGACGGGATCTCAGTGTGTTGAATTGAAACCAAGGACGCTGTGGTCTTCACTCAGAAACAGCTCTTAAAAGATTATAAAAGTTGATAGGGAAATTACTATCAACATAAATTGTAAATAGCTGATATTTTTTCATACTGCGTTTAATATAGTGCTGTGTTAACTCTTATTTATTCGGTTACTACTGGAGTTCCTTTCATATGTCATTACTATTATTTTTTGTAGACTGTACAGTGCTACTCAGTTCAGAAATGCCAGAACATAAATGGCTTCTGCAGCCTTAATTGCCGATATTGTATAGCACATCGTGTTGCATTTAATCGGCTCTCTTGCAATAGGCTGCAAAAGGACCTGCAAACTCAGAGGAGCGTGATGCAAACACTCCTGAAGGATGCTGAAGCCTGAGCCACTGCCAGCACACCGAAGCAGATAAGCCTCAAGCTTCCTAACAGAACTGCTGCAGCATCTCCTGAGTGCAGCTGCCGTAGCATAGAGCTGAACCTTTTCTAAACACGGAAAAAAGGAGTTTTAAAAAAAGAAGTTATTATGCACTCTATTTTAGGGCTAGCTAACCTTATCTGTTAAGAAGTTTTTTCTGGAGCGTAACTCAGTTGGTTTTCTTGTGACTTGAGCTCGTTACTGTTTTCCCTGACTGCTGTGGACAGAGAGAACAACTGGCTTCCTTCTCGCATGTGTAACCCTTATGTATTTGAAGACTATTACCATGTCTTTCGTCATTCTTCTTTTGACTAAGCAGCCCAAGTTCGTTCAATGCCTCTTATCAAGCATGTGTGCTGACTCTTAATTTCATCCCATGTGCTCTGTTGCAGACCCAGTGATCAGTTTTTCCTTTCTCAAATGAAATGCCAAGTAGTTCAATATATTTATCGTGTCATACTTTTGCAGTGAAAAAGGCTTTTTTTTTTTTCGTTTAACCTTTGTTCAGAGTAGGAGCCCCACTGCTTTTGAATCCATGCTATGACAGTTTTGCATAATGTCTGAAATCAGAATTCCAGAAAAAATATAATCAAAACCTTTACTAAATCAGTAGAGGCTGTACAATACCCTTCTGTCCATCCGTGAGGCCTGTTACTCTATTTTAGAAAGAGAGAGGGGTGGTATAATCAGATTTGTCCCTGGGAAGTACACGCTGGGGTCTACTTCTCTTGCTGCGTTCCTTGTAGTCAGCAGTACGCAACCAGCCAGCTACGGATCCCTGCCATCTGAAGAGGTTATGAAAAATAATTAACGTAAGCAAGGCTTCTCTCAGAGAATTATATTGTCTTTGTGACCGGTGGTTGTATTCATGGCGTTTGTGCTATTTCCAGCGTATTTTAATCAGGATTCTTTTTCAGTCTGTTTCATATGACTGCAATCATATGCCTTTCCCCCCTGCATTCTTCCTGGGTGCCCGCAGCGTGCTTTCAGCTTCTCGGTACAGAGTTCCCCAGCGCGTGTGTCAATAAAGCTGGACAAAAGGGCTACAGCATGCCTGAATTAGTAGTGTGCAAGTTTAAAAATGTGGATGGTGGAATGGATGAAGCACGTGGCTTTGGAACAAGTTATCTAACATATACTAGAGATTTTTTTGAGTTTATACTTTGACCAAATGTGGGTGTATTTTTCTGCACATTTAAAAAGCAAGGTTTTTGCAAATTCATGCATCCCATTCTAAAACATGTGGGCAAGATAGCTATTCAGTGAAAATGTCAGAATTTTTTTAGCATTAGCAAATACATTTTTTCCAACGTTTCTGAAACAGCTGAAGCACTTTTTTTAAATTGAAACTGGCAAAAATTAAAAAAAAAAAAAAAAAAAAAAAAAAAGCCTAAGGCGCATGCCTGCTATCGAAATGGGTGGAGTTAGTCAAAATTTTATGAAACTTACACATGGAAGTCCTTGGCTATTAAACTATATGAGTTTTTAGTCATCGATTTATTTTGCACTGGTGTATTTTGTAAGTCATCTCTGGTGTTGGAATACTTTGGAAAAATATAGATACCATTGCTGCTATTTACTGCGAGCTAGGAGAGGGACAACCACATAACAATGCAAGGAGAATGAGAAGGTATAGATTAGAAATAATGTTCTCACTTCTGTGGTATTCAGTAGCGCAGCTCTCGCCCAGAGCTGCCAGTGCTCTCTGCAGGACGGGGCAGAGATGCATGTGGTGTGGGATGACCTAGCACCTTCTCAGGAAACGTTGTTTTGTGACCTTCAAGTTCCACTTGCTGTTCCAATAAAGCTTAGGTTTCTCGGGGGGACCCGTAAGGTCCTGCTTAGCAAAGAATATCAATATTTTCAGTATATGAGTCATGCATTTAAAACCTGGCTGTGTTTTGTTGCCTCTGGTGCTGGTGAGCTTATTTCAGTTTATTTAACTAGGTTCTGGCCCTAAAGCCTTGACTGAGAAAAGCACTGGCGCTGTAGCTACGCACATGGTCGGACAGCAAAAAGTATGTGCTTGTTTAGTTCCTACAATTGCAAAATGTTTATAACTGAGTAGTAATGTGCTTAAATCGAATCACGTGGTTGAGCTCTTTGCAGGAACGTGTTCTGTGAGCGCCGTTCCTGCCGTGGTGGCCAGGTCCCTGGACATGTGAGGAGGGATGGGTAAGGTACGCCACCTTCTCCCTGGTGACTCGTTACCAGGTCAGTGCACCCTACAGAAAAAACATAGACCCTTCCGTTTGCCTACACGGTATAAACCACAAATCAGTGAAAAGGTGCTAGAGGAGTTCTTGATCTTCCTTATCAAAAAAAGTGATTGAGGAAAGTGACAGGGTAATTAAGATAAAAGAGTGGAAAAATGCAGACCCTCCTTTTTGTATTAGTATAGGGTTCAAATAACAGATTTTAGTTTCAGTGTCTTTAAAAATAAATTTTTCATGTTGCTCATGCTCATTAGGTTAAGCTTGTTCAACAATACCTGCATGTGTTACTCTCTCTTAGAAATATCTATTTAAACAGTGTGTTTATTGGGAACTTGATTTAACCTGTAATTCTATTTAACTATATCTTAGTAATTCTATTGCCATAAAATGACCACAGGGATGAAGTTAGAAGCAGTAAATGTGTATACTCTTTTTTTTTTTAACTGCAATACCTATTATACTGTAGATATTTATACAATTTTATTGACAGGCACTTATACTGCAGTACGCAATCTAGAAAATAAAGAGTGTGTATGTTCTTTCATTATTAAATTAAATTATTTCATTAATTAAAATTCCCATTTTTTTTCTTCTAGTAAGAAATAACTCAGCCTTTCTCCCATTTGTGAGCAGAAGGAAAGGGTCAGTGGAAAGAGAAGTTGAAATGTTAATGACTAGTTTATAACTGAGGTAATAGCTATAGGTTGCTTACAATTATTTCTGGAATTAGAAACAGAGTAAAAGGATGAGTAAAGAATTAAAAGGATGAGGATTCAAAGGTTTGACACGAAAAAGTGACTGATCACACAATTGTACCGTGCAAGTTCTATCGTGAACTTTAGAATGGAATGGCTCCCTTGGAGAAGGAAGAAAGGAGAAACCTCTCCAAATGATTTCCTCAGTACTGTTTGTCTTACTGTTGCTAACTTTCTTTTAAAACTACCTCAATATAAATAGTATATTAATGCTGTTAGATGCTTTCTTCCGACTGTCTCATTTTAGTTTGTTTACTTTGATACTGCTGTTTTGGTTGTATGTTTATTTTGGCCTGTTTTCATGCCTCTTTGATGCGGGACCTACATACGCAAAAGTGAGAGTGCTTTTTTTCACATTAATTACAGCTACTATGATATAGTACTACCTTATACTAAGTTTCATGTTTCATTCAGTATATGTTTTTATGTATTTTACTGTTTTCAACCACTGAGGTTGCATTTATTCTTGCATTTAAAAAAGATAGTTTATTTTAGACTGCAGTGCTTTATCCTGTGTGTCTTGCGTATTCTGTACCTTGCGTGGCCACAAGAAAGACTGCCGTCCTCAGCGTTGAAAGTGCCTATTACTTTCTGTGAAAGGACATTCTGCACAGTGCACAAAAGTCTATCTGTAGCAACGTGCAATGCTTTTAACTTCTGCTATATTGTCCCTCCGTGCAAAACTGTCAATTACTGTTTGCTTTGATATCTCTTCATCTTAATATTTTTGAAGCATGTGAAAATGTTCACAGTTTTGTTGGTTTTTTTCATTTTGTTTTTTTTTTTTTTTTTAAATTTGGCACCAACAAAATGTTAAACTTGATTTTTTAAATTTTTTTTTTTTAATCATTGGTTTTCAAAGTTTATAATATTTAGTTTTTTCCACCATCTCTTTCATTGCATCAGTCCATCTGCCAAGTATGTACTAATCCTCCTCAAAAAATATCTGGGTTTTTCTCTGAGAACAGTAGCTTTATGGTTCTTTTCCAGTACACTTGGGTATAATCCATAGAAGAATATTATCCCAAACCAAATCTCTACTGGCATGAATTCAGTTTTTTAATCAGTTTCATTGCACTATTTGTTCCGTGGAAGTACTGTAAGCCTTAGTCAAGTCATTGCCCTGAGTACCTTCTGCATAACTGCAATTCTCAACTGAAGTTTTGCAGCCATCAGTTTTTCAACTGAGTGTTATCAACCCAGTTGCAGGTTTCCTCTGAACTGGAATCATAGGACTGAGAGGTTGGTATTTGTTATAAACCCCAACTAGGTCTGTCTTTGTAAATGAAATCTGGGGCCGGGAGGGGTAGTTTTTCTAGATCTGACTGAACATACACAGAGCAGTATTGCTTATGACTGAAAATACAATGACCAAAATAAACAACATCTTTTTTTGTAAGTTGGTAAATGCCTCAGCATTGTTCAGGGCAAGACCTGAAGCAGCACCATGCACCTGATGTCTGTGTTGCTAGCTAGCCATTCCTAATTTTCGATCAATTTCTGGAATTGAAATACAAATTGAAGTAATTTGCAAGTTGACTTTTTGTGGTGGTTGTTGTCCACGTCTGTTACAGAACTAAATTCCAGATAGAGTTGTGCCAAAGCCTGAGGAATATTGTGGTGTTACTGCTCTACTGACTGAGTAGCTCTTTTTAACTCTGATTTGCTCTGCGCGACGTCTTACCCTTTCTACCAAAGGCAGATCATAGAGGTTTTATATATTGTTCTGCAAAGATATATGCAGAAAGGTGAGCAAACCCCGAACTTTGTAATCATATTCCTATTGACTTTTTAGTTGAGTCCACAAAATAACATGGCTTGGTAAGGTACTATGCTTTTTCTCTTACCTGAACGCCTTAACTGATGCAACAATGATAATCTGAATTAGGTCATAGGACCCTACTTCTAACTTGTTGACTTCTAATCTGACCAACCGTGACAGAATATAGAACGTCGATAAAGACATTTCACAATTCATCTTTCTCGTAAAGGAGCTCGTTGCTATCAGACCTTTCATTTCCTACGGTGAAAAGGAAATGGAGCCACTTGTATATGCAAGTGGGAGGAAGTACCAACATCTTGAGTTTTATGTCTTCTTGGGCTGTTTGCTCCAGTTATTTGCTCTTCTGTTTGGCTAGCCAATAAATATTATAACCTGGCTCAAAACCCTTGATACCTATTCATTTTATGCTTACTGCATTTAAGCCCTATCTTGCTCTATTAAAAGGCAATAATGCACTTTCTTCCTTTTCCGTAACCTCATTATGTTGTTGCTAAATCCACTCAATTGTACCAGTGCCGGTCTCCTGAGGCTGCTGTGAGAAAACATTTTTTTGAATAATTCCAATTATAGCTTGCTTTGATGAGGACATACAGCCTTCCAGAGATTTACTATGATGTTGGGTTTGGGGGAGAAAACAGAATATTTTGTTGGATTTCTAATGTTTTCTGGCAGATATGTTTGTAACAACTTGGAGATTTTCCAGACTAGTCAGAAGCCTTCTGAAGCCTTTTAATTCCCATGGTCAATTAAGCACAAAAATATTTTGCTTTGTTTGCATGCAAGTATTATTGATTAGTCAGGCACTAAATTTCATTCTGTTAAAATTAAAGTGTAAATTCAGTAAGACCAGATAGTCATGGAGATCAACTTTATAAAAGGTATTGCATAAAGCTTTAGAATGAAATCACTATTTAAAGCTATTTACTTTTCTTAACTGTGCTTTCAATGCCAAGTAGACCCCCTTGGCAAAAAAACCCACTCTGTTTGTCTGAACTGTTCTTCACGTTAAAACTGTATTTCTCCCACTTTTGTCAGGAAAGATCAAATGTATGGGCCGTTATCTGCAAATTAGGCACTTAAAAGCCCTTAAAGTATGTCTCACTGACATGGGTAATGTCAGGAAAGTGTATAATCTTGTTCGTAATGGTGACCATGAGACAGTCTCAAAGTTTTGTACAAAATGAACAGTATTCTGTAACGTGTTAAATTTGGTATGAGTCCTGCCTTACTGGTGTGGTACTAAACCCAAGAGTTTTTATTTAACTTGAATACAATTTTTGTAAGAAAAAAAAAAAAATTCCATTTTTCCTTTCCATTTTGACACTCTTCAAAATCCATAAACTACAATCTCTTTCATTAAAAGTAATTTCCTTGTGGAGAAGATGAAGTCTTGAAGCAGTTCTCAATCAGATAGAAAGAAAGAAAGAATAGACGAGGCCTGTATTAGATAATCTATTTGAAAAGGTGAGGATGTGAAAACTGCTATTTTCAAAAGTTAGCGACATCATATTGATTCCAAAGT
>JAVKKW010000002.1:23644289-23659487 GCA_034782655.1 Micrastur ruficollis
TTATGAATATGTATTGGTAGAGGAGATAGAAACCGCGAATAGGGACTGTATGGTGTGCGTCTTGGTGGAGCGGAGACCCCCGGCGCACCCAGCGCTGTTTGCTTGCCTTTATTCACTTAATAAATTAAAAGAACTTTAATTGTTATCTGTCATTTATTACAGAAAGAATAGATTTGGGGCCTGTATTAGATAATCTATTTGAAAAGGTGAGGATGTGAAAACTGCTGTTTTCAAAAGTTAGTGACATCATATTGATTCCAAAGTAGGTAATGTGGTCGCACTTGGGAATACTAACAGTTTGTATATGTATACATGGCAATCCATACCATACAGGGGCCTAAAAGACGTCAAGTAAGAGACACTGGGGCCAACACATGGCTGTCTCTAACAGAGGCCTTCATTTTTTCCTTATCTGTGAGCAGGAGGTGTAACAGGGCTGCTGGAGATCTCATGAGATATATGTCTTTATTTGCCCCATGATCCCCACAACAGATTTCTAATCATGTCTCAACACACGACCCTGAAGTATTGGTATTTTATTGCCTGCCTCTACAAATCTTGCCATTTGGAACAACTTTTCAACATTTTCTAGATACGTACTTTCAAATCATAAATGAAAACATGTTTATACTTTTTTTTTTTAATTTATTTCTCTCATCCTGTGAGTTAAGTATGTAATATTTATCAAAGTAAAGCTGTTTAAAGGAATAGGCCTCAAATCGTACAGCTGACTGTTACAGGAATTACCCTGACAGGCACCGCGTACGAGCAAGGCCAACCCCCTGCGATATTTAGGAGAGGTTTGGGCAGCTTGCAAGCGATTCTTTAATTCTGGCAGTTGAGTTTCCTGCAGCTTCCACAAGGACATGTGTCTTTGCTTCACTCTCCTGACTGTGAGAGGTATATAATGGAAGAAACGTCATTTCTCTTTCTCTGTGGAAGTGCCGTAGTAGGTCTGTGCTTGGGGGTTGGTTTGGTGGTTGTTTACTCTGTGTTTAGTGTAGTTACGAGAAGAGTAAGGCCATGCTTGTTTGAAAAGAGTGTGCAAGCAAAGTTGCAGAAACAGAGAATCCTGTTTGCAAACATAACTTAAATGGGAGGAACGTCTTCAACGTTCTTTAAATCCTTTGGTTTTGTTGCACTATTGCTTTGCTTCCCATGGCGCAAAGGGAAAATGCCTAGGTGAAGGTGATGTCGCGAGGGAGTAGAGAGTTCTGTACTAATGGGGATATCGAATGCCAACCCAAACATGAATATAAAACTTAAAAATAGTAAAGCAGTTATTCACGAGTTTTCTTTTCCGGCAGAGTCCTCTAGGGATCATTTCTAAACCTAGCTGATACTTTCAGTAGTGACCTGGAAGTATATGTAAAATCATCTCTGCACTATCATGCAGAGGTCATGAGGACTGAATCTCTTACTAAATTGAGTGCTGGCCAACAATAAACATTTCACTACAGAAGCTGGAGACTTTTCCTGGGAAACAGCGTCTCGGAAAGGGATTTTTATTGTTGCAAGGGGCAGCTATTTATAAAAGAAAATCACTGTCCATGGAAAGCCTATAGCCAAAAGGGCTAATGTGACTTTTTAAGCCTTTGCGTTTGCTGTTGTTACAGTGCTATTGGAAAGTTGAGTGCTGCTCTATTGTCAAGTCAAGAAAATAAGCTGAAATATTGATAGGGTTCCATTAAGCCTTCATTATAGTACTATATTGAAGTAGTTCTTTCTCAGCAGCTCATCAGAAAAAAAAAAAAAAAGTGATCTGGTATCAAAATCTGTGGTTATCTAAATAAGTAAAGTAATAGCTTTCTATTTCTTAATCTAATGGATAGAGCACTATAAAATAAAAAAATCAGAAACTGAAGCTTGCACAAAATGTTGATACCGTTTACAAGACTTATGGCAAAAAATTCACCATCTCTGAAACCTGTTATACCAGGATTCAGCAGTTTTTAAATAATCCCTAACTGAACTAACCATATATTTTATTTTTTTTTTTAATCCCGTTGTGTGTGTTTTCTTGGAGAACTTTCAGATGATCCCACCAATTCCTTTCCCTTTCATTAGCTACGCTTCTTGATTGAAGGCTATTTCTCACGCGTCTAACTTGAGAGAAAAAAAAAGCTGGGAGTATAGGCATTTACAATTTACTTAATGGTTTATGGTCTTCTTTTCACAATATTTAAAACTGCAAAACGTTGAAGTAAAATCATGGGTTTTAATGGAACCAGTCTTCAAAGGCATGATTGATGATATCATTAAACCTCATATTATTTTATAAACATCTTCATAAATCAATGTGGTTTGTGTAGTGGGATGAAATTGAAAAATACCATCACAATGACTTACTATCATTTAGGATGTATTTATCGGCTGGCCTAGGAGTTATATTCACCCAAGTGGCTACATTTGAAACATTCGATAGAAATAATGTGCGACTCTATTATCTTAAAGGTTTTTTTTCCAACTTAAATGATTCTATGATTCTGTGTTGACCTGTTTACTTCATAATGGAAAAGGCAGTTAAGGTGATCTGAAAAAATACCCTTAGAAAACTTGTATTCATAACATTTCATGGTATACGGGTAGTATTGAAGAGAAATACAGTTCATCCTTGAAGGCTGTTTTCTCCCATGTTTGGTGTGTGTCGCGGCTGTGCGTTTTTTCTTCTCAAGAAAAGGATTGGTTACTTTTCTCCAGTTTTGGTGAGGCTTTTAGGTGTGTTTGATATAACAATACCTGATGCTGTTTTTTTCTTTCTGTAAGAATATAAAACGAAGTCAGAGGTTATCCGGTTTGGTTCTACCTTTTAGATAAAAGAGGAAAGCATGGGTGCAGTCCTGACTTACTTAAATACAAGTCTAACGTGAAACTGAATACCTTTCATATTTGTTGAGGTATTACAAATAGGTAAGAAAACTTCTGCTGTTACTGAAATATAAATTATTTCTTCATTGTTAAGTACCGTTTGGTTATAGTTTTTTAGAATTGAATAGAGTAATTATCCTACATTAAGTTTTCTTTTGTAGATTGCATCTGCCAATCGGAGTAAGATTATTTAGCAGTAAGTACCCGTTACATCCATTGGGTATTGAAAACTAAATGCTCTTCAAAACTGAGCTGTTTTATACCTGATACTGTAGAAATATGTTTTCACATTAAACTTAAATGTCATGAAAACCATTGCAAGCTTTTCTTCGTATTTTATGTGATTAAAGATTCTAATTATGATGATGCCTTTGACAGAAACATTTGAGATTTATCAGGTTCTCGGTCTGTTTAATGTGTTTTATGAATGACATTTCATTTTAAATAGTGATGTATGGCCTGTGAAGCCAAAGGCTTTACAGAAGGTTTTTAAAATTAAGATTTTACAATTGTCAAGCAAACTTGTGATGACATGAGTTGCTGGTAAGACCTGCATGTTGTTGATACTGATTGTGAATGTTATTATATAGCCTATCTCTATAAAGCTGATGCTGTTGATTTGACTTACAGAGTAGCTACACCTGTTTTGTGCTAAAGTTTATGCTGGATTAAATGGACAATAGTTAATGGGCTGTAATTTCTTTTTGAAATTAGCACTGGTCCAGCCTTGCTAAGGGTGCTTCCAGCATTGGGTTAACAATGCATATGGAGTAGCTGTCAAACTTCCCTTATCTAAAATTAGGAGCAAATTAAATGCAGTTATGCAATTATTTTTTTTTTTTCTTCTTCTGATAATAGTAAAGAAATGATTGGTTGTATCTGTATTTCACAGAGTAAGGCATAGGAGAATTTTTCTTCTGTGTTTCTAATGGCCAAAACCTGGAGACATCTGAGGACTGGCTTCATTTACAGTCTTTCTAGATTGGCATAGTGTTGAGTATGCATTAAATTGTGCATACTGATTTAACGATCAGAAAAGCTCAGCATGCTCTAGCTCCATCTTTCCTGCCTGCCCTGCCAGGAAGCCCTGAGAAGATGTAGTACAGCTGGCTATTCTGGATTTGAGCCATACAGGGATTTGCCTACATAGCAGGAATCCCCAGCTTCCCCTCAGAAAGAACATTTTCCAAGGCAGAAGTGCTAAAATACAAGGCAGGATCTGATTAAACCATAAACTTTAACCACCTTTTTCTCCAACATGAGAGACTTCCATACTCATGCTATACTCATTTCCATACTGATGCTAAGTGCCAGAGGAATATTTTGTGGGGAAGTAACCAAGAAATGCGGTTTGAATAGAAAAAACAAGTGTATTCTTTTTTGCTAAGTGTATACATGTGTTTTAGTGCAGATCCAAATATCCCTGAACAAGGTCTGTGTAGCCAAGTTCTAGCTGGAAAGGTACAGATTCTAGAAGACACCCCTGCAGACAGGAGAGGAAGGAATAAAAATAATTTCAGTAAATCAATTTAGTTGACCCAATTGATGATGTCAACCACAAGCTATTTGTGTGCCAGAGCTGGGTAACCATTGGCATGCAACAGCAAATGCCACCAAAACTAACAGATCACAGAACTGGACTCTGACACGCTAGCAGAGAATGAATTAAATTGTTAAATTTGAATCATGAAGGTAATCATACTACTGGTGTAACAGCAAATGTGCTCTGAGGTTACCTTGCTGTGACTCGCTCTCACCAAGCAGAAGCAGCATGGTATTGAGGAGTCTGTCTGAAATAACACAGAGGAATATACAGTGACAGAGAACGAAGGGGAGTCATTTTCTTTTAAATTGAGGCTGTGCCTCATAAAAGAATTACACGCTTTTTTTTTTTTTCCATATGTATCACTTAAGTTGTTGTTAAAATTGAATGACTGTGTGTGTTATTTGCATTACTGTATATTTCTTTGGTAATAAAGTGATTCATCTTGCTGCACACAGTGACTCCAGTACAGATGCAAGAAACATTTATTTTTTTTTATTTATTTTATTTTTGGCAGCAGTAATAATTATGTGATAGGGTCCATAATTACTGACAGCGTATCACTGCTTAAGACGTTGATTGTGAAAGCCATCTAGAACAATTACGGAATAAATCCTTTTATAGATTATTCTCTATTACCCATTGCTATGTCGAAGTACTGTAGGTTTTGGTCTAATAAACAAATCCACTTAGGAAGCGCTGCAAATACTTCTGCGAACAGCGAAGCAGTGAAGCAGAGAGCTTCTGTAGCATTGCTCTGTGCTGTACCGAGCACCGTCCCTGCCATGGCCCAGGGCCGCGGCGTGCTCCGCTGGCACGGAGCGGCGGTTGCAGAATCAGGAATAAGCAGTCCTTTCTGCTCGTGCCTATTGAGAGACCTGTTCTGAAACAGAAGAGGCTTGCCTCTGTCTGCCTTAACTTCCTATGAAATTAGTAATTACTCTGCCTGACCAAGAGCAGTGCTGCAGATGGGGAGAGCTGTCCTTGGTGGAACGATGGAGTCCATGGCTTGGTAGAGCGGCGATCAGAATGAAGCAGCGCATGTTCCGTGAGCGCGGGGAAGTTTTTAAATGAAAGGCCCTTGTTATAGTTAAATATGGGGAGTATGCTGCTAATCAAAGGACCTTCTTTGTGGACTACGCATGTTGAGATTTAGATAAGAGAGAGACTCGCTGAGCATGACACCCTTCTTTGAGTGGCACAGATTTTGATAGGGAAAATTCCTTGCAAGTTCATGGCACTCCGAGCAGCAGAAATGTTTACATTACCTATTTCTTTCCAGCAGAGAGATGTAATATATATCACTAAGAGACTAAGATTTATAAGAACACGCTGCAGAGTAAATTGTGCTGTCAAGCAGAGAAATAGTGTAGTAAAACAGACTCTCTGCGCTTATCTTCAGAGGATCATTGACACTGGGCAGAGCAGTCACAGAAGGTTTGCAGATCCAGAAGGCTTTAGCACTCTTCCTAGCAAACCCCATGTATTTAATGTTCCTTGGCATTGAAACCATAGGTGTTCTGTGGGTTTTTTCCCCTACCTTGTGTTTTTGGTAGAGGTGAATATTAATGCGTATTTGTAATCTTCATTTATGTTAATATCCTTGTGCATAAAGATTTCCCATCTATTTTGAGGACAGTATTTGTTCTTCTGTGCTGTGTTTCCATCTAGTTCACTTTGACAGGAAAGGCGGCAGCCTCTCAGAGGTCGCGTTGTATTGTTCTTGGTGGAACAATTTGAGGCATTTGGACAAGAGAGTAGCAAAAATTCCTGGCATTAACTTCTGACCGTATCTACTGGGTCTGGCTGGGATGGAGTTAGTTTTCCTAGCAGCCCATATGGTGCTCTGTTTCAGATCTGTGGCTAGAACAGGGTTGACAGCGCCCCGGTGTTTTGCTTAGTGCTGAGCAGTGCTTGTGCAGCATTGTGGTCTTCTCTCTCCGCCCCCCCCCACCCCCACCCCGAGCGGGGGGGCTCAGCCCCATAGCGAGCAGCCTGGGAGGGGGGGCAGGAGGCTGGGTGGGGACACAGCTGGGACAGCTGACCAGAAGGATATCCCATGCTGTAGAGCATCACACTCAGCAATAAAACCTGAGGATTGGGAAGTGGTGGTGGTCATCACTTGGAGACTGACTGGGAGGTAGTGAGTGATTGCCACTGCATGTTTTTTCTTTTTTTTTTTTTTTTTTTTCTTTTTTCTTCACTTATTAAAGTATCTTTGCCTCAGCCGATGAGGTTTTTCTCACTCCTGCTCTTCCCATTCCCTCTTCCCATTCTCTCTCCCCATCCAGCTGGGCTGGTGTTCAGCAAGCGGCTGCGTGGTGCTTAGCTGGTGGCCAGGGTCAACCCACCCCAATGTCCTTTGCATGTGTCTTTGAAAGTGTGTTTCTAATTTTGTAAGCAATTTCAAGCTTCATGAAAAATTAAGAATTCCTATGAATCCTGCAACTAGCTACTGAATTAGTGAGGGCAGTATGAGACCTTGGCAAATACGTACACATTTGTTGGCTTTTTTAAAATCTTATTTTGAAGCTGTAACAAGCAGTTGCCCGGTGGCGAAGACCGTCTTGCCTTTTGTCCTTTACGAGTTCCTTCTGCTCTGCCTGCGCCTGGCCGCTTGCTCCCTGCTTTACACTGTGGTTCCTGGGCTGCACAAACTGCATGGCCCCTGGTACGATGCGGCTCTCTTGCTCCCCAGCTTTCAGGCACGCTCCATTAGTTACCCGGCTGGTGGGATGCCTCCGTGTTCCAGCATGTTCTTGCTCCCTGGACCTGCCAGTTCCTGGGGTACGGTGTGACTGTAAGCAAACGCAGGAGAAACCATCCCTGTCCATCACAGAGCTGAATACAGCAGATTAGCTCTTTAATATACTTGCATTTTGCTCAGTGTTGAATTACTCAATTTTTACAGGGATGGTGTGCATCAAGGTCCTAGATAGAACTTCTGATTCAATAATAATGAGTTTCTCTTCCACGTAAACTTAGGGAAGCTACTTAATTTCCTTGTATCTCGGAAACAACTGTAAGAGTTGAGCTTTTCTCAAACCATTGTCCCAGCTGTTTTGTTCTCCCTGACTTTGAAATGGAGGGGGGGGGTTGCCACCGTGTGCTTCTACAATGATTTTTCACAAACGTTACCCAATAGGTAAAAGGATTAAGAGCATTAATATAATACCATAATGGCAAAGGGGTAATTAATTTTGTAGCTTTGAAAGGAAAGTGTAAATATTTTACAGAATGGAATGCCCCTAGCATCTGTATTTTAGCTTCTTTTTTAAATTTTTTTTTACTGAACTCACAACTTAGGAGTGTGTAAGAGTCTTTTCAGGAGTAGACTTATTTTAAGTTTTCATAATGCCTGTAAGCTGTCCTTTGTGCCAAATACTGGAATACGGTACGAGACATGCTTATTGCAGAGTCACAGTCATATATTCATATTGTCATCCTATAATAATTATTAAATGCTTTTTTACTATCTGTCAAACCTGAACATTTATAGATATATCTAATTGTAATGATTAAAATGGAATAATGAGCATGTTTATGGGTAATGATAGCTATATATGACCCTGGTTTTGCAAATATTGACAAGTTCAAATTTTGGTTTTCTGACGGATTCCTGAAATTTTGGGAAGAAATGGGAGTTAAATGGGATGAATACTGATAGTTATCATCTTGAAAGGGTAGTTGCATTTTTTTTTATTGTAAATTATTATCACACTCAGAAGAGAGACAGCCAGTCATACAAACAAAATGTGCTGAAATAGTACATACTACTATAAAAATGGAATTATTAACCCATGTACCACAACATCAGCGGATTTAATTGTTTAAAAAATCTCATACTACGTTTTAGCAAGAATGCCATAAAATAGCTTCACTATAATAACTAATAAGTGATTTTTCACAATCACAGTTTTTCATTTCAGTGAAAAAAGTTTTCATATAGTCAGTTTTACAGGTTTTGGTTCCTTTTCAATATATTCATTTTCATTCAGTATATTTAAATATATATTCAATAATAGAGAAGTCATATTGTGTGTTAGTGTAGTAATAAAAAACTGAGGAGGCTGGTGAACATCTTTTGCTTGTATTCAATTTTGTTCGTTTGTTTGAGGGGTTTTATTTCTACCACTGAATTAAAATTTTGTTTAACAACCACAGTGTGAGTGGTGCTAGGTGCTATTGTTTGCTTCTGAATGACTGTTTGATGTATGCACCACAGAATCATCAGATTTAGGATATTGCAAATTCAAATTGTGGGGTGTTGATGGAAGGGTAGGTGAAGAATTCGTGGATTTTGTTCCCAACTCTGTATTCTTCTTTGAACTTCAAATATTTTAAACATTTCTGTTTAGGTGGCGCGTTGCTTTGTGAAGTGGATGAATCACCTTGAGTTTTCATAATTAGCTGTTGTTATTTGTCGTTGCCTAATATGGCAGAGCTTATGTTCTTTTTCTTTCGACTTTTTCAGGTATGAATACAAGCAAGAGTGAGACAGTGAAAGAGCATCCATTAAAACCCTCTAGAAGATCTATGCCATGCCTAGCCCAGAGCCAAACACATCCTCAGAGTCTGAGCAAGCATTCATCATTTCTGCAGCCAAATCGTGTGCAGCCACAGCCACGGCCTCAGCCTCTAAGTGCCGGGACATCTACAGCTACCGTGGACGTAGTGTCAGAACGAGGTAGGAGTTTTTTCTCTTTTGGGAGCTTCTTCCGCCACTGGGAATGGAAGTGATCTATGGGAATATCATTTGAAGTCTTGCGGTGTCTTAGATAGAATTTTGTAGTATCTTTCATTAAATTATAGGGGAATCTGATGAGCTTTGATTTAATCAGATATGTACAGTTTGTTGGAGAGAGATTTTTGCACAAAACAGCTAGAAGAACCATGGTACCGAGTTCTTGAGTGAATCTCTACAATGTCTGAAGTGAGGCTTAAACTAATTTTTGTTTTATTTTTCTGAATTACAAGATTATTTCCTTGTCCTGAAAACAAGACAATAAAGTGCTCCTGTATGCTAGGGAAGAGCATGAAGGTTTCTGTAGTCTGTCTTAGGAGAGACAGAAAAAGTAAATATTAAGCCTTTGGCAAGAAATGCCTTTAAATACAAACGTGTAGGAGCAGATGCATTCATTCATGAATAGCAGAATCAGGGAAGAGTGGTATGGAGAGAATGAGAGGAAAGGGAGCTAATCCCTAATAATTTTAGCTTGTGTTGGACAAAGGAACTGCTTTTATTTTAGGATTTTTATTTTAACAGATAACCATGCCTTAACAGAGAGACTAGTCTAGTTGGAGATCCCAGTCACTGTGTGTCAGCTGTTGCCAACTGTTGCCATCCAGCATTGCCAACTGTGTGTGAACCTTTATAGAATAAATTAACTCTGCTGGCTTCGGCTACTAAATTGTGTTAAGACCTTCCTTAATGTTGGTAGGCACTAATTATTGCTCTAGTAGTTGTTTCACTGAGTTAAACTTCTCTCAGGAATAGAGTGAAAGTCTTCATTAAAGTGATCTTGTTCTTTTTTCTGCCAATGGAAAGCGCTTTTCTGAATTTCAGCTTAATGTTTTTCTTTGGAGTCATTGACAGCTTTGAAAAGTGTATCTCTTACTTACAAAATGCATGTGAATGCTGATATGAATATTGCATTTATTCCAGCTAAAGTGATGGAGACTTTGGAAAACAACTTGCTTAAGCTGTCTAATACAGAATACAGTGATCCGTTTTTAGGTAAGTTTGTGTCTGAACTGAAATAATAATAAATTAATGATTCTTCAGTTACGCTTGCAGTATTTAAGTGTGGAAAGGCCATATTTACCCTGAACTGCCAGGTTTTTTTTAAAGAGGAGACTAAATGTGACTAAAGAAATATGTGCTGTCATAAATTTCCAGATACTTTCTCACCTTTTAGACTAATAGTATACAGGGAATAAAGACAAAGAAGGTTTTTTTTTCATACATCGTGTAGCCTTTTCCCGTAACAAGCCTTCATAATACAACCACTTGGAAGCATGTATTTGAAATTCCTTTGAAATAGTTACTATTATTCAGTTATTATTCTTCCTGTATAGTCATGTTATCCAATATTGTCATGGCTACAATTGTTATGTTGTTGGTTTTGCTTTAGATACTCACGTATAAAAAGTGTTCCAACCTGGCAAAAAGAAAAAGTAATGCAGAAAAGTAGCTATAATTGGGGCATATTTGTACCTGCATTAATGCCATTTTGATACTTTAATTAAGTCAAAGAAAGTAGGAAAGGAGTAATTCTTAGAATAATTCCATCTTTGCAATTGCAAAATGAGTCTGTATATACACACGAGTAGTAATTCGCAAGTTCCAAAACCAATTACTTTTGAAATTCCCTGGCTGTGTATTACCCACCTGAAGTGCACACAGATATTGCGGCACCTTGCACAACTACTGTCATTGATCTTTTTGCTCAGTCTGTGTAGCATCAAACTAGAAATCGTATCTTCATGATCTGCTTTCAGAAAGCTGGTTCTGCTCACCTCTCACATGTTTTAGTATTGATTTTTTTTCTTGATGCTCAAAATATATGATCGATATGAGGCTCTCCAAGCTCTCCTAAAGAGGTAGCTACTGGAAATGCGAGTGAAATTGATACTTCCTCCAAAACAAAATCAAAATGTTCCAAAATCATGACATGGACCAAACATTTGGTGTGAAATTTTGTAAGAGAATCACGTGTCTCAGTAAGGTTCCAGTTGAAGCTACTGCACTCTCTTAATGTAATTGGTTTCATTAGGTAGGCAAGCACAGGTACTAGAAAATTTCACTGTTATAATTCCCTTCAATCTTTTTTTAATATCCTGTTCTATTTTTTACTAATTGCTTACACATACCTGGGCTGACACTATTGGATATTTATGTGTGGCAACAGTAATTCTTTTCTCACAGTAAGTGATGTGCTATTTTTCATTCACATCACCTAGTTTTAACCTGAAAAGAAACCTGGAGGGCTCAGCGATTGAAGAAAAGATAGTCTGAGCCTCATCAGCTCAAAATTCTATTAAACTTTGGTGTGGATGGTTCTCCTCTTCTGACTACAGCTATAGTCTTTGAAGAGACAAAAAACATTTAAATGCTAACCCTCTGCTGACTTGATTCATTGATTTGCCTGTGTTAATTGAGTGAATCCCAAATTAGAACACTGAAATCTGTGAAGTTATTCTGTATTTACAGAAGCATAATTGGTTGGGATGTTTAGCTACAAGCAAGAAAGGAAACAGTATTTATAAATAAATGCCACAAGTCAGTAGTAAGAATTGCCCTACATAAAAATCAGCATTATTAGTTAGGCTCGGAAACAAATACTTCTTTTTTTAAATTCACAAAGAGAAATTGGGGACAGTTAAAGGTGAATTTAAAAAAAAAAAAAGGCCTTTCTATAAACCTTCAAAATACAGTTTGTTGGCACTGGAGGATCATATTTATGTGGGTAAGAATTTGTTTCCAAGACTAAAATTTTTGATTTTATCCTGAACTCGAGGGGGAGAAGGAGGCAAAAAAACCCCAACCAACAAAAGAAAACGAAAATGGTATACTACTGCATGCTTTAGTCGGTACCCTGGCACTTCAGAGGCTGCAAAATAAGCTGATTAATGAGTATCATCATCTTAGTGAACCTTTCCAAACTGCTCTCCTGGGAACATGAAAGAATGCTGGATTAAGTGTATGTGTTGAATTTTTAAATAGGCAGCATCACGGAACTGTACATAAAATAAGCTGGATGGTTTTCTCCTCTTCCAGAACTGTGTCCATAGACAAGCTATCATTTTGTGAGAAGGGGATTAACAGGCATCACATAAAAGACTTCAGTGGAAAGGTTCTCTTTCATTTCAGTTGACTATAGATGAGGCCATTAATCTGTTGGACTTGTTTAGTTAGTGACATCGATGGCTTTATAAAGTAAGAAGATAATGTATTACACCTTTGTTACTGCTAACACAGACAAATGGGATCAAGGGCATTATGGATTTATGCTCTTTTTCCTCTGTCAGTTTTAGGTGGTAAGTAGTGTTTTCAGTTTGAGGAATTGGGAAATAGGCATTGAACTTCTGTAACATGTAACAAGCGATGAGGATTCAGATGCAGTGGAATGCTTAGTGATCAGCCAAAACTTCATGGAAATTTCCAGCCAGTGAAGGTTATGATCAGGGCTTTTACATCTCACCTAGGTGGAAATCACCTATTGCTTGGATCTGGACATTGAGTAAAACATTACGCCTTACATTTCTCGAAGCGTGGTTGTAGAATGTGGTGTTCAGTCCAGAGCAAAATCATGTTATTACTTCTCCTTCCTTGAAGAAGTGTTTTCTTTTCCTATGTGTTTGCCTTATAGAAGAGTATAAAGTTCTGGTTGAAGTTACCTTCGTCACTTGTTGTGACTTGAGTTCACAAGAGATGAAATTAAGATCAGAGTTCCCAGTTCACTGAAGAACGTTAATCCCTCCGGCTCCGCGGCAGCTTCTTTTAAGATTTTTACTTGTCAAATGAGTGAAAGATTCCTGCTTTTTGACTGTTCAGAAAATGCCTTTTTACCTAAGAACTCCTCCAAGAGACCTATATGCCTGCTAACCAATATAATCTAGTTAAAAACTAATTATGGTGAATTTACTCGCGACAAGACACATTCATTTTTGTCAACTCATTTAACTGCAAGTAGCTAGTCAAATCCTGTAACTGCACACATGGGGGAATTTTCTGAATAAGCTTTTGATGAGAATATTCAAATTTGTCAAGACTTTTTCAGAAATATTTATGCAAAGCTAGAAGAGGGTAGGATTTCGCGGCGTGGGGAAGACCGCTGCGGAGTAACCAGTACCCTGCTGCTGAAGCTGTGTGTCCGACTGACTTTGCCATTACCGAATTGTACGGGAAAGACCAACTTTGTAACATAGTTACAGACTGTCTTGGCGTAATACTTGAAATTTTTCCTGAAAGATGCCTAAAGTTTTTGTTCTAATATGAAATGTGAAGACTTCAGAAACTTCTGTAGGGACAGTAGAGATATTTACTGCCTGGGTGTATAATCTTTGATGCCAGAAGCAAGAGAGATGCGTATGTCAGCTGACAGAGACAGTCAGGCTGCCTCAGTGGGGTATTTTAGGTAACAAGAACAGTATACCTGCGATACAGGGCTTGCCTGGACTACTCTCTGATGCCGACGCAGAAGTCACAAATACCTAAAAGGCATAGATTTAGCAAACCAGGGAAAATATTTTTCATACTTTTTCAGAACGGAGTGTCGGGGTCTTATAAGAGGTAAATACAAGAAAAAATGAAAATACTTGTGTTGTATTTCTAGATACGTGTAAATTTGTGTTTCACAAGAACCTGTCTGAACTCATTGCTGTAACTATGATTCTGGTGTCATCCATTTTTTAATACGTTTGAAAGTTACACCAATGACAGACATCTGACATTCATTCTCTCAAAGAGAGTTCTTAAATATACGCGCGCGCATACACACACACACACTTTTTTCCAAAGTTTTCTGTCTATGGATACTTGCTTAAAAAATGCAGTGTGTATTTATAATCCATTCTGGTTTTACTCTGGTTTGTTTTTCTTCTGGAAGACATGCTCAGCATCACTTTGATTGTGCCAGCTGGATTTAAATGGCATAGCTTTAACTTCATTTACTGAATTTCTGTCTTTACTGCAGCTACCAATAATAGCTTGTGGCTCTAGATGAAGCTGGAAAAAATAAGTGGGGAATAGTTAGTTCCTAGTAGCTACATAGTAACTTACATACAGAGAGTCACATTCATAAATATTTGTTTTCCTCTAGAACTTTCTTTTTTACTTTCTAGAAACATAACAGAATTGCAGACACATTAAGGTTAACTAATGAGTGAGTTAATCCAGGACCTACTCCAGTGGTGCCGGGGTATGTCTGTGTGCACGTGCATGTATAAATTATCAGTAATTAGTGAATGTTTAATGTTTCTTTTTCCTTAAAGGCCATCATATGCATAAAGGTAATAAACCTTATCTTTGAACGATCACAAAATCTGGCTGGCCATCTTCTCTAAAAGAAATCTGAGTGTAAACAATTTTGATGAAGGCTATTGGCACTAGAATTTTATCTCCATGCACAGTTGAAAAATCCTCTTCGGTATTCTCTGTTAAAATTATAGGGGGTGGTTACTACATACCTTTTTGGAGTTTTGAGTGTGCTTTAGAGACCAGTTGACTTAGCAGTTCTTTATTGTTGAACTGAAATTGAAGTACTCTTGAGTTAAGCTGAATGGAATTTATATGATTTGCAGGAGAACTTGTTTTACTTTATTTCAGTCATAACTCCCTTTTTCTAAGAAGAATAGCTTTATTTTTGCCATAACTGAGATAAACACTCTTCTAATGCGTGGTACAGGTGAAAAAGAACTGTGTAAGGTGCAAAGGCTCACAAAACCAGTAAATAATGGTCCACTGAATGGTCTGACCTTTTCTCAAATCATCCTTTGGGTTTAGCAAAAGAATAGGACAGTGGCAGCATTTGGACTGATACGTGGCGAGCCTTTCCATTTCCCCTTTCCATTGTTAAAGTTGCTATCATTAAGTGTTGCCAGGTTTGACTTCCTTTTTTTTTATGTTCCCTTTCAAACACTGTGAGAATCATAGAATGGTTTGGGCTGGAAGGGACATTAAAGATCATCCAGTCCAACCCCCCTGCCACAGGGACACCTTCCACTAGACCAGGTTGCTCCAAGCCCCATCCAACCTGGCCTTGAACACTGCCAGGGATGGGGCA
>JAVKKW010000002.1:23677020-23687770 GCA_034782655.1 Micrastur ruficollis
AATTATGACGAAAAGAATTAGAAAAACAAACATTGGTCAGTCCATTTTGCACACATTTTTTCAGGTGAAACAGGAAATCTTAAAAGGAATAGAGGAGAGTAAAGGTTTTGCACAAAATATTTCTTCTGATGCTTTTTTCCTCCACTGTGTTGAGAAAAAGGTGAAAGAATGAATCAGAGATTTATTGGTCAAAAAACCCAGATAAATAATGAATGTGCTTTGCCTGAATGCCCATTGTTCTAACAGACCGATTTGCTGTGTTAGGTGTAGATAGTGGCCAATATACCTTGACTCATATGTTTAATTTAAATTACTGCTCCCTGTTCTCCATACACGTTATGGAGCTCCTTCCGATCAACTGAAAAAACACCTAAATCACCAGATAAATTCTTTTTACCGGCACAGGTATTCCTGCTAATATAGGTGGACACCATTGCTTGTGAATTGCACTGAAGTGGAAGTAGCGGTGCTAGTAGCATTAAAGTGAATCAGTCCTGCAATGGATAGTGTATAGGTCAGGTTCACTGCACGACTGTGGTAAGTGTCTTCACTATTGCACAGCTCAACCTGTGGTGGTAGTGCCCTGAAAGCGGTCTGAGATGAATAGATGGAAAATTTCTCTCCATTATCAGGACAGCTCATTATTTATTGAACATGGCCCCTAAAGAATTCTATTTGGTGCAAATGAATTTGAGGGCATATTTACTGTTTACTGTTGTTAATCTGAGAAAGAAAACATGTTTTTCCAAGACTGAAGAAAACCAGATGTTTTAGAAATGAGGAAAGAAAGGCTAGAAATAACGAGCCAGAGAAAGGTAGAAGTGTTTTACAAAAAGGTAGACTTAATTTGCAGAATGTCTGTACAGAAGTTGCGTGAGCAGAAGTTGCGTAAGAGAAGTTTGAGATCTCCCCTTTGGGGGAATTTTGGCCAGCTGTTTTGTATCTGATTTTGCCCGCTTCATGGACCGCAAAAGCGGCTCTAGCCTGCTTTTGTGAAATACTTAGGCATTGTTGAAGGGTGGATTCACTGCTTGTGTCTTGAACCTGAAAAAAGTTTGGATGTTCAAAAACTTGCATATTCAAACTTGCACTGTCAAATCTTTAGTCGACCACCTCCCCTTCCCTGGAGGTGTTTAGAAGACATGCAGATGTGGTGCTTAGGGACAGGGACATGGTTTAGTGGTGGACTTGGCAGTGTTACGTTAACGGTTGGACTTGTTGATCTCAAAGGTCTTGTCAAACCTAAACAGTTCTATGATTCTAAATTGAAGCTTGATGTACTTAAATAGCCTTTCCATACGTCTGATGATGCCCTCCTTTGTAACACTGGGTGGTCTGAGAGTGACCGTTCCTTGATTTTTTCTTTGGGAGTTAAAGAAGCAGAGAAAGAGGAAGAATCTTGTCAGAAAACTTTAGTTTTTGCAGACTGAGGAGTTCTCAGAGGCACGAAATATGTATGAAGTTGGCAGTGAGGTATGTGGGAGTAAGGAAAACCTTTCAAGCAGATCCAAGTCAGCTGCTATCCAGTATTCATGCTGCTGATATCATGCACTAGCACTTCGTTCTATTGGCTATAACTCTGAGTATTATAAATTTCATAGCAAATAATCCAAACAGGATGAATTTCTAAGGCTAAAAGATGCAGCATTCATAGACTTCTGGTCCCATATACATGGGTGTCATGCATCTTACTTCAAACTAACATATTTGTTCTGGACAATTTGTGTTAAAATGAGGGTTGCATTCTCCAGATGATGATAGTTTCTCAGTTTACCTTTTCAGATTTCAAAGTCTTCATAGACTGACACCAGTTGATGTAGTCACTGTCTGTTCTGAATCATGCAAAACACAGAATGCAAACACAGCTCTTGCAGCAGCCGCATGTAAAGCAGGGGTTTCTGTATTAAGGTCAGAGAATCCCTTGTGTTTGCAAGCGTGGTGGGAAAGAACTAGGCAAGATTTAAACATTGCTAACACGGCATTGAAAAAGCACTTCAGCTAGAATATCCAGGAAAACATTGTAAGAAATAGTATTTCTTTTTTTTAATTTTTTAGCTTTATTTCTCTCTTGGAGAAAATACAGGTATGTACGTTCTACAAAATTTGCCCAGGTACAAAGCTGGGAAACTTAGTTTAATTTACTTACCTTTAATTTTTTTTTTTATTTTATTCCTCTTAGAACGTAAGGATTAACAGAAGGTCGTATCGGTATATATCACACAATAATTTTAAGGTTTTTGCACAGCTGAAAGAAAGTGATGGGATATGGGTTGTGTTTTGTTCTGATTAATTTGAAATCCTGAGCAGCTGATGCATATGAACTTCCTGTTCTTGTGACTTCTTTACATCTTCATCCTGCAGATACGTGGACATGTCCACGCTTTAGGAAATGCTGTGTTACGTGCCATCTGTGGTGGGGCTCTTCATCTTTATGGATGCCATATTTAGTGTGCTTTGCTTTTGTATTCTCCAGACTGATGCCATGGCATCGTCAGGACTCTTCTTCAAAGATGGCAAAAAGCGCATCGATTACATCTTGGTCTACAAAAAATCAAGTCCACAGGTAGAAAAAAGAAGCACATTTGAGAAGAATTTGAGAGCAGAAGGGTTGATGTTAGAACGAGAGGTGAGTCTTGTAGCTTATGTGGCATAAAAACCCCTTTATAATGCTGTCATATTTTACTGAATTTATAAAAGATTCCTGACAATCTTACAAGCCTTTCCAGTTAGGCTGTTCCCATCATTTGTTTAATACGGTTAAATTAATAATAACAATTGTTTGATAGTGTGCTTCACATGTTTTGGGGGTGCATGCTTGTAGACACGCACACGTGTACCCTCCACACAGGGGTAGTGCAGTACAGAGGGAAAACTTTCAAAGCCTAACGCTTGCAGAACAGGAGAAGCTTCAGTAACTGATGTTGTTGCTTTAATATATAACCTCTACGTCTTTCAGCAGAGTGCATGCTACTAAATATCTCTCTGTTTTTCAAGAGGTTAAGATTGTCTGTGTCAAGTTACTCCATCCTTAGTAATGACAGTATTAATGTAAAAATGAAGGAAAACGGAGCCAGGAAAACAGCCTTGGATTTTTGCTGTTGCCTGAATTATGTATAAAACAGACATATATTTAGGCTATCCCAGAGTAAGCCCCTGTAGTTCATGTGTCTTTCATCCTGGTTTGTACTTTTCAACTCAACAGAATTACCTTACATGCTCATTGTTAAAGCCATAAGCTTTTAACTGTTTTGAAGTCCTTGCAAGTTCTAGCTGACAATGTAGCATGTTGAATATTCATAACTAACTCACCTGACAGTGGATTAAAATTTGGTTTTAAGGCTTTTAAAAATTGTCACAGCCTAGTAGCGAAAATACCTGGTTTTGTTCTGATTTCAATAAATATCCCAATCTCAGCTGGTGTCAATTCAGAAGTATTGACACTTCAGAAAAAAAAAAAATAAGTTTTTAGAAGATCATAATTCTAAGTATCAAGTGTTTTAAATTGTCTTCCAGTAGTATTTTTTTATCCACATCTTTTGAGAAAAATAAAATTCTAGAAGTGGTATTAATGAACAGTGATAGGACTTTATCGAACGGTAGGCAGAATTGTGAACATTTTAAATTTTATGAACCCTTTAACTAAAATTTCTTTTACCTTGACTTACCAAACCTTGCGTTACTCACGTTTTTGGGATGCTTTAGTCAGACTCAACTCTATCAAAATATTTACTTAGAAAAACTCAATGAAATAAATCTGGGAGAAGGGTGTGGAACTGAAGCGTTCATAAGTAAAGATAAAGATAGGAACCCGTAATGCTGAAACTCTTGGTTTATGTGCAAGTAAATTAGTGATGAAAAACATTTGTGTACAGTATTCCTTGTAATTTTACAAAAAAATCTCAAGTCATACAGAGATCACATTTGCAAGTTCCTAGCAGATACCGCAATTACTTAACCATTCCCTGGCGTTACCGTTTTGGCAGAGGGGGACCTGCAGCCTTCTCTCAGCTGTTCGTATGTCTCCAGCAGCTGAGCACCCTTCTCCTTAAATGGGAGACAGAGAAAATGGTCTTCAGACTGCTCAGCTGAGATGATTTTGAGGGGATTGCAAAGTAATTAATTTATTCCATGTAAAAAAATGCTGCATAAAGCCATTTTCTACTTCTGCTGTGTTAATGAGCAGAGCTCTGTCCTACAGATTCCTTTTGACAGTTACCAGTTTACTCCCCTTACAAGGTTTGGCAGAATAAAACCCCAGTTACTAATTTCCCTTTGTCTAGCTGAGAGCACTCACAGTGTTTTCAGACTTGTATGGCCGCTTCAGGCCTAAAAGCAGAATCTGACCCTGAGGGATGCTTTTAGAAAGGTGAATGCCGTAGGGGTTTGAATTATTAATGTGTATTTGTTTGTTACTGCTCTTTACAGCCAGCTGTTACAAACAGTGATATCATGTTTGTTAAAATTCACTGTCCATGGGAGACGTTGTGCAAATACGCAGAAAGAATGAACATCAGGATGCCTTTCAGGTATTGTGGGAACTATTTTAAGAAACTTATAATTTAGTGCTTAACATTAAGAGTTCATTACTTTACTTAAGGCTAAAACGCAGTCTCTGCTGCATTGTGGCCAGGGATGCTTATGTTTAATTGTGTGAGGTGATGGGGATAGAGGAGAGGAGAAACAAATAATAGGCACTGTTCTTTCCACGTTCACCTGTGGTACTTGTTTTCAAATTTTCCTTCCAAGTCAAGTCAAGCATATGTCTTTAGAAAATGCTGTTAGTAGTTCACACATTGTTTTGGATGTCTTTGGCAGAGTTTCAGATATTCTCCGTCTGAGCTCAAGTATTCTCCGTGTTTTCAGGGTATTTCTGAAGTCTTACCCAAAGGCAACTGAAATGACAGAAATAGCCGGTGTTTTCTGCGTCTCCAATATAACACGTATTGGCACACTGAATAAAATGAGATATCTTTATTTCTCGGTCCTGTAGCTTTCCTTTGGCAGAATAATGAACTGAACTGAGTTCCTTGTCTCTCTGTTAATCAAATTCTATCATATATTTTTGCAATAAATATTTGTTATTTATTTGAAGGATAAGTTAATAGCTCCTGCAATAATACAGAACTTTTTAAAGGAGAAAACGTCCCTTTTCAAATTGATTAATAATGTTCTTCCAGAGAGAGAAGAGCTTGTAGAGTGCTGTAAACCTCACCAGGAGTAACTAGATGCCAAAGCTGTGTGACTCACGGAAAATACCCTTACAGCACTCCTTTCTCACTTGACTTGCCAAATGCTCTCTCTTTCGTGTCCCTGCTGATTTCAGCTATTGCAGTGTGGCTCTCTTGCATTGGTCCTAAGCCAGAAACAGTCATTGTGAAGGATCCTTTGCTCAAAACTTGCTTCAAAGACCCAGGTCTATACCCAGTTTCCACATCATCCCATTAAGCCTTCAAAGTCCTTTCCATAAAAAAGATGTTTTCTGTAGCAGTCATCTTCCATGTGTTTGAGAATATTATTATAGTGCCATTTGAGCTTCTTTAGTTTGAGTAATACTTGTCAACATTTTAAGTATGGAAGTGTTTACGTATGTGTGTACACACATATAAACAATCAAAATCCAAGTCAAAAATAGTTCTTTCTTGCTTTTGATACTTACAGTCACAAGATTAAGTTAGGATTTAGCAATGGTTTGAATTCTTCATCATTTTAGTAACTTCACAGATCAGTAGTGCTCTTCAGAAAAAATATGGGCTGACTTTTGCAATGTTATTTATTTAGAAGGCATTCAAAGTTACGTTTGTTCATTAAATTATTAACTGACATGCGAATATATTCTCTTCCCCATCGCACCCCCGAAGTATCTGATCCATGTTTCTTTGTTTCTGGGCTGTTGCTTTCACTTCCTTTTATCCCACTCAGTTCCGTACACCAGAAGTAGATAAAATGCTGGATTTTGCTGCTTCACCTTGTTGGCAGTTTTGCTGTAGAACAAAACACGTTCGGTAAGAAAAAAGCCCACTGTCCACCTCTACCTCCATAACAGAACTGTGAGAAAGAGTAAATTCATCAAAATTTCTTTTCTCTTTAAGAAGATTTTAATAAGAATTTAAATGAAAATGCGATCTAAAACTTGTGTGAATATTTCGAACAGGCTATTTCTTTAATTTCTTTACTTTTTAAGAAATAAAAGTGAACATGGGTTGATTGTAAACACAAAGTGGACATAGCAGAATAGAACAAAGTTCTGTCTTGCTCTGCCAGCAGCCTGTCTAAAGTGTCGAATACAGAAGCCGGGGAAGTCCAGAGCAGTGGTTCATGATGCCTCCTCTCTTTCCGGAAGGCTGTGGTTTAGAGACTTCCCGAGGCAGAGTTTATGTCTTCATCTTTGTTTATATTAGCCCCCGATGGCTTTCCATGGATGCAAAAATAGCCATCTACACTTCCGTAACAGCATCCTGTGACCACACGTTTTAGAATTTAATTACATGTTCTGTTAAAAGCGCTTCTGTTTAAATCTTGAGCTTGCTCTTTAAATCAAACCTTTCTTAATTGGGTGGCATAATATTTTTTTACTGAGGTAACTATTTCCTCCGTTCAGTGGGCAGAGGAAGTCATACAATTCTCCCGCAATTGCAATGAACTGCAGTAGTTCCCTCCCGAGAAGTTTTGGGTAGTCCTTAGATAGTTTTGGGTAGTCCTGCAAGGAGCAGGGAGTTGGACTCGATCCTTAAGGGTCCATTCCAACTTGAGATATTCTATGATTCTAAGGACAGATTCTTTCTCTTAGCCTTTGTGTGATTTATCAGTGGTTTCTGACGGTCCATAACCTTCCCTGCAGTACTTTAATGCAGTACAGCCTTGTTCTCTTGCACAGTGTTGCAAAATTGGCTTTTGATTATGCTCATGGAAATATACTCTATGTCAGTATCACATGTGAATAATACATGAAGAGTTAAGCTTTTTAGGTTCATTTTGCTCAATCCAGGAATCTAAACAAAATAAATAGAATTATTACACAGATTAAGAAGTATTTCTCTCTGTTGCTGAAAAGTAAAAAAGCTTTTTTCTGACCCAAGGGACCAGCCAGCATCCCAGAACTGTTTTAGCATACCATTATACCTAAATGTGTTGGCAGATACATAGTATATGTCATATATGTAATATATTATAATACATCAGTGTTTAAATTACAAAAGGAAATTTTTCTAACATTTCAGAAGACCAGTCTGTGGTAATCACAGTTGTCTTGTATATGGTTTCAAACAGGATTTATGTTAGCACCAAGGTTAGATCATGACTGAATTATACTTTTTTTTAACAATTTATAGATATTTTTGTTAAGTATAGGGTCTGTCAGTAGAAATGAAACTGTATTCTATATTTCTGGAATTCAGACAGAAGTTTAATTTTATCTGTATCTACAAGTATCTCGCTGTATCTGCAGCTTAGCTGGACTCCAACTGTGCAAAAGAGCAAATGGCAATTACAGGGAATGAAGGAAGGGTTTTGTTAAAAAACATGATGTCTGAAAATTCTTTAATAATTCTTCATTGCTTTGTTTATAATTCTGCTGAGCAGTACCGAGTGTTAGATACATAGTTTTCCCATGGCCACGTATTTTCCAGGCAAAATTTCCTTCTCACTCTATTTAATGTATTCATTTCATTGTAACTTTAATGTAAGTAATGTACTTTAATGAATGTCAAATACTGCCCAGGTGGGCAGTTGCAGATCTTGTTACCTATGTACGGTTCTAAGCTAAGTGATGGTGAAATGTCCACAGTGTAAGTACCGGTTTTGTGTGTTATAGTATGGGGGGAGGGAGGGATAAAATATCTGAATAAATATAATATGAATAAAATGAATAAATAAAATAAAATAAAAATTGAATAAATAAATAAAAATAAATAAAAATAAAACTGAAAAATACTGTTAAATTTTTATAATAATCTATCCAAATAAGCTTGGTTTAGTTCCTCCTAAAATATAAACTTTGCAGAAGTAGAAAGGGTTTAGGTAAATTTTAAGCAGCAGGTGAACTAAGGGAGGAGCAAAGCCCCTGGTGCTGAACTTCACTGTCCCCGGATGAGTGCCACGGTAAAGGTAGGGATACCCTGAGGAAGGTCAAGGCCTTTGTGTGCCTGAAATGTGACATGAAATGATAGGAGGAGGCCAGAAGAAAAACCTGAAAACCTGAAACTAGATGTGCAAAATACTACGTTGCAGCAAGTAAGTCTCTCTGTGGTTTCAAAATAACTGTTCTCAGACTTCATTGGGAAGTTCTGGCCTTGTTTCTCTAAGGGTCTATGAGCAGTGAAGGGTGGAGAGAAAAGAACTGTTAACATAAAAGTTGTTTCTTGCAGGTAGTACTTTTAGATTTTTAGGGCCATGTATTGGTCTTCACTTGGATGCGAAAGGTCAAGGGAAGGTGATGGCTTGCTGCTTCAGAGAATGAAGATAGTATCAAATGGCATTAAGTGCTTACGGTATTTAATGCATAGAGCGCATAAAGCATTTAACGGCATGGAAGTCCTGGTTCCATGGAAGTTCTAAAATGAGGTTTATGAAATAAAAGCTAAGAAGGATCACACGAAATGAATACGAGCATGACAGTATTGAACCCTGTCTGTTGGGTGTCTAATGAATGAATTATTGATTAGCTATTATTATTAGCTACAAATCTAAAATTTAATTTTGACTCAGGAACAAATTTCAAACTTGAAAGTATGTGAAATTGCAGCATTTTAATAACTTACTCTATTTCAGTTGCCTTTTTTAGATGTTTTTCTCCTTTCTGCCTGTGAAAATGCATGTTTTTAAATGTCCAGTGTTCTTTTATTATGTATGTCCTTTTCACCTGTATCCTCTTGTTTATTCTCAGCTGATTTTTGCTGTTCTTTCAGGAAAAAATGTTATTACACTGACTGGAGGAGCAAAACCATGGGCAGGTCGGTGGGTGATGCGTAGCTTCTAATTTTGTCAGATAGTCGCCCTGCTAAAGAAAAATCCATCCGCAGTTGTAAATTTATCCAGGAAACTTGGAAAATTAGATTATTTTCCTGAAAACTCAAAATATGTTAGCTTAAAGTGTTAAAATATTCATCTGTAACAAGATGCAGTACTTTAAAGCTTTGCCAGTTCTCATTTTAGAAAGGCAAAAATGTTCATGCCAGGAAAAAAAAAAATGGCCTTGTCCTGGCAGCCAAGATTTAATACTGAAGCTATCTCTACAGTTACGTCTGCTGTTACCGAGGCATATTTCTTGAGCATAAAAGAGACTTTTGAGTGCATATCTCAGATTCTGGCAGTCAACTATTTCCTTAGACATGCAAACGTAACTTCTCTCATGTGTGTCCTGGTGGTCAGGACTAAATCGATGCCACACACCAAAAGCTGTTTTGAATTTTTATTTGATAGCTGGCAGAATAACTTGCATGCTGCAGTGAAAGCTGTTTGACTCTGCGGGAGGCAGGCGCACGCAAACCTCACCTGCGGCTGTGGCTGGTGTTGCTGCTGCTGTCACCAGTGGCAGGGTACAGGAGGCCACAGCAGCAGGTGAGAGGAGCCGGCGCGGGGCTGGGGAGTGAGAACGGGGACACTGCGAGCTGTAATCAATCACTCCCCATCGCTCCAGTCAGACATAATGATGTCTTGTAAATCCTAATTACCTAAGGAAAAAGAGGAGAAATTTTACATGAGGGAAATCTCCTGAAAGGGTTGTCTGTCACAGGTTTTCTCGAGTTGGATCTTGAGATGAGATGACATTTGATTTTAGGTTCTCCTGTTGTTACTTTAGATGATGAAAAATTCTCATTATTTCCCAGGAACAATTTAAGTAGTCTCAGGATGTCAGTTTGCCAGGTGATCAGCTGACAAAAATAGACAAAACACTGTTGAACGGTGAAGTGAGAAAACTTTAAACGCATAAGCAGATATATATATGGAAAGAAAACTACCTATTACATAAATTTACAACTGCGTTTTTTCCTCTTCTCGGTCATCCACATGCTTGCTCCATTTTAGTGTGCATTTTGAAAAATGTAAGTGCGGTGTTTTGTAATGCAAAGGCAAAATCAACCAGCTTTACTGCACAATTGTCTCATTTCATCTGTAATCCATCTGGTGAGTCCTAGGTATTAAATACATTTATTTTCCTTATTTAGAAGGATTCTGAAACATGCCACTGAAGTTGCATAGTACCTGTGAACCAAGTAATAAACACTTTTTGTGCCAGATGGATTTTGCATTTGAGACAAATGCTGTTACATGTGATTTGCTTTGCGAGAATTTGGGATTAATATTTTTCTGAATATTTTTTCTGGCACTTTATATAATCCTGTGCACAAAGGAATAGTGTGAAAAAAAGAAAAAAAAAGAAGCTACATCTAAAAATGAAAGCTAGCTCTAAAATTGCTGACATACACATCTCATTGTTTCAGCTTCTGCTACTGTCATTGTTCCTTTGCAACTTACAGCTTTTCAAACTTAACTGCTTCTCTGTAACTTACCAATCTCTCATTAATATTTCTAAGTTTTTAAGTAGAGTTTGCAGGAGCTATGATAAAGAACTGTATTACAATCCTTGTATATCAAAGGTAAAATTTTAAGGCTATAGCATTTTTATAATTTAAGAATATGAGATAACACTAGTATATTAGACCCTACTGTGATATATCACTTATGAATTTATTGACATGGTTATATGGTAGGTGTATATACTTGTACATGTCCTTTAAAAAGTCTGCAAAAG
>JAVKKW010000002.1:23687870-23719490 GCA_034782655.1 Micrastur ruficollis
CAAAAGCTTTATTAGGAGCATGAATGAAAGGACAGAAGATAAATTTTTAATGCTTACTGGTATACTGTCTTTCTTATATGTGACGTGTGGTATCTCTGTCTCTCTTTATGTACCTTAAAAAAAAACCCTTAACATTGTATTTAATCCTATGAACCTTGAATTCTATTTGTAAGGGCACACTGTAGAAATAATTTTACTATACTCCTTAAGAGCAGTATTTGGAAAAGCTTGAATAAATGTTTTCAAAGGAAAGGAAGCTGTTAAAGTGGGATACACAAGTAAATTAAGTATCAAAAATAGTCCGAACTCTCAGATTTAAGACTGAATAATCTAGTGAATCAGTCTTGTATCTGCCATATCAGACACACTGATTTCATGCTGTTTAGAATGACATTGAGGAAGAGAAAGTTAAAAGATAGTTGCCTTAGTGTGCAGCTTCACTCTGCCCACTGAGATATTAGAATAAATTACTACTACTATAGTAGTAATTTAGAGTAAAATAGAGAACCAAAAATGACTTTGTTTAGCAACTGAGCTGCTCTAAGTTTGCTTTGCAAAAGGACTTTTAAAACCTTTTGGATTTCAGTCTGCACACTGAAGTGAAATTGTTAGTATCGTTCCATTGAACAAATATAGTATCTTTTTTTTTTCCTCCTTTTTTGGTGATGATTGTGTCCATGTGTTGAATCTGTCAACCATAACGTGTTTCCTATTACAAAACATGGAAACATACTATGCCCATGTAGTTTGGTGGCATATGGTTGACAATTCTGGCCAGTCCTGAGAGCCACAAACACCAAGCAAATTTACCAGCTGGTGATTGCGGTCAAAAAATACCTGGTGTGACCAGTGGCGGTTGCTTAGTTCTGGCATCTCGTTCCACGAGTCTGATCAGGTAATTCCAAACTCACCTATGCTGTGTTTCTTTGCATCGTAGTCTGCTGAGTAAAGGTAATCTGCAAGGAGTTTTGGACTAACTAGTTCTGCAAAAAAGAACAACCAACCAAATGAAATGGAAGAATACAGTTGAGCAAGGCTGAAATTACAGGCATCTTCCTAAAATATTAAATTTTTGTATCGAAGTGTGAAACGTATATGTGTTTCAGAATAATATCTCATAGTCCAAGGTGCCTGAAGTGGCAGTAGCACCAGCTGGAGTGGTTTCAGTAAGGGCATACCTGACGGAGCAGCCCGCACCTTTGCAATGTTCTGCTGGGACATTTTTGACCTCATTGCATGAACTGACCTCACCAGACCAGCTGTCTGCTTTAACTCTTTATTAAATAGACTACGCTGAATGGGTGAAGTCAGGAATCCCTTTAAACTGCTGCTTTTGACCTAGAAAGCCACTCTGGGTAAAAATATAATACTTAGTTCTATGATTTAGGCAAAAAATTGTCTTAAATTTCTTATCACTTTGAATGAAAGCTTCCATAAAACTTCAGTTTCTTCTTCAACGGTAAAGTAATGTAAGCCAAGAAAAGAGGGCTCTCTTGCTGGACTATTTTTGTACGGGGCGGGGGGATGATGATATACTTTTCAGTTGAAATATTACATGCTCTCTGAAGGCACTAAGTTTTGGAATGATCAACCGTAACTGATGTCATGAAAAAGCAATCGCACCTTAGATAAAAAGCCATTTTGCCTCAGAAAAGAAATTGCAAATGTAATGTGGACATAATTTTTAATTTATTCTAATGCTGTTCTTCATTACTTTGCATGTCGAAAGGAGCAGACATGAACTTTAAACAAGAGATAATTTCTTTAATAATTATCTACTAGTTTTTTAGATTTTTTGGCGGGGGAAGATGATCAAGACTTTTCAGGTAACCAGTTTTACAAGAAATTAATAATAAAACATCTGAAGTCAGATGCACTGTTTTTCTGTTTTTCTTCCTGATGCATCTGCTTATTTTCCTCATTAAAGAAAAGCCTGGGGTTTGACTCTAAACCAATCCACCTGTGTACAACAGAAAAAAGATGAAGAAAATAAAGGGAAAACTCTACTTACATACACCGTGTATAACTTTGTGCCGAGAGAACTTCCACTGGAAGGAATAAAGATAATCAACTCACACAGTAAGATATTATTTGAGTAAAGGAGACATGGAAAAGTTGCACCTCCCTGGGAACCATATCCTGTGTTTCAGCTTTATGAACACAGTTACGTTCTTTGGCTCCTAATTCTTACCGTCGAATGCGGCGGCATCCCTCAAGCACACTACCAGTTACATGCAAAGTGTGCACCAATGCTTTGGCAATATATAGCGAGAAGAAAATTTTGAGAATTTTAAATCTAAACGTAAAATTCTGATCCCACATTTGGCTTTGATTTCCGTCTGACCCTGTCAAATAGGGGTAGGACTTTTTTTGCTGATGTTGATAATTAGAGGTATATTTTCACAAAGGTCGCTTTGCTACCTAAGAGGAACTTACTGTGTCATCACTTACTACTCTTAATTATGAAATGAGTAGCTGTGCATCTGCTTAGCACAGGCAATTAAGTATTCACCTCAGATAAAAAAAATCGGATACTTAGCTTTACACTTTGGGTGGATATGAGATAGGTATGTTTTACGTATCACGCATACATATTCATTGAATAAGGCCCAAATCTCACTGAAAAAAACATTGTGTAGGGAACGTTTTGTGTAAGGTTTAGACGACTTCTGGATCCCTGATATGCTTACAGTGTCATAATATAGCACGTGTTTAATATGAGACCTACTCCTTAAATACCCATACCTCACTGCAGTTGAATATGAAAATAGCATAGGTCTGCAAGGAGTGCAAAATTGAAGGGCTAAGGAGGTAGCATTTGCTCGAAACCTAAATGCATTTCACTGGATTTATCCCTGTATAAACCATGTTCTGAGACACTATTTAGGCAAGTTGCCAGCAGAAGAAAGCCCTGTACGTTGCCAGTATATAATCTAATTGGGGATACAAAAATTATGTTCTGTTTGTATTTTATAATGTCAGGTTTTAGGAAACTGTAGGAATCCATACCTGGGGTGTTTTAAATACTGTATAGCCACAAAGTGTCCTTTATTGAATGTTTCAGTATACTGTTTTGTAAGGCAATATCAGCCCTTGGATTTTGAGGAAAATTTTGCAGGGAAAGGCTTTGTTGAAATCAGAAAAACATAAAAATTTGATCCTGAGCAGTCTCATATTTACTTTCACATTTTATGAATTTTAGTGTCTGAATTGCCAGGCGAGGGAGGGAGGAGGAGTCACACTTGCCTTGTCCAGTGGGGCTACAGAAAGTAATTAAATACGTTCTCGAGTAAAGCATAAGCATCCGCAGTTCTGCCAGATGAACGACCTTGGAAAATTATTTTCCCCAGACTGCAGACTGCAGTCCCATCTCAAACCATAATCCTACTGATTTTAGGATGAGTTGGTCTCAAGTAAAGTGTGCGAGAGAGATCACAAATGAATACTGCTAATTTTGCTCTTTCACTCTTTCCTTTCTTTTAGTTACTTAACGTGGAAATGTCCTGCTTTCATTTCATTTCTAGTCTGATGTCACAAAACATGCAAAGCTGGAGGTAGAAATAACAAGCAGGTGCGAGCGTGTAAAGCTGATTTCTTATTGCCTCAGTTTGCAGAGGAATATGAGAGAGCTGAAAAGTTGGTTGCCCAGAAATCCAATGAAGCTTGATAAGGAGGCCCTACCTGATCTGGAAGAAACAGATTGCTACACAGCACCCTTTAGCCGTGCACGCATACACCAGTAAGTGCTGGAACTGGAAAGGCAGTGCCACAGACCACAAGTATTTTTTATTTTCTCACTTCTTCTAAGCAAGTACCATAGAGGCAGCCATTGCCAGATGGTCACTGGCAAATACCCAGTATCATATTTGATATTTTCTATGTTTTTTCTCTTAAAGACAACATCTGCTCTCTGTTACTTGCTATTTGACGGTCACACAGTGGTATATATAGGCAGAAATTTGACTGGAAAATGAACACTGCCTTTTTGGTTTGGAAGTTTTTCTTTCCATTCCATTACAAAATGCAAATACTTGCTCAAGTTTGCTTTGCTTAATTCCATATTTTACTTAGGCAAAACCTGAGACAGCTGTTGAAATTGGGAGCTCCTGGAGGCAAGCTAATGCCAGTGACCATTTGATTTCTTTCTTATCAGATCTGCATTTTAAGGATGCTTTTGTCTCTGAAACTATAAATATATACGTACACCAAATAAAAACTGTATGTGTTCAGATCAGCATGTTGATGGTGATGTAGTTAAACACTGCTATAAATTTTTTCAGGACCCAAAAATTAAGGTTTTAAAATTCTGGCTGTTTCTTCATTTTTAAAGCATTTTGTGATAATTTGCTCAGGAGATAACTGTTCATTTAATGTAGAAGTATAAATTAGGCTAAATATGATTTTTATCTTCTCAGTAAAGAAACTATGTGCTAGTGGACTGACTTTAGCCTGGAAAGACAGAGTACTTGCATTATAATTTTTTTATTTTTTTTATTTTTTTTTTTTTTGGTAATTGACTGTATTGCATTGGATCAATCACCTGGTTTTGGTGTTATTTCTCAACCAGCTCAGCTGACGTTATCAACTGTAATAGCGTCACTTTTGGCACAGCTGAGTAGGCAAAAGCTCCTGAATGTCAGATTTCTGGCGTCCAGAGTCCAGAGCCATCTGGGAAAGGATGCTTTATTTGGCTCCATCCTAGGATTCTCTAAGGGAAAGTGGTGGTAGAGCTGCTACTTAAATGTCCAGTGCATGGAGATAATTCTTTCTTTTTCTAAATAGCAGTTCTGGTGGTTCCATGACACAGACATCTGCCAACTCGTAACTAGAATTTGAGAACAACCACTGCTTCTGAAGATACTTTTTTTTTTTAAATTAATTATATCCAGGACAGAAATGACCTGGATAGTAAGACATTACAGAATTCAGTTTTAGTTGCTCTGTTTTCCCAACAATAATCTGTGCTGCTGATGATAAATTTATTGGACCTGAGAAGGTGCTCTAGGGATGTAAAATCTTATATCTTATGCAGTAACCAAGGAAGGTAAATCACTGTAAGAAGAAAACACTTGAGCAGCTATGTTTGAACACCTGTGCATTGTTTTGAATATTAAAAGACATTCATTATTTTAATAGTTTTACGATAAACAACAAAGACAGCTTCTTCAGCAATTCCACAAGAAGTAGAATTGTGCATCACATGCTACAGAGAACTAAGTACGAAGATGGAAAATCCAAAATGGGTGAGACTGCTATATTTTTTTTTTTAACCTGAAGCTAGAAAAACTTTATATCTTTACTTGCCTGCAAAAGTATCATTTGAGTAAACTCAATTAATTTTGCCATTCCTTGAAATCTTTTTATTTGCTCAGTAACAGAGTTGAAGGAATGTCACATCAATTATTTTCTTAAATAACTCAGTGAAAGTTGGCAATATTTTTCACCTATTTATTCTTTATCATAGTTGCTCCAATTTATTTTAACTTTATGTGATGCAGAG
This sequence comes from Micrastur ruficollis, assembly GCA_034782655.1. Lineage (NCBI taxonomy): Eukaryota > Metazoa > Chordata > Aves > Falconiformes > Falconidae > Micrastur > Micrastur ruficollis. Next base: position 23,693,371 of record JAVKKW010000002.1, read on the forward strand.
CCACAGTAAAGATAACATATATCTCAGAAAACTGTTGAGTGGTCCTAGTAGTTCTGCTGCTACCCAGCGGTTCCAGTCCAGCGGAACCAATGTGAGCTACGCTTAACTTATCTGAGGTCTCCATGAAGCTAAGAGACAGTTGACCTGAAGACTGAATTCAGTTTATATCAACTCTCCTATTACAGTTTCATTTTTCAGAAGGTCTAACTATTCATTTTCATTTGCAATTAACAGGGGATGTGTGTGATTTCCTGTTTTCTTGGTGGGAATTAAATTAAGAATGAAATGAGATGATAGAAATTACAGAAAGTTGTTGCTTGAGTTTCTGAAGAAAAGCAGTAGTAAGAAAAACATAGAAAACAAGGGTTCCAATCTGATGCCTTTCAAGTTGATGATGGTAAATTTCATTATGAGAGTAGTTTAGCGTGATTTGTGTATTTGGACAAATCTGAAGGCTCTCATAAGTACTTATTTCTGGGGGAAACTGTTGGCTATGGATGTGCTCTTACAGGCTACTGAATCTTTTTATTATAATTATTAATTATTTATTTTTTATAATGTGCTTTGATAGTACAGCAAATCTGTTCTTAGGAAGCCTCTAGGAACTGATCCAGAGTGCTGTAACCAGTATGATGCAGAGCACTGCTCTGATACAAACTCTTTCAGCCGGCTTATATATAAAAATAACAACAGGTTAGCTTTTAACCCTGCGAGGGCTTTGCTGCCTCAAGGGGTGTCTGTCCGTACCCCTCTCTGTGTATGTCAGAGCATCTGGTCACACGTAAAATCTGTATCATATGCTCTGATGAATGCAAGGTGAATGTAACCATCTTCTCACGCTTGATCTGGGACAAGGACCCGACCCTGAGAGAAAAGTTGCAGACGCTGGCCCTCAGAAAGCTGCTGTAGTTTGACAGAGCCAGAAATCCCGAGGGATCGGCAAGACCTGCACAAACAGTTGGTGGGATTATTCCTTACCATCATGTTTAGCAGCACCTTGAGCATCTAATGTTGTTACATTCTCAACATGTAACTGGAAAATTCACACTGCTTGAAATTAAATGTGTATTAAAAAAACAAATTGTATCAGACAGAGCTAATACTTTTTTTCTTTTTAGGTATTAATAGATTATTAAATAATGGAACATATGAAGCAGCGTTTCCACCACATGAGGTAATCTGTTTAATTTTGTATTTGTCTTTAAATTTAGAATAAAGCTTGCATTAATGTTTTGAGATCCTACACTATTATTAATTTTGTCCTGCAAACTTTTAATTTCACCATGTAATCTGTTGAGACTTTTTTTATTTATAGTTCTTACTTTAATATTGGCTCTTTAATTTTTTCTTATATAATGCATTATAATAACTTTCTGGAGCATTTTCTCACTGAACTAGAATATTATTATCCTTTATTTATTTTTATGATCCAGGCATTGCCTGTGGAGTTCTTAATGAGAATATCAGTTTTTCCAGATTTTTCCAATTAGTTGTATTAAATTATTTTTGCCTGCCACCTACAAAACGTTCTATTTTTCTAATAGCTTGTGCAGTTGGTGGATGTTAGGGAGACTGGTTAATTATTTCCCATTTAGTCTTCTCTGAGTAGTTCTGGATAGCTTCTACTTGACAATATCTTCTTCAGTAGGTTAAAGTCTACTGAAGACTGTAAACCCATGAAGTAAATGAACAATTTGTGTTTGACTTCAGAGAGTTTTCAGACAGTCTCTGTATACTGAAAAGAAATAAGCAAGCCACGCATCTTCAGTCATTTTAAATGCCATCAGTAGTGTGGCAATTGCAGCCGTGAACTCTGTGATTGCTGGGGCTGAATAGTGTGACTTGGTCTCGTGTTTCAAAGGACTGACCTGTGCTTTACAAATTGATGACAGTAATTTGTGTATACGGTATTAATAATTAAATACTGGGAATATAGAGAAGGAGTATTTTAGATAAATAATTGAACATCATTGTTAACGCTTCAGCTGTGCGTTACCGACTTCAGAGAAATGCTGGCCATACTGCCAGAAAAACCTGTGAAGCTTTCTCTGGCTGTCAAAACCATGCTGCCATATCCATTTTATGTATATGTTCCTTTGTTATGGCATAAGCTATTGTTTCAAAGCTTCAGTTGAGGTTAATGAAGTCACATTGTTAAGCTGCTCTTACCTTAACTGCAGCTTGACTGGTGCTAAGGACTGATGGTTGCACGCTCTCAATTTTTTTTTCCCCCATTTTTTCTTTTTCACATGAGCAAGTGAGAATGAAAATTCAGTCCTAGTGGGAATGCTGCGACTTGAACTCATGGATAAACAGTGCAGAAAGCAGCAGGGTGGGGGGGAGGTTTAAAAATACGCAGTACTGGGTAATGCTTGATGCATTGCAGTCGTTCATCCAGGTGACTGTGAGCAGAAGTTGATGTTCTGTTCCTAGGTGTTCCTAGACATTCCAAAGGTCACACTCTGTGTTGGCATTTTTTGACTGCTGCTTTGGTGACTGTACTGAGAAATGAGTAGAATTGGACTCTTTGCTATGATTAGCTTTGTTTTTAACTCATTCTTAAACCAGAGGGTCAGCAGATTGCAACAAGTAAATAGTGTTCTTTCAAGTGCCGGGAATGCTCAAGATTTCAAATAAATGATAAAGATCTAAATGGTTAAACTGCTTGGATCTCCCAGGGTCAAGAATCTGTCTGATTCCTAACTTTGAAGTACTGCTCTGCGGAGCTCTGTGCTCTCCCCAAGAAATTATTTGGCTCACTTGCAGTTATTTGATGAAAGATATTCTTTACCATAACTGAGTAGTGGGGTTTTTTTTGGGGGGGAAAGTTCAACTGAAGGAGTTGTCCTGCTTCAGAATTGGAGTGAAATTATAAATACAAGAGATTCTGATTAGGGTGGTTCTAATGAATCTGTGTGTTACATTTCGACTGCGGAGCATGAAGCTATTCTTTCAGGCTGTCAGGTGGTCTGTAAATGTTAGGCATGCCCGGAGGGACTCCTTTTGGCTCAGGCTGACTCTGTGTTTTGCTTTTAATGCCTCTGAGCATCCTGTGTAGGTTTCAAACTGACGCCAGTTCTGTTGTTTCCCTCATCTTTGAAAGACTATGGTTTTCTATACTTTTGACAGGAGTTAAGTCAAGTCATAGAAAATGTCTGGAAGAGGAGAAGCGAGCTGACCTACCAGAAATTTCTGGAATTTTATAGGAGAGAAAACCAGATAACACAAACACATCTCAAAAAAATTTGAAAAATTGAAATAGGTGGAAGCATACAAATAAGCATATATTAGTGAAATAATAACACTCTACTTGAAGCCATATGAAGAGTTGAGAAGTTCTGTATAGTCTTGTACTGGTATGGTTCTATCATTAATTCTTAGAGAAATGTCCATTTCAGAAACATATGTAACCCCAGCTCTTCTGTCAGGCCGGCGTGTTAGCTCCAGATGACGTGTCCTAGAAATGTCCATAACATAAGACCTATTTATTAAATATAGTGAACTCCTCATTTAAAATTGTAATCAAATACCTAGGAAATGTACCTTTTCCATAGTGCTTAACAGTATATTTTGATGTCTTTGCGTTTCTCAGGGAAGCCACAAAAGCAGACATCCCATCAAAACACACGGAGCTCAGAATCACAGACACCTCTTATATGAGCGCTGGGCACGGTGGGGAATGTGGTACAAATACCAACCTCTCGATTTAATCAGGTATTAGTACTTTGAAGAGTAGCTTGTTTCTGTGATACAAATTACCTGGTAACAGTGTATTAACCAAACAACTAAATTCCTCATTCTTATGCTTTCCTGTAAAATTTAGCGATCAGTATTATCAGATAAGAATGGAATTCTCTCAACTGCCTCTTTTGGGTGCTCTTTTGTGCAGGGCTGTTAATTTCAAATGAAGCTGCATAAAAGGCACATAGATCCAGCTGCTTGACAATTTGCAGTGTGAAACTTAAAATACAAACCCATGAAGTGATGTACTGATCAGAGACACTTGCCCCTCAGGAGAGCACCTTTGAGAGCAAAGGCTGTTACCCACATGGGCAGTCAGAGCTACCAGATCCAGCGGAGGGAAAATCCAGCCTAATTGTTACATTTCTGCGTGGGTTTAAATAAACTTCTGTTCATATATCTTATAATTAATGTCATAGATTACCAAATGGAATGCAGAGAAATATATGCGATTGAAGTTAAATAATTGTGTTGTTTGGGTTTTGTACTTTCCTCATCTTTGACACTGAATACTAATAAATCATTTTTCCATGCTGTCAGTTTTTATTCCTGATCTGACAGTCATAACCAATCATTGTGCCCAATATTGTTTCACTGAAGGCTGTGGAGCTAAGCATGTGCCATGGGACAATTCTGTGCTGATCAAATAGTATTGTCCATGACTGACCTTCTGATCACTGCTACTTCATCTCTTCTAGCAACGGATACCCAGGTTTTGAAGAATTAAGGATCAGTTTTCAACTTGTGTTTTCAATCCATTGTTTTCTCTAATAATAGTTAGATAATCATGTAATACGACATATTTCAATCATAAATGGTTTTTATAAAGAAATACTTAGGTCATCCTAACTTACTTTATCCCTTCCCAGGATTTTGTGTGTGTGTGTGTGTGTATCTATATTATCTGTGTGTACAAATAAAATGTCCTACATTTAATCATGTTGAAACTAGTACATCTACTTAGTCATTATAAGGACATGAAAATTACAGAACACTTCAGTTATATCCTTATAAAATATATGTTCTGGTAAATCTGCAGTTAGTGCCACTAAAATGTTATGCTAGCCTGAAATAAAACGTTTGGGTAAACTGACAATAATTTTACTATAAACTTGTAATGGTAGTTCCTTATTTGAATTATTCTCCTACTGTGAAAATAGAGGTCATCATAAGTTTTAACTTTAAACAATGTATGTGTTTCCTTTTCATGTAGGCGATATTTTGGCGAAAAAATTGGACTCTATTTTGCCTGGTTGGGGTGGTATACTGGAATGCTTATTCCTGCTGCCCTGGTTGGGCTCTTTGTTTTCCTTTATGGATTATTTACGATGGATTCCAGCCAAGTAAGGTAAAATCCCTTTTAAAAACATAATAGCCTGTTGAAAATTAAGAGCAGTCTGGTACAATTGAGATCATTATTTTACTTACAAATGCTTTCCAGATATGGTAATCATGTAAAAATAACCAAATAAAACACTGGGTTCTTTAGTCAGGTATATCCCCTTTGTATATCTCTTCTGCGTCAAGCTGGGCACGTACCATTCGCAGCCATCACAGCATCTGCAGCGATTCCCATTCTTTCTGTAAGGAAAACCAGCAAGTACTGATTCTAATGTCATGGCTACTGCGATGGTTGTCATTCTAGTCAAGGCTAATGGGGGAAAAAAGTCAGACGTACTCCCTCTTTACCTTCATCTTGCCTGTAACTTCCAGAGTGTAGTACAGCTGCTAAACTTCAACTTACGTTTGTCTATGCCTTTGTTTTTTCTCAGTGTTAATAGTGGCAAACTTTGAGTCCAACAAAATTCTAACAAAATTCTTAACTGCGTCGGTGTAAACTGCAGACAGGAGACCCAGCTCCGGGGAGGTTACAACCACATGAAATGAACTTAGTTTTCAAGTTTCTTCCTGTTGTGATTTTGCTCCGAGAGGGGTTTATGTCAATTTAGAAATAGTGATGAGGGTGCTTAAGTTAAGCACTGACTGTATTTTCAGGAACTGTTTCAGAGGGCGCACCCTTATTACAAAGTTTTCCATTAGATGTCATCAGACACAACAGTATCGGTGCACTTACAATTGCAACCGTTCCTCCAAGCGGTTTGGATGCTTAGGCTGTAAGTATGCTTGGAGTCAGATTTTATAGGAAGTGTTGTTTCTTGGCCTTTGAGCAGGACTATTTACATTTTCCATATGGAATTTTCTCTGTCTCCTGTTCCACAGTGAGTTGTTCTGCAGTGCTGTAATTAATGGTTTTTTTTAGGCTTGCTTTTGTACAGCAGACTCCTGAGAGACTTTACAGCTTCAAACCGCATTAAATGCAGTTAAATGCAATAAATGTATCAGCCAGGAAACTATGCCATCTTTAAGATATTGTTCTCTGTATTAGGATTGTTTTGCATGATAAAGGTTCATAAAATGCAATGGATGTAATGTGAAGTAGAGGATCAGCCTGTTCTTAGAGCACAGGGACTAGGACTGTTGAACTGGAAATCTTGTGTTCTTCACATGTACAATGGCACGGTTTCAACAAGAGGGGAACAGAGGGCCGTGATCTACCATCATCAGGTTATGGCTTAATATTTTAGGCATTCCTGTGGAAAAGAAAGATTTGGCATTGACACTCCCCAAGAGAAAGAACAGAACTTCTAAGGTTTTATTTTTTTCAAACTGTAAGCTATTAGGTGTTTGTATATGCATCATACACTTCTCCTGAGAAGACGTGGAGATAAGGCTCCTGCTCAGATCTTTTGATAGCAAGATGCAGTTTTATTGCTTGCTGGAGGTTGCAGGGTGTGCATCGCAGGAGCGCAGAGGTGGGCTACCTTTCATGTTTTCACCTCCTAAGTTGTTCCCCTTGGCTGCAGACAGAACATAGAGATTTTAGTTTGCTCCCCGAAGGAAGCTGGTTGTGTTGGGTCCCATCCTGAGGTGCCTGAGCATCATGCCGTGCTACAGAGTGCCAAGGTGCCCATCAGGGGCTCTGGACTCTATTCCAGAAGCAAGAGCCTGGAAGTTAGGTGATCTACCGTATACGCCCTATGCCTACAAGGAGACGGGAGTATTTATACATGTAGTATAGCTAACATTAGCCAGTGTTCATTTGAAAATACTGAGAGAGGGTGGGTTAAGGCAGAAGCCCTAGCTGTGTGCTCTGCAGCAGCCCCACATCTGTAATCTGGATGTGTTAATTCTGGGCAGAAGGTCCTCTCTGGTGGTGTGAATCTGTGCGGTCCCTCTGCAGAGCCGTGACACAGTACTGTCATATCAGTGCGTTGCTGTCACCAAATGAGTAAGATCTGCTGTGAGACATGGATTCCAGCACAGAGCTTAACTCACTGAAGCTGATTGTGGCTGGCCTGATAAAATCTATGTAGATGTTTTCTGTATCACCTTGTGTCCTTAGGCCAGTGATAACAGATGCCGCTCCTTGCCATATCTGCTTGCTTAGCCTGGAAGGGGTTAGTGAGGGTTAGACAGAAACCTCCTACCTGGAGCAGACAGGAGTCCTCCATTAGCAGGCAGACAGACTGCACAGCCTCAATGTTCTTACTGTTGCCGTATTCTGGGACTGTGAAATCATCTATCTAGTGTTTCTGCAGTCATTTAAAGAAAACTGCTAGATAAACGTCTATAACCGTTTTAAAATACATCATTTGATTTTGAGCGCTGCAGCTACTGCAGTATGCAAATGCAGTGCCGAGCAGCCGTCGGGAAGGAACAGTTGGGTACGTTATCCTGACAAAATCTAGAGACAGGAAAGCCAGTGGCAATTAGGAATTTAAACCTAGTGCCAGCACGTTATGGCAGTGTCATAACTGCCCCATTGCCCCACATTCAGTATTATTCAGTGTCACACTGTTTCATGTGAAACAGGTTTCATCCTGTTAACGCTTGTTACTAGGAATGAGTGGATGTTAGGAACTATTGATTTACAGTGTGATAAACTCTGTCAAAAAAAACTATTTTTCATCTGTCTTGTGTACCACAAAATTTGAACTTACCGACTGATGAAATCAATTTTGCAGAAGCACCCTTTCCTCAGTGATGTCCCTTCACCAGTCGGGTGCGGGGAGCTGCCATGACCCCCCCTCTAGCGGCTGCAGGCAGAAAACCATCGTTTTCTTCTTTTTCCACTGAGGTCCAGCACAATTTCAGCAAAGAAGGAATAAGCCGGTACACGAGCATGCATTGCCATAGAACCAAACCTTGCTCGCGATGGCAGCCGTAGGTTTTGTGCAGCAATAATTCGAGAGTCATGCAGAACGATGTCACACCTAAGAACCAGTTTGTCTTGTTTATGGTTTGTACGAGTGCCTGCCTCTGCTCTGTGCTTGGGGTCTATCATACCAGGTGGCAGTTTTTATATAAATACTAAAAATATTATATAAATACATATATGTACACACACACACACATATATATACACACCCACCCCCACACCCCTCTGCCTGTGCTAGGACCCCGTCCCAACCCGGCAAAGGTAAAGGAAAGAAGCTTTGTGTTGTTCATCTGTGGCTGCCACAGGCAAGTTGGAAATGGTGCATATTTGCTCCCCTTTGGTGGTACCCTTCCTTCTTTCCCAGGGCGAGCGTCCCTCTTACACTGCCTTTTGCGTATCTGTCCCATGTTTAGAAACAGAAGCTTCTCCATCTACACGATTAGGGACATTTTTCTGTCCTGTCGCAAAACAAGTGCCTAAGACGGGCAGTATCACTGAGAGCACATTGGAATGGAGGGTGTTCTTTTTCTTGCATGGGTTTGGAGTAAAGCTTGGTAATAGTGTGGTTGCCAGGAGCCAGCACCGAGGTCCCCCAGGGTACTGAGATTATAGTGTCGGCAGCTTATTGCAGGGTTCGGTTGTGGGATGAAGGTAACCAAGAGAATAATCCAGAGTATCTCTGTAGAAGAAACTCCGTAGTAGCTTCCAGAGTAATTGAATTATATCCACAGGGCTCAGGCATGCAGAAACAAAAATGCAGAACTTGAATTTGTATTTCTTGTTTCATATGCTTTTAAATATATTTCGATCCATTTGCCCTCCCTGAGCTAAACTGGGGGAAATGTGAAGCGGTAGTCAAACGGGAGGGCTTAAATAGTCCTATAGCAGCCCCTTCATCTGGGTTCTTTCAACAAATTGTGTGCCATATCTATTACCTATCTTTATTGTTAAGTTAGATGTCAAGCTATTACATGTCTATATAAAAATAAATCTGATGGTTTTAAAAGAGTTTGGTGTAGCTGGGTTTATACATAGCATTAATTAGCACTGTTGCAAGTTGTCCCTTTGTTGTCAGCCAAACAGAAAGGCCGGGCATGAGCACAGCATAGCTTGAGGTGTCTTTGCACCATGTGCTGTAGTCAGGTTTCAGATATATAAGTGAGGACAGCACAAAGAAGCTGATTTTGCTCTGTTACAGTGAAGGGTTGAGTTGCAGTAACAGTTAATATAGCACCTGTCACAAACACCTGTGTAACAAATGTTATTGCCTTTGCAGTGTAGTGCTAAAGCATGTGAGCTATCAGTATAATTTTGTAAAACTTCATGTGTTATTAAAAAGAAACAAAGATTTTAACTCGAGATATCTAATACAGAAAATCTAACATTTATAATGTTTGAATTTAAATTCAAAGTACCGGTACAATTTGGCTTTATATTTGACAACAGTTTGTGTTATTGGCAAACCATTATAACATACTGTTGAAATATTATTTTCTGTGCTTAATCATTTTGAATGAAAATGCAAGCAAGAAAATTCTCTGATATGACACGCTAAGGTTGCCGTTGCTCTGCAACTCTGAAATGACTGGCTGTGCTCATACTGGCTGAAGGGTTACTTAGGAGAATTTCTTTGTCAGGTCCACATTGCGTTGTAGGGTTTCAGTGAATTAGTGATTCTGTGATGCTACGTGAAGTATGACCGAAGACTACAAAAGTGGCATCTAGGCAACCAGAATCTTTTATTTCTGTTTACTGTTATGTAAAGACAGGATTTAATAGGTGCACTCATTTGGAAATAAGCATAATCTTCCATGCAGCATTAGAACTGTAAATTTGACTTTTATGAGTAGGAGAATGAAAGCATAACATTTATTAAAACAAATTAGTAGGAATTTCCTGGCATTGGTTTTATACTGCTACTTTCCTCATGTGTCATAGGATCATTTCAGGCATGTCAGCATTGCTAAAGGATAGGGAAAGGCGGTTGCTGAGGTTCTTTGGGAAGCTTACTCACTGCAGTTAAAACTTGCCTTAAAATTCATTTTTGCACTTCTGTTAATTCTGTCTTGCCTTTGTCAAGACACTTAATTATGTACTACATTTTGAATATGAATGGTCCCAGTGAAGACAGTGACTTCATCTTCCTAAATCCTAGGATCCTTAAGCATCAGAATGTGGCTTAAAGATATTTTCCCCCAAAATAGGGTATTAAAGTGTTGTTTGTTGTTTGTTTTTTTTTTTTAATTAGCCCTATACATCAGTTCTTCTGTAGGAAATAAAAATGCAAAGACTCGAAATACTACTGCCAGAAATCCCTGTCAGTGGGTTTTTACATGTGACCGACTGATCTAAGCGTCACGCCGTGGAACAGACCTTCAGCTGATGTAAACTGGGATGAATTGGTTGAAATCAGTGTAGTTATACGAGTGATGTCCATCCTCTTAACATTTGGTATCTTCTATGTCACTTAGCAAACTATGCAGTAAAATGGATTGGAAGGTAGCGAACAATGTTTTGTTCTTCTGTTTGTGATATTTGGGAGAGAATGAGATATTCACAAGGGTGAGAAGTGCAGCAGGATGCCCAAAAATATTGCATACTACTCTAGGGTCCATAGTTTTCAGGTCACTGATTTGAGATTAAGCTTTTTGAGCCAAACATTCACTTTTAATTTACTTTATTGAGCCAGTTTTGTGGTGTAGGCATGCTGTTAACAAATACAGACCACAAATGGCGTAGCCTCAGAAAATCTTAAGTATGCTGAAAAGCTTTTTATAACCTTTATTTTCCTGTCTCGTACTCAAGCAAAGAGATCTGCGAGGCAAATGAAACCATCATGTGCCCCATGTGTGAACGCAACTGCACACTACAAAAACTCAATGAAAGCTGCATATACGCCAAGGTAATTATTGTCTTACTGCTATCAAGATAATTTTTGTCTAAAGATCCAGTGTAATGGCTGCCCTTGTCTCAGCAAAGATTCCTGCAAAACATGTTCTTTCTCTACAGAGGTTTTTTTTCAGCCTTTGTAATTCATGTTTCTATTAAGGGAATGCTCTGAAATGGTCAGAGATTATTCTAAAATTTGTTCTACTTTCTGTGAGCAATACCTTCCTAAATCCTTATTATTTTCATCAACTTATAAAGTCCCCTGAATAATAATACTTTTTTTGGAAGGTTTTTCCTACTTTCCCATATAATAACTTCTTGCTCTGTTTCCCTTGCTTACTTTGTAACTGAATTTCTGCTCCTCTTAAAGCAATTCTCTAGCCTAATGTGCCTGTGACGTGCTTTGCTCTGTCAGGCTAATGCAAAGATTTTGCACAACTAAATATTTTGCTACAAGAAGCTATCCTTCAAACTTAAATAATCACAAACACCTCTGTATACATGCACTGTTTTCAAGTGAGCAATAGATTTTGATGTGTGGTATGTTCATAATGCTGGAAAAGCAGCCATGGCATTTTCTTGGAATTCTTTAACCCCTAAGATAAATCTAGCTCAGAAGCCTATCTTTCTAAAATGTGATTGTCTCTGGGCCATGGCATTACGACAGTACTGCAGCAATATGAAAGAGAAAATCAATTTTCTGTTAGATTTTCAAATTGCATACAGATAGGACCAATGTTGAGTAAAACACAACATTTCAAATTATCTGTAAAGGAAAATTCTAAAACCATTTGACATTTATAAAAATGATTTATATTTAGATTTCACAAATTTAGTTTTCTATTTTTATAATGCCAAAATTTAAAACCAAGAAAGTTGTTTTGCAATGACAGCCATAAATACCATTGATAATGTTGTACTGAAGGCAACAGTGGTTTTTGGTTTTAAATACTGCTATAACTCCATGGCAGAAAATGGCTCCGTGAGATTTTTTTGTAACTCTTTTTACTAACTGCTTTTTTTAAAAAATGGGTACTGGAGGTAAGAGCTTTCTTAATTGAAATAACATTATGTAAACTATACAACCCATCCCAGAAATGCCTCTTTTTAGAAGATGACAAATACCTCTTCAGCAGTCCGCTGCAGTTTAACAAATTAATACCTTTGGCATTGCGGCGTCCGTTTAACTTTAGGTCCTGTTATTTTAACATCCCCAGTTAATAAGAAGCAGGTTTTGTCTCTTACTTACATTTACACTGACATCGTGTGTTTAAATCATGCAAATTTCACATTTAACGTCACATTGTGAATGATTCATTGCGGCAGAAAAAAATGTGGCAGTCCAGCCATACTTCCATGTGTGTTCAAACCAGTCCCCTTGAAGAAAACTCAGATGACAGCCAGGGAAGACAAGCAGTAACCACTCGTGTTCCATCTTCGCAGGCACCCTCTCCTGATGCCTCCAAATATTATGGAAATTCGTGTAAGCGCCCAACTTTTCCTGCCTATGCTTTTTCTCGGAAAAACCGATCAATCTTAGGTTGGAACACAGAAAACAACCAAAAATTGTCTCTTTTCAGGATTTGTCTGTTCTGGATGTCCTCCAAGTGGGGGAGAGAGAGACTTCTCTTTAGGAAAGAATAGGATTGCCATCTGGCCACTCGAATGGCAAAGAAAAGGGAAAAAATAAAAAAAGCTCAATGAGGCTTTTTATAACTCTGAGCTTGTAACTGTAATGAGACTTCGCTCACCGTGTTGTCTCTAAAGAAAAGTTCACTGCAGCTTCTCTCGTTACCCTCTTGCTAGGAAGTGTCTGGTTTCCAGCAGGGGTTGTGATCCTGCTGGGTGCCACCGTGCTGCTCAAGTTGAGCATCACATACCCAACACACATGTCAGCACTTCCACCATGTTTGCACCCAAATTAGTGAATGAAAACAGTCTGCAATGCTAGAAAACTACAACCTGATTTCAAATCAAATGCTCCTTTGTACCTTCGGAGGCACTGTTAGTAATGTAAGTGGAACCAATGTATTTAAAAATAAGGCATCAGATCTGCTCTCTGGGAAAAGAAAATGGCATTTGCTGCTTGGTGTCTTGTTCCTGAGAGGGAGCTTGTCAGCGTTTCCCTCTGGTTTTTGCTGTTGTGGGAACACAACTTATTGCTGTCTTCCTTCCACACGAACGAAGAGCTGATATGCAGGGCAAGCTATTCCTGATTCATTCTGGGTGCTGGCACCCTTATTCTGGAATAAATGTTTTAATCCGTATTCATTCAAACAGTTTGTTGTATACGAGTACACAAACATTGAGTTCATTAGGAAAAGGGAGTTCCTTTAAGTGAAGTTTATCTCCCCAAACCTGCTTATGCCATGGGACCTGCCTCCTTTATATAAGGCCTTGTGCTCATGTTTCATGTTATTAAAACTGCTGTCAGGGTTTCTTTCTTAAATATCTGCCAAGTTTCCCTTTAGAGGAGCACTTCAACAGAACAAACTCATGCCAGAAAAATCATATACTTTGAAAGTTTTTTCTGCCAAGTTTTTTTTAAAGCTGGAGACAAAATACAAAAGATGCCTTTTTCCTTCTTGCTACTGCCCATTTCTTTCATCCCCTCCCTCTTTAATTCATTTCCATTTAAAAACGCCACACTGAAGCGATGTTTATGATTGAAAGGAAGGGCAGGTCACAGCTGCGTTGTAACCTGAATTGCCGAACGCCTGGGCTGTCATTCCCATCCACGTTAAAGGGACTCTCTGGTCCGTGGGTGATGAGCACGGTGCAGTAGAGCTCTTTGGGCTGGTCCTGTGCCAAGCACGCTTTGCCCTCGGCCTGGGGGCAGGTTGTTGATTCAGGGTGGATTTGAAATGCCCGAAGTCTTGTGTGATGGTAACGACATCAGTCAGGTATGCTGACGGGCTGGCACCAGGTACTACAGTATTTCACTCTGGTCAACACAGAGTCTCAGACTACGCATTTAGCCTTTAAGACAGTCAAATCTTAATTCTGGTGCTGAAAGACTTTTGCCCAAATTCCCTTTATAAAGACAATGCTAGATCGGGGGCCAGCGAAGTATTTTCTCCTTTTGGCAACATTAGTTCTGCTGGGTTAGTTTTGGTTGGTCGGTTCATTTTGTATTTCGTTGCAAAGATGCACTCTTTACTGAGCAGAATATCCAAAATCACATCCTCGCACAGGTCTACATTCAAAACTGAAAATGTTCGTCAGCTTTATTGTCCTGCTTTTGTTCACCTCCCACATTTTCAGTCTCATACCCATTATGTTTCTGTTTTCCTATATGGAGGCAAAAGGAAAACAAAGCAAAAGACTTATTTGTATGTACAGTTGTTCCCACTGCATGATTCATGCAGGGAACATACTGGATTTATTGATGTCCAATACCAAATACTCACTTCCCATTTCAGAACCTTAAAAACAGAAAACCAGAACTGACATACAGATAAAATACCTGTTTATAATAATTTCTCACAATATTATAATAATTTTACTCAATTTGAAATGGAATAGAGGCAAGCAATACTGTTTCTATTAACTTTTTTCTGCTCTCCCGAGTTAGTTTTATTAATTTGTTAGGGAGAAGCAATAATGCCAGCCTTCCCTAGAGGAATGAAGAACTGTCGGTAGGATGAGTTCTCGTGGCTGGCAGCTCTCCCAGGAGCGGGTTAGGTAACCTGCCTGAGGCAGGCTGTCAGCCCCAGCATCCAGGCACGCCTCCTGTACAGAACATTCCTGCTGCCCGGAGTAACTTCCGATTAAGAGAAGGTCACAGTACAGCAAAACTGAATCTGGTTACCTGGGCCCTTCCATTGGCAGAAGGACAGGTTTCTTTTCATGATAAAAGCTTATAAATTCATCCTTAAGTCAGCAACAGGTTCAACACCAATGAAAGTGAAGTCTTTTCAAGAATATGCTATTTCAAGACATTATCTTCTTATTTCAAGGAGTGGGAAATAACCATGAATTTTCTGGATGGTTTAGGATGATGCATATCAAAGCCATTTGCAGCACTTTTTCATTTCTTTTTCCTCTCACTTCAAATCCTAACGTATGCCTGTTGATGATAACTTGCTTTGCTCTTTTATTTTGTAATGATTTGTACTTTTTTTTTGTTTGTTTGGGTTTTTTTGGTTTTTTTTCCAAATAGAAATTTGAAGCCTGTGCTTTGCTTACTAATGCTCAGCAACAACTACCTCTCATTTGAAGAAATGTAGGGCCGTTGTCCCTGGATAAATTACATTGCTGTAAATTGGCAACCTTAAATCTATTGAAAGTACATTGATCTTAATTTTAGCTTCCCAAATACTGTTTGATATTATTGCTTAAATATTAAAAATTCTGGATTTTTGTAATATAAATTGTGATGTTTTCTGAATAAGTGAGACATCATATTCACCCTCTCAGATGCTTAGAGTGATCCATAGGCATGCAAAAACTAATAATTACTTTTTCCTGTGGGTAAGCCTTGGATTTTGCAACAGAATATCTGTTCTGCCCGAAAAATCTTACAACAAAGAGTAAGCTAAGGGATAAATCCAACAAAAGGGAGCGCATTCATGAGGAGAAATTAAGTGCACAATTTAGAATTATGTTTTGGGGCAGGAGGGGTATTTAGAATTTATTTAACATTTGTTGGAGTTTAGGGGCACTAGCCTTTTAAAAAGGAGAATGCGTCAACAGTTTGAGAAGCTGAGATGTGTGGGTGAAAAGGGCTATATACTATTCTTACCTGTAGAGAAATTGCAGGGTGGCTTGGGAGAAGAAAATGAAATCGAAAGACTGAGTAATATACAGAGGAAGAAAAGTGAAAAGACAGAAGTTCTTTAAGCTTATAAAAACCTTAAAATAGAAAATGTTGGGGTTAAATTTGACCCAGCCTATGAGAAGAATTCTGGAGGAATTTTTAGTTTGTTTGGGCATAGACAGAGCAGCTCTTAGTGTCTGTGAAACAAATAGACTGGAGAGGCACGAAGTGGCAGTCTGGAAAACCGGAGTTCAGGTTATACTGAGAAAGAGTGGGACACACCTTGGCAGAAGAAACACGCAAGTAGGACTTCTTGTTCAAATGCTTAGTTTTTAGTTTCTGCCACCAGTTATGTTCTCTGGGATTCTTTGGGGCAAAAGATAAGGTGACAATATTACTTGTTCCTGATGTATTTATTTTCTATTCAGGTTACACATTTGTTTGATAATGGAGGGACTGTCTTCTTCGCTATTTTCATGGCAATTTGGGGTAAGTACATTTTTATTGGGTTTGTATTTTTAGTTCACCTGACCCTTTTATATGATTACTGGGTAAAGGGAGATGATAGCTTTTGATAAAATTTAAAGAAGGATTATGATTTTGTCACACAAACTTTTTTTTCCTGTGTTCATCAACTCCAATTTCTGTGCTAGTAGTAGCAGGTGAAAATAATGCCTTTTATTGTTAATGTAATGACTGTCTGTAGCATCTTAGGATCTTAGAATCATAAGCCTGAATTTTATATCATGCAGGCAGAAGTCTTTTTAGAGGCAAACTTATAGGTTGATTTACTGATCTGGAGTCAATATAAAAACCATGTCGTGTAGAGAGTTCTTACAGAATAAATGAAAATGTTTTTGTGGGAGCTAATTAGAGGGAAGTATAGGAAAGATTTGATGTTAAGTGCTTACAACAGCTTAAATAATTATATTCAAATTCCAAGTCTGAATATCTCATTATCTTCACTCTGACATCACACGCATTATGTCATGGGGTCCAAAGCCAAGCAGGGTGATATCCACAGAGGCCACTGCTGAACAGGAGTTACCAAGAGCAGTCTTGCCTCTCTTAGAAGGTCATGGTAATCGTGCCGTATAAGACAGATGTAATGGTTCCGGCAGGAAATGCTTGATGGAATTGGCTTTCACTGAAGCTAATAGTATTATGCTGCTGAACAGTAGGGAAGACTGGTATTAGAACGAGAGATAATTAATTTTACCAATGTAAATGTTTGTCTATGTAAAGCCTGAGCAAATAACACCAGTTCACATACATACAACCTTCTGAATTCAAGCCAGAGTTTTACAATTTCAGATAGAGTCAAATGGCACGCAACAGATTTATTTATGTCATATGTACGAATAAGCATTAATGATTCTAACTTAAAGTGAAGGATGAACACGTCACAAATTTTGGAGGCTGGCCTGATAGAAGCGAAAAACAATATACAAACAAAAGCAAAACATCAAACAGGTACATAGACAACACAAGCACATGCATGCAAAAATCATAATTAGATTGATAAAAATTAATACAATATAACTGGAGGGCACACTGATCGCTTGCATCAGACATATTTCTTCATTGGCTCCTAAAAGTGCTGTTATAGCCTTGCAGTTACTAATAATTAGTTTCATAAATTCATAAAATGCATTGCACTACCAATGTAGGCAACTCTGATAGCTTCTTAGCATCTCTTCATCTCTGTCTGAGTTCTTAGAGAGAGCTCTTTCTGTTTTCAGCTGAGGCCAAGGTTCAAGTGTAAGGAGGAATTTTGCTTATACGATACTGCTTTACCATTATCAGGAAAGATGGCATGATATGTGCTCAGGAAGATGAAAGCTGAATATTGATTTTTTTTTTCTTAATTTCAAGCAGCAGAGTGATACTGTCACCTAATCTGGGTGAACGTGTCTCCAGTTTTCAGTCTGCTATCCAGCGTGCTGGGCACAATGTTAGAAATCAGGTTCCAGTTTTGATGGGAAATGTGCTGGTTTATGACTGAACCCCGCCGGAGTGGCAACGCTGCACATATGCACTCAGTTATTTAATCTTTTAAATTCTTTGAAATAAATACTTGTTTTACTCCTCTGCAGTATGACTGCCATTGTTTCTCTCTGGTGTGCGTGTGCATGTAAATTACTCCCATATCAAATAAACTCTCATTGCAACATTCACACCCAGTTAGTGAGATAACTCCACCGACATGATCCACAGTCTCCACACTAAACGAAGTATTTTAACAGAGTCATAGTAACAAGCACGTATCCCATGTGAGTAGTTATTTTCTCTGCATTTTATTTTGTTTGTTCTATGCCTTTACAGCTATGTCTTTTTCATGTTCTTTCTGTTTAGACATGTCTGGTAATTGCAAACAGATAGACTGTGCAATTATTTGCACTATACTGCCATAATTTTACTCTTTAGCTGGACAAAACTGGACCATGCTTTTTAGGATATCTATATATAGGGCAGAGATAATTCCTTTCCTTTCATGTTAAGATAAATATTTCTTCTATCTAACCTGTACCAAAACCTTTTACATCATTTCTACAGATCTAGCCTGAAGTGCAAGCAACAGAGCAGTTTGACAGAGGGATAGGAGCTTGTCTTCTTTTCTTCCCTTCAGTAGTGATTTTAACTCTGTCATCATAGTCAAAGGTTAAATGTAGTCCATATTACTCAGTTTTTATTCTCCCCAGCAAACGTCAACCTCTGAGTAATCCAAGTAAAGCTAACTCTTTTTGTCACATTCACTGAGGAAGGTACAAATGTAGAGTGGGGAAAATAATGCCCTGAGTCATTTATTAGGTAGAAATTATATTTGGACAGAGTAATTTCATCTCAGGGTAGTAAAATTTGGGATTTTGTTGTATTGATGCTAAAATACCATTGCAATCCTAGCCAAATTTTGCTCTGTTACAATGTTTTCATTCTTGACCAAAGTTGCGCAAGGCAGAACTTTTATCTGGGTGCAATTTGTCTATATTATTTCTAAGAAAGCAAGTGTAATATCCTTCCAGGAAAACGATAGGCCGATCATTTAATTACAAAATAGAAGAGCGATGCTCTGCTACTGGGTCCTGCTTGTTGCGTATCAACGTATCTTGTGATTTTTCCTTTGCTTTCCAAAACGTTGTTTGCACAGTAACGGCTGTAAGGTAACAGCTGCCAGGTCATTTTGGAAAAAACAAAAGCATGTAGATAACAGGTGAGAATAAAATCCGAAGCAAACACTACGGTGAAGGGTGGGATGGTGTCATGTCAGCCATAGGAATGCCATCGGATGGGCACCCTGCGTTGTCTTCCTTGGCCTTGTCTGCTGCGCTGGTTTTGTCATCTGACGCACATGCGAAATTTGGGTCGTATGGTCCAAGTGAGTTGTCTAAGTGGAGAACTGAAAGGATAGTGCAATTATCATGTTTTATATATTGCTTAAAAGGTTCTTATCCCCATACAGTTTAGTTCAGCAGTCCCTTGCAGCTAAATCCAGTTAACCTCTTTCTTACGTGTGGGGGAGCAAAAGGTAAAGGGTGATTCATGATCTTCTGAAGATGACACATGTCCTCCCAGTAACGCCCGTTCAGCGCTACACGGGTGGTTGACTTTCAAAGCTAGCTCCTAGTCTGACGTTCTGGCAGCTTTCAGCTCTTGCATTTAAGCCAGAAAGGGCGTTTTGCCAGAGTTTTATTTTGATTTGATTTTATATGAGAAAAAAGTGTGTTTAGCCTCTCGATGTTTGTTTAAACATTTAAAAATAAAGTCCAGGAACATGATATAAATGTTTGGAGACTGTGAGATTACACTTTAATGCAAGTTTATACATATTCATGGAGAAGACAAAAGCAATCCTCTTTTTAGACCTCTTAAAAATGTTTTAACTCCTAAAAACAGATACAGCTTCATACCTCATTCTGTAATTGAAGTTGTATGAGTAAGGAGTCTAGCCTTTTTCAGTTATTCAAAGTTTCCAAAAGCTTTTGAGCTATAGTTTTGAACTCGCCCAGAATTCTTTGAACGGGTTCACTGATAGTAGATGTGATGTTTCCTGATATTTCAGAGGTTACAAAAATAACTTGTAAGGAGGAGACAGAGAGTTAAGAGGACTATTGGTTAAGCTAAAATTTAAAAATAATAAGGTACTGTCAGTTGAAACCTAGCTTGACTGAAATCGATGATATAATTACTAATAACTCAGTACAACCAGACTATTTAAGCAGTTCTGTGCAGAAATAAAAAATGGTCTTACGCAAACCACTTGTGCTATTCCTTACCTGGGTCATTCCTTGTATCATCATAAAGGCGTCTGTGGGAAAAAGACTCAGACCTTTTCTTACCAAATATAAAATACCCAATCAGACCAATTAATATAGATACCAAAATGGCTCCTACAATGACACCAACTATGACTCCTCCTGTGTAGGTTTTGTCTACGAGAGAAAGAAAGAAAGAAGAGACAGTTGAATGAAAATAATAAATCTGTAAGTTCAGATACTTCACTCTCGCTTTAGAGCAGTCGAGGGCTTTGTGGAGGGAGACTTTTCACCAAGGATCTGAAACACTGTGCAGACTATGACTAAACCAGCCTCTCCGCATAAACTTTCTGCCTTTGTAGAAGAAAAGAGACATCTCCATCCTTGACTTTCAAGGGAATAACTGAGGTTTAAAAAAAAAGAAGGCTAAATGAGTTTTTAGTCAAATGAAACGGTTCCAGGTTTAATTACAGAATCAACCACTATCCTTTTGTTTTAAGAAATAAGCAGCAATCACTCTTTGAATGCAATTATTTGTATTTAAGCCAGCAGTTAAAATTGCAGCCTCTGAATTTCAAGTGATTAAGTTTTAGAGTACCAATTTTTGAGTATGCAAGGTAAGAAATCCTGTAATGCTTTCTGCCCCTATTCAGTCAGCAGAGTAACTGCATTCCTCCAGGATTTTCCTCAGATTTCATGAGACTTTTCTTCAAGTTATTCTGTTCTTCTTGGAACTGAACTTGCCTCTCCCACCCCACTTCCTTTTCAGTCATGTTATTTAAAAATCAGGTGCGTTGTAATTAGTAGAACTGTGATGGGAAACACGAAAGTCTGGTGCTCCTTCAGTTCTTAGTACAAGCTGTACTCTACTGGATATGATGGATAAGCCTTTCAGGCCTGTGTTAAAAGCTTGAAAGCTAATTAATGGCAAAAAATTACTGTGTCTTCTAATCTTTCCTTTTGTTTTCCTGAAGACCTGATTCAGAGCAGCAGGATAGAAAAGTGCCGTGACAGTTTTATGCTCCATTGTTTTCCCACGCATCCTCAGCTTGATAATTAAATGTACAATGAGTAATTCCTTTGAAAGTATTTGTAAGAAGTCATCTTTGGTCACAAGACTTTCTGAACTTAAATAAGTTGATGTGTTACACGTTTTAAATGTTATTTCTACACAACAGCTTTGAAGGTCCGCTCCAGTGTGAATGGGCAGTACCTGTCATTAGGTTCCACCACTCTTGGAAGTGTTAAACAAGTAAAGAGTAGATAATTAATTTTTTTCTTTTTTTTTTTTTTTTTTTGGTGGGGTTGAGTTTTAGTTTTAGTCTGTACTAGGTCACCTATTAATTCACACATCCTATCAAGCCTCCTGTTCAATAAAAAAAAGGTTTTATTTCAACATGATTTCATTAAACCAGTTGGACTTTAGTTAGATATTTACCTTCACGGGCATCTTTTGAATTAGATGATGCAGTAGAAGGGTTGCTGAAATTATGATTCCGCTCTGTTGTCTGCTGAATGGGGTTGAAGTTCGGTGTAGGACTGTCCTGCTTCACTGTGGGTGATGTCAGAGTGGTACTGGTGGGGAACAACGTGGTGGGGTTGAGTGAAGAGTTATCACTGGGGAGCGCCACCGAAGAGGTACTGTAGGTGACTGTGGAGTTACTTGGTGTCACTGTGGAAGCAGAAGTAGCTGCAGCACTTTTGGTCACTCCAGAAGAGTCAGTCATTTTTGTAAATGTTGCTAAAGATGTTGGAGTTGTGTTGAAGTTTGTGGCGGAGTTACTTATTCCATCTTTCGATACCGTAATGACATTTGAAGATAAAGTGGTGCCATCAGTGGAATTCAGGGGTGTGCTGTTTGGCCAACTGCTCGTCTCTGTTCTTTTTGTGGTACTGGTAGTTACTGGTGCAGCATGACTGACAGTAGAAGGATTTTTGGTGGTAGTCGTAGGCAGAATAAATCTCTGTGAAGTCGGTTGCGCTGTAGACTGATTGTTATCTGTAACTGAGCTATTTCCATTCCTTGTTTCGTTTACTTTTATGCTCTCAGAATTGCTTTTATTCCATTGCAGGCTTACAAACAGAAAAATGAAAATCATTCCACAGGAGGGTTGCATGGTGTTGACTTCAGAGTTTGGTTTGTTATATACAGAACCTGTAAGAAATTAACTTTTGTCTATTATTTTATTTAGCAAAACAAATCTACTCCGTTAAGACCCAAATAAGCTGGTAACAAAAGTTAGTGTTATACTACAGAAATCTCACTGGTTTACCATGTGATGCTGAAAACTTTATGTACCAGAGTGTTAATGACCTAAAGAATGACCTAAAACAATATTGATGATCAACAAAAGCTTTTTGCACAAGCAAATTCCCATGGTTCTGTAAACATACTCAGAGGGGAATAATTCAAAACCACTTTGCTATAGAATGAGGTAATGATACATATTTTGATGGCACGCTCAAGGTAATGTTTTCTGGGCAAGCAGCAACTCCAAGACCATGCTGAAGCGTTATGCTCTGTTGTGAAGAACTGTAATTATTACAATTAGACCGGAAAGTTGATGGGTAATGTTTTGTGACCCTGAGCAGTGAGCGTCGTATGAATGCTGCCGGGAGCAAATTGAAAACTAAATCAGTCCAGGGGTTATGGATGATGCTGAATTTGTGTGGAAACTTCTTTTCCTATAGGAAACTGGAAGCTGTATATTATGCATCAATTTTTGAAATGTTAGATTGAGAAGGATGAGAAAAACTCATCTTGAAGTCAAGTGATTGCAACAGGTATGCTGTTCAGTATATCTGCGAAGTTTTGGTGGCGGGGGGGTGGTGTGGTGTGTGGTTTTTTTCCTACGTGAGACAGGTTGAGATCATGCAGTTTTTAACTCCCCCACATAACCTCTCATGTGACAGACAGCACAATAAAAAGTATACTAAGTTACACCTTCAGCATCGTTAATTAATTAGGTGTCCATGTATGTGGGTACTTTGCCATCTGAAGAAAGGAGATGTACTCCTGGAAAAAGTTAACTATTTCTTTTATGTTCAGCCTCCCCTCCTACTGCCTTCTGCTTTTTCCTGTGGGTGTTTTGTTGGGAGGGAGGAGATAAGGAGAAAAGGAGATACGTTCTTTTGTTTGGTTGGTTTTTTGGTTTTTCATTTAACTGTGCATTTTCCCCAGGTTAGGTTCTTTGTGTGTAACACTGTCAGAGCAATGGAAAGCACATGTACAGTGGCAAGGGATAGCAGTCAGCTGTGGGTAATGTTGTATCAATGGGTAGATTATAATTAAATATCCTGTCAAGGGTATCTCATTTTGGCTTTGTTCTTATTTTTTTGTGGTTAGAAGGTGGTGCCGTTGCTTGAAGCACATGTGTATTTATAAAATGCCATTTAATCTGCTTTTTAACATACGTTCCATTTCCCCACACTGCTTATTTCCCAAGTTAAGGTCAGTTATATGGTGGGAAGGACCTATGCTTGAAAAACCGTTGTAACTTATTCAGCAAAAAATAAAAGAGAGAACTTCTGCTTCAGTATCAGTTAAACTCAGGTTAACCACTTTGACGCCAAACTAGCAAGCCAAAGAAAACCCCTTTGGAGTTCAGTTACCAGCTCCAATTATATTTACAATTTGAATGATAGGCCTTCAGATGACTATGAAATGCTCTGTAATCTCGATATTAGATTTTGATTTGTTAGTACTAATAACTGCAAAACAGTGAAGAAAAAAACCTGTTGCATTTTGCAAAGTTTTCGAACGCATGCTTTCATTTTAACAGTGTTACTGTTTTAATTCAGTGGCATGGTCTTCCTTGTATTAATAGTCGTATTGGTGAACAAAGTTGGTTTGGTCATATCGCTCATTATCCCTTCACTGTAACTGAACTACGTAGGGAAATTATGCTCAATTCGCTTTAACTGTAATTTTAATTTGCGGAACAGTGTACAAAGGGGTCAGTATCCTTGCTGAACAAATTCTTTGTAATTTTTTCTGATCGGTTTGCTTGTGTAATCTTCATGGGGGACCACAGAGAAGAAACGTCCTTGCTTTGGAAGTTGTGTACTGTACTCAGGCTGTGATGAACTGCTTCCTGGAAATCCCTTTGTATGTAATAATTAACTCTTCTTTTCCTAGGGCAGCATTAATGTTCATACGGTTTAGCAAACCACTGAAGTTCTTCAAAGATACTCATTGGCTTTAGAGCTTAATATGCAAATAGTGCTATTGCAGTAAAACAGCAGTGCTATAGGTTAGCCAAACCTGCAGAAGAGCCCAAACTTTAAATTAGCTGGTCAAGTAAGTGTTTATGGAAGCTATGAACAGATTATTAAAGAAAAAAAAAAGGTCTCACTTTTTGATTCACTGGTATTCATGTTACTCAGTACTAGCTCAGTGGAAATCAGTGCAGTAGGCGTAGCCACAAGTGAGTAGAAATGACATCGGTATGGGATTAGGCTGCAGTTCATTTACCTAGATTAGCTCTACTTGTTTTTAGCATGAAGAATGAGGTTTTGACATAGGGCGGTCACACCACCATGTTTCTTCAGTGGATTTTTGCACGCTGCATTTGTTTCTGTGCTGCTAGAGTCAAATTTCGTCTGGGACCTATGACAGCTGGGTAGGGAAAAAAAAAACCAACTCCAAAAAGGGGAAGGCTACAATTTCTCCTTCGGTGTATGGCTTTATGAAGAGATACAGTGGCCCTTATTCGAGGAATTCACCAAGATGTGAATGCAGTTTCCCATAAAAATGGCCCTTTGGTGTGAACCTGAGCATGCACTGATGGTGTCTATGCTAGAAAACGTGTAGCCCAGTTGCAAGACATCTGTAGAGGTGCCGAGGACTTGATACCCACTCTTCACATATTTCTGGAGGGGTTTACTCGGAACCTGCCACAATCTCTTCCCTTTGACTAGGCTACTCCCGGAGCCCATCACTTAGCTTACTGACAGGAGTGCCCAGTGGTATAAGCCAAAGGGCAACAAGTGGAGGTGGTCAGGAGATGTTAAAAGCACACTCTTGATGTGGTTTAAAACGCTAAAGTAGATACAACCACGCTGAGGAGGCTGTCATTCTATATCATACAGACTTCTCTATTTTAATTGAAATAAATTTTGAAAAAAGGCTAAAAAAATCCCTGACATTCTATTATTAATAAAGATTAAAGTTCCTTTATAGCAGAAAGTATTCAATATGTAGCTACTAGTGTACGTACATGTACCTCTGCACACCTACAGTCTGGGTGAAGCCCTGGTCCCATACAGATCAACCTCCCCTGGGTCTATGGACTTCACCGTGAAGATGGCATTGACACTGCATCTGGCTCTGTGTTTTCCTTAACTGCTCAGATTTGCACTGAATATTTCTGCAGCACAGAAAAAATGTCCTATTAGATTCTGATATGGCAATTTTCATATAAATGTATATCCAGTGGTATATTAAGTATTTAAAAACATGTGTGGCATGATAAAGTAATCGCAACATGTATTTCCTGAACACAACCCAGCACCTGCCGGAGATAGGTGTAATGTCTGCAAAACCTCTGCAACTGTCAAGAAAATAAGCATTTCAACTTCTTCTTATGGGTAGATAATACAGTCCTCAGAACTATAAATTCAAAGGACATTCTTTTGCATGTCAATAAATCAAACCTTGCACTGTTTCCCTCCCTTACAGTAGCGATTAGAAAGTACTTTATGTAGTAAACGGTGACATGATGAGCAAATTGTTAATGGCACTTCTATGTTTCTTGTGGTCTGGAGTAACATGTTCGTATTTGCAGAGCTTTCACAAAAAGTTTACTATGCTTTTTTAAGCCTCATAAAGTAGATCGCTTTTACCTTTCCATCAGTGATGCAAAAACAGATGGAACAAATATAAAGCGAGACATAGAGAATTTCTCTTCTAGAATTCAAGTAGAAATAATAGCAAATGATGGTCCTAGAAGGGTGTTGGATCTTTGCCCCTCTGGCTCTTTGCTCTAAAATCTGGCTTGCTCTCCAAGGATGATACTTCAGAATTTAATGAGCAATGAATATTAAATTTTCAAGCTTAAATGTATTTTAATTTTTGTACTGAGAAAATAATTTGTAAGTTTTTAGTGAATTATAAAGAGGAATATAAATATGAATTTTATTGCATAATGAATGTAATTTTCCCCCTCTGTTACTAGCTAGCAACCTGACAAGTTTAAGTGCAATGGCTGAGCTTTCTAAGGGTGTATTTCCAGTTCATTTTTGATGTAACTAAACTCAG
>JAVKKW010000002.1:23723547-23763665 GCA_034782655.1 Micrastur ruficollis
CGGTCTCTTCTCCCAGGTAACAAGCAACAGGACAAGAGGAAACGGCCTCAAGCAGCATCAGGGGAGGTTTAGATTGGGTATCAGGAAAAATGTCTTCACGGAGAGGGTTGTCAAGCACTGGCACAGGCTGCCCAGGGAGGTGGTTGTCACCATCGCAGGAGGCGTTTAGAAGACGTGTAGATGTAGGGACATGGTTTAGTGGTGGGCTTGGCAGTGTCAGGTTAGTGGTTGGAATCAATGATCTCAAAGGTCTTTCCCAAGCTAAATGATTCTGTGTGTCTTATGATTTTAGTTCTTCATCAGTGCAAGTACTGGCAGTGTAAGGGCAGTAAACATAAGGTAACTTAAGAACGGAAAGAAACTTTTGGAAGTTTTGGCCAGAAGTGCGGACTGTCTTGCAGAGCACTAACAGATCCCTAAGTGAGTGGGTCTGTACCAAAATGCTGGACAAAACCAGGATGTATACCATATATTATGGGATTTAAAATTCAGAATGGCAATTGGAGCTCTAAGATGGGAATCGGTGTGCCCGGGGAAAAGCAAGGGAGGCACCAGATAATGTTTTCTGTAGCAAACCAGAGGCTTGTGTGTGACCCTCTCTCTAAACTGTAAATTATCCAGAACTCGAGTGGCAGAATTAGGCAGAAAGAAACTCTGCCAGCTCAAAGCAATGTTAAAACATGAATATTCTCATCTTGATGTTCAAATGGTTGGATTAGTCATCTATTGTACATCTTGGTTTACTGCAGAAGTAATTGATAAAAGTCAAGGCTTAGCATTTTCAGAGCTGGGAGATGAGGGTAAGAGATGAATCAGTAAGAAGTGCCTAGCAACTGGGGCTGGTGGGGCTTGATTGCACAGGGAGCAGAGACAGGTGGCATTAGCAGTGTGATAGAGTAAAATAAAGGCAAGCCAGGAAGGATCCTGCCTTTCTGCAGAACTGGAGGACTACTTGGAATTTCAAAATTCTGATGTTTTTTTTCACTGTCATTTAGACTAGTTTACACCACAGAGAAGTTTTGTGAATTACTTTTTCTCCAACATGCTTTGTTTTTATATGCTTCTAGCTTTTGACGCTGTTTTCTCAGTAGCCTTGCAGCACAGCAAAATTACGATGAATTCTGTTCTACTGTGTAAAAGAGTATTGCAGCGTTTTTTAAGAGCTCATTTGGGTCTGGAAAAGGTGCTTTCGTTGGAAGGTATAGTTAATGATTGGGCCTCACCTGCATCATCTAGGTGGGTGATTTTGCTGATCACTGCATTATCAAATGCTTTGTGTACATAAGTAACATAAAAGATGTAATTTATTACTATTATTCATATTATACTAGAGTCTATTATTCATGTTATACCAGAGCCTGAAAACTCTTAACTTAAAGACAGATCTTGATTTAAAGAATAAGCAAGTTATCCCAAATCTTAGAGGACAGACAGAATGAAATAAATTGCATTATAAGATTAGTGGATGTTCAGCTGAGGACACCATTTGTCCACAGTCTAGTATTACTTCTAAGCTGCAACTGCCTCATTTTATTTCCACATCTTCGGTGGGTGTTTACACAGGCTAAAATAGTTCCTGGTCCAAAAAAGCTGCATGTACTTCAGTAGTCCACCCTTTCTCATTCTTTTCTGCAGTAATGGCACTGGGGGGGGAAAAAGCCACTAATTCAATTGCTTGGTTTCAGTTTCTCCGACTCGGGTATTTTAAGTCAATGGGATTTAAAATTCAGTATTTTATTCCTGATAACTGAGACGCTTCCTTAATGTCTGTTACTTTTGAGTGTTCCAATTTTAACAGTGATTATCCTGAAGTTACTTATAGTTTTCAGATTCTATGGGGAAGACAGCCAGAAAGTGGCTGGTGACAGTTATCATGTTACATGTTGCTGATTTTCTTGAGATCTGCATGGCCTTTTCTCTTTATTTTCCATAATTAAAATGCAGTTGATGATTTCCACAGCTACAGTCTTTCTAGAGTTCTGGAAGAGACGGAGAGCTGTATTAACCTATGACTGGGACCTCATAGACTGGGAAGATGAAGAGGTAAGACCAAATGGAAGTAACCCTGTAAATCTTGCTATCAGCATGATTTAAGTGTAAATATCGATACATATTGTACACCAGTAGTCTGAATTTGTCATTCAGATATTTGTATTTATAACACTAGTTGCAGAATAAAGAAGTATACTTGAGACTATACAAGGATACCTTGCCTTCTGTATCTACCGTTATAATTCAAAATATAATTTGACATCTATTAAAAGTATCCTTTGAAAAATTGAGTGGAAATACTGCCCATACAGAGGACAGGAGCTGACTGATGTCAGCACAGATGCCTTTCAATTCTATGGTTTCTTGTACTGGAAACTCCTAATCCTGCCTAAAAACGGGACCAAGACAAGCAAAGGGACAGAAACTACATTTTATATCCTTCTGAGAGGCGTAACTTATCCTTTAACATTCTGCTGTCAGCATCAGCAATAATAAAATGATGTTATTACTTTACTTCATAAATCACTAGTGAACATAGCTGTAATTTTAAGTATATTGGTGATTTAACTGCAGTCTAAGTCAATAGAGACTTTACCATTACTTGTTTTATAGCTTTCCATAGATGCGTAGATACAGGCTGGTGTTTTAATAAATGGTTTCATATCACGAAAAGCACCATCATAACTGGCATTAATTTATAGTTTTCTTATCAATTTCTGCAGAGAAACTAGTGTTAAAGTCAGTATTATGACCCATGATCATTTTAATATCCTCACTTAGTGGGGAAGGCTTTTACGGTTTTTGTTCATTGTTGGTCTTTGGCACTGTTTCTAAGGATTTTCAAAAGAGCAGATTTATTTGGATATTTGAGTTGGAGCATTATAAAAAAGAATTCATATAAAGATAAATTTCTTACTTTATAGCACATACATGTCTGATTTTTGATACTGCAGTGGAACAAGTTGTACAACAAATGGAATCTACTCTGTCGTTCCAGGAAGAGCTGCGCCCCCAGTTTGAAGCTAAATATTCCCAAGTGGAAAGAGTAAATCCCATCACAGGAAAACCTGAACCTTTTCAGCCTTTCCCTGATAAGCTCAGTCGGCTGATGGTGTCTGTCTCAGGAATATTCTTCATGGTAATGTTTAATAGTATTGGAATTATTTTGGCCTTTAATCTTATTCTGATGTAAATAGTAATGCAAGTCATGAGTGCATTCATTAAAATTAGTGGATTTACATAAAATAGGCAAAACTGGTTGTCTCAGTCGTACTGCTTGTTTCTGGATCTCTTTCTTTTAAAAGATGTGATATAGTTGTATTGTAAAAGAACAGTAAAGGAATGTTTTAATTCATCAATCTAATGTTTTCATTCTGTCAAAGTCTGCTCACCAAAACAAATGGCAATCTTTAAAAGACTTGTTAATTTTATTCGTTCAGTAGAAACTATTTCAGATATGGTTGCTTTTGTTCTAATATCTCTATTCATCAATACTTCCCTGTAGATTTCGCTGGTCCTCACTGCAGTGTTTGCAGTTGTGGTGTATCGTCTGGTAGCCATGGAACAGTTTGCTTCTTTCAAGTGGTATTTCATCAAGAAGTATTGGCAGTTTGCAACATCTGGCACTGGAGTCTGTATCAATTTTATGATCATCATGTCACTCAACGTTGTAAGTCTTCTGTTCTTTTAAAGGAGGGATTAATTTAAAACAGTACTTTTTGCAAGGTTACTGAGTTTACTGTATATCAGACATACACACGTTCTTGCTTATTCACATAGCAGTGCCTGAGGGTAGTATTTCAGGGGGTTTTCCTCTTCTAATACTGTGTTTGTCAATGTTTTTCTCTAATGCCTGCTTAATTTGTCACTACATATCTTTACTTACATCACCAAGTCACAGTGGTACAGACTACTGCCTTCTGCGCTTGCATTTTTGTTGTTTACGTTACCTTTTACAATACATCTCTAAATGGAACTAAATCATTTTTCTGGCTGAGCATTTCCTTTCTGTTATTTTTAATTGATAACTTCGAATTCTTCCCTTTCTTATTTAAAATGCAGCTGTGATGACCAGTGTTGCGCAGTCCTAGAATCGCTATGATACGTGATTACGGTTTAAGTTTTTCCTGTCATGTAACAGCACGGGTTTAATCAGTTACTGTGATAGCACAATGTACATTGCTATCAACTCCATTCCTTCAACTGTAATATTATTTATCATTTTTCTACTCCCATGCAGGCGCAAACAGGTAAAAAGGAATAATAGCACATCAAACAATGGCTTTTAATTCTGTTAGGGAGATTGTGCACTCGCTGCAATAAGAAAGCATTCTTCAAAGCAGACTGTCATGTATTTATTTCTGTTATTATATGTAATAATTCTAAGTCATAAAAAGTACATTCAAGTGAACAAGCACACCATAGCTATTGAAAATAACTTGCTATTGATAGTAAATACTCAAGGAAATATTTTTCAGAGTTGGTAACTACCTTGGGCTACATGTCATTTAAAGTAAAGACTGGAGATAGTCAGTATATAGACAGATAAGGATGTTTTCAGCAGGAGGCCGATACCCTCACCAGTATGCACATTCATGCAAAGGAAAGTCGTAGTGTGTAAAGGCTTTTGCCTATTTTAGATCACATAGGTTTGTTCCTGAAGTTAGAGGATAAGCGTGTAACTATTCATTAAGAGAACCATTGGTGTCTGAACCTTCCTCTTAATCTATTGGCTCTTGATTTTTCTTTGTTGTATATTTAATGTATATACTTACATACATACGTTTACATGGATAAAGAGGCCTAAAGTAGGTCAGTGAAGTCTTTATAGGAAACTATACATCCACATGTAGCTACGACATCACCCTCCCTTCTCTGTCCAGATACCTTGATGCCGCAGGGCAACAGAACGCCTATGCTTTTGGTGCTTGTTTTCATTCTGAATTTGACATCACAACAGACAGCACGTGCTATACTTACACCGTCTCTTATTTCTGTTTTAGGTATATGAAAAGGTTGCCTATCTCTTGACAGACTTAGGTATGTAGGTCTTTCTTCGTGGTACGGTTCTTGCTAGCTGCGGCATACACCTCTATACTTCCATAAAATAGGGTTTTGAAAGCTTCATCTGTGCAGAGTACGATTCTGCCTTTTCCCTAAGCAAGTGAGAAATATCAGAAAAAGAAATGATATGATTATTTCACTAAGGAAATAATAGAAAAGAAAGGTATTTAATCTTCTGCTTTTTTTGTGTGTTTTATAGTATAAATTAAAAAAATGTCATGTTGTAATGGAACAAAAGTCAAAACATATTCTTTTTTAGGTTGCTAAAACGGATTTTTTTTCCAGTTTTCCCAAATGCTTGGTTATTTTTTTTTGCAGTTTTTTAATGTGTACTTGCATATGGAGAAAATGGGCTAAGATAAAATTACATTGTCTAAGATAAAAATATTAAGTCATCAATTTTAAAGTAGTTCTGTCACATTAAAAATTTATACTGAAGCCTCTAGTCATGATTCAGTCACAGAGGTAAAACTTTCTAGCTTACAGAAAACAAGAAAGCAAAGACAGCGTTTAAGATCTCCTACTATGTAACTATGTTACCTTTTAGTGTTTCTTCTTATATGCTCTATTTTAGCCTATGTCAAAATAGCAGTTGATCTTGTCGTAGTTTAAAAGCAAGCTTGCTGCTTAAATTTAACAGCTCCCTCTTCTGGTTAAAGTACTGAAGAGCATGCATTAAACAAGATGCTCAAAACTTCAGTGTGTCAGGCAACGGGCAGTTGAACAGGTTAGAAGGACTGAGAATGTGTAGTCAGCTTATTCAAATGATTAAAATATTTTAAAATATTTTTTCAGATCACACTGATTTATATTCCTACTTTTAAAATATGTTACATTGTTACAGACCAGGAAATGAGAAAGAAAATAATGATTTCGTTTAAGTATACAAGCTGATTTTTCCCAAAATACATGAAAGAATTAAAAAGAAAAAAGGCTTCTTGAATTAAGCATGATGGAGCATCAGGTGTTTGAGCTATGTAGCTCACTCCACTTCTTAAGGTGTTTTATGTCAAAGAGGAGGAGGACATCTTAACTTCTGGGAACAAGTGTCCATATGTAAAGCTGTACATTTGTATCCTAATTTAGTCATCATTAGACCAAAGTAATTAAGTAATACAAATTTTAACTGAAAAATCCAGGCGGTTTAGACTTCTGACTCATGTATGTGCTTTACAACTTCTATCAATGTACTACATTCCGAGTTTGATACACCCATCAAAAAAATTTGAAATTTTTACCAAAAAAAAAATAAATTTAATTTTAATCATTATCAACAAGTTCTAATTCAGACATAAATAATGTTCTACAAACAGTAAGGAAAAATATCCAAGGTAGCGCAGACCCGCACAGAACACTTGTAGCCCTACTACACATTTCTACATTTATTAAAAAAAAAAAAAACAACAAACAAATAAGGACCTCCATCCTTTCCTTGTTGAATTATAAACTGTTTTAACACTTCATAAGAACTATGGTAGGAAAGCCTTGAGGATGAATTAATGGTCTCACCGAAGTATTTAGAAGGCAAGATGGTTGGGTGAGAAACCGACTGTTGCTTGTCTCTTTTCCCTCTGCTTTCCTTGGTAGCCCCCATCTATTGCTCTGCTGATGCCAAGTGCTTTTGGTTTTTGTTCGGGCTTTTTTGTTGTGGCCTTTTTTTTTTTTTTTTTTTTTAAACGAGATACCTGTAGCCTTAAAATTAAAGATTCACACTGAATTCAGAACTTGTTCATGGAAACGGAACAGGTATCTTCCCGTAGAGTTGTGACCTATTCTGTACCCAGGGGCTTGTATCTCCTGCTTCCACATAAAGCCAGCATAGTTTGAGCTGGGACAATGGTTTTGTGACCTGCAAACTGAACACTTTGGAGAAAAAAAACTTAATTGCAACCTGACAGGCCCCCATGACTTGAAACCATCACTTGTTTTGTTACTGTTGATGGATCTGTGAGCAAAGAGGCACAACTGGATTTAATTTTTGTTTATATAGTGTATTGTGTTTTTCCGCAGAGCACCCTAGAACAGAATCTGAATGGGAAAACAGCTTTGCCTTGAAAATGTTCCTCTTCCAGTTTGTCAACTTGAACAGCTCCATCTTTTACATTGCCTTTTTTCTTGGCAGGTAAGTTATCTTTGCTAACTGCACTTAAAGGAAAAGTTGCACAGAGCTCGTAATTCTTGCTAATTTTATAGATTTGAAGAAAATACGGTGACAGTTTGAACTGAAAGATTTAGATGCAAGTCGTTTCTGAGAATAATTGATAACACTAAATTAATATTTTTAACTGTATGTGAGGGTTGGACCCTTGAAATCTTTAGTCATGAAACTAGACAAAGTCTACTTCTTAAGTGGGTCTATGTACGTGACTTTCCTACTCAATGAGAATTCAGATCCTTTGAAAATACAGCCACTTCCTAAATGTGGGTCTGTATTTAGCCCTGCACTAATAAACTGTATTATTTTTTTTCTTGTTTATTCCCCTTTGGTTACGTTTCCCAGGATCCATTTCTATAAATAGTAAATATTATCTGGCAGGTCTTACGCAAGAGTAGGAGGCAGAAATTCTGGCTCCAGTTTTCGTGTGTGTCTTTGACTCAGAGCATGAGATACTGGACAGGTCTAACCTCGCTTCATCTTCACTCCAATTTTGTTATGATCAGATTTATCATTCCTGCATAGCCTACAGAGTATTTAAGAGTTCTATAAAGTTTTATAATATGAGTTCAAGACTGATTAAAAAAAAAAAAAACAACAAAAAAAATCTCTAGCAAAGACCGTTGGTATTATCTGCTTGCTACATCCAGTGGTGCATTTCCATAGCTTCTAAACTTCTTTGTATCTTGCTATCTCCTGTGTCTAGCAAGACCAGGCATAGGGGTTTTTCTCTCTCATTTATAACTTTCACTGAGGTCATGAAGAATTTTGATTCAATTAATCATACAAGAATCTGTTAGATCTATAAAAAGCATTTGGTTATGATGGGTTTGGAAGTGATGTTCTGCTTCTATGCCTGAGGGTGCGATCCAGTGCACACTTCACCTGGGCAAGCAGATCCCTGTGCTGCAGTAAATTCCAATGTATTGCAGTGGCTTATCTTCTTAGAAGTAGATTAGAGAGTCTGAGTATCGAACATCTAAAACCTCTGAAGCTAGGTTTTTTGTTCTGGACATAATAAAAGCTTAGGATCGCTTGTGAAACGATGGTCTTTGTTTGCATTTTGAAACTTCCATATCCTACAGATACCAGATTTAAGCCTGTATGATTTAATCTGTTTATATTTCATGAGTTTGCTCAGTGGATGTTGTGAAATAAATGCTGATACAGGCTGTTCCTGGAATGTCCACTGAGAAACAGAAATCTTATTTTCCAGATTTGCAGGCCGCCCAGGAAAGTACAACAAGCTTTTTAACAGATGGAGACTGGAAGAGGTAAGCAATTCTATTTTGTGTTCCTGTGAAATTTCCATGAGTGAAAAGGAAATGGCTGAAGAACATGAATTGTGTTCAGTTTGAAAGATTTATTTTTCCATCTAAGTGCAGTGAAGAGTAAACTCTTATTTATAGCAAAGAATAGGAAACAGGAGACGTGTTTTTCCTTCTGCATTCTCCACCGTGCTGAGTGACACTGTCCTAGACACGCAGTTCCTTCTGCTTCTCACTTTGGGAAAAACAAACAGTGATAGTCCCTTACCTCACAGGCGCTGCTAAGTCCTACGTGATTGGAATCTCCTGGGTATGTGGAATTTTTGGATGGAGGACATAAATATAATGCCATCAGCGTTTCTCTCAGCTGCTTAAGTTTCTGCCAGCACAACAAAGACGGGGACCTGTTGGAGTGGGTCCAGAGGAGGGCCACAAAAACAACCAGAGGGCTGGAGCACCTCTCCTGTGAAGACAGGCTGAGGGAGTTGGGGCTGTTCAGCCTGGAGAAGAGAAGGCTCCGGGGAAGACCGTATTACGGCCTTGCAGTACTTAAGGGAGGCTCATAAGAAAGATGGGGACAAACTTTTTAGTAGGGCTTTTTGCAGTAGGACAGGGGGGATTGATTTTAGTCTGCAAGAGGGTAGACTCAGACTAGATATAAGGAAGAAATTTTTTACGATGAGAGTGGTGAAACACTGGCACAGGTTGCCCAGAGAGGCTGTAGATGCCCCATCCCTGGAAACATTCAAGGTCAGGTTGGACGGGGCTCTGAGCAACCGGATCCGGTTGAAGATGTCCCTGCTCATTGCAGGGGGTTGGACTGGATGCTCTTTGGAGGTCCCTTCCAACCCAAACTATTCTATGATTCTATGATTTAAAAGAAGAAAAACAATATTTTCACATTTTCACTTGAAAATGTGTTAGAATTGTATCTCCCTGGATATCACTACCATGCTGAAGTTATCTCTTATCTCTGAAAAACAGGTTTCTTCTATTGAACCTTGGTAGCCACAGAGTAAAAAAACATTTGTCGTCCATGGTATAAAAAATGTTTCTGTAATTACGAAACATTTTAATATGGCAATTTAGATAGTTTAGCTGCTAGTACCAGAGATTCAGCTACTAAGTCTTCGTTCAAACTTAGGGTATTACAAATGAAATATTGCTCCATTCTTTTGGAATTAGTATGTATGTATCAGTCTAAGTGAAATGGACTGTATCATTTATCATATATGTAGAACACATACCCTTAGCTTAGGCAATGTGGTCTAGTTTTCCAAGAAATAATATGTCTAAAGGTTGTTCAACTGAAGTCTGTGTTAATATTTCTGTTATTAATACTTCTTTTCATGTTTCTGTAGCTTGAGGTTGGTGTTTTTCACCAGACCTATATATTGAATACTTTTCATTCACCCTCTGAACAAATAAAAATTAAAGAAATTGTCTTATTTTAGCTATTAATCTTTTTCCATTTCATTTTAGTGTCATCCTAGTGGCTGCTTGATAGATCTCTGCTTGCAAATGGGAGTTATTATGGTTTTAAAACAAATGTGGAACAACTTCATGGAGCTAGGCTATCCGTAAGTTCAGATGTTAAAATTTCTTTTACAACTAGTGATTACATATTAGTGTGATTCAGTGATAATGAAAAATATTTTTATGTTAGGAGAATGTTTTCACTTTTTGCATCTCTCATACTGTAGCTTTATTCCCAAGGGAAGCAATGACTGCTGCTCTAAGATAAAGCTTCTCGGGGTATGTTAACCACCTAAATTGTTTATTGTGATTTCATTTTCCATAATACAAACAGAGCTGTTCAGCTACTGAAAAGACTAATGGGCTAAGAGTCTTACAGTTCTCTTGAAACTGGAAAAATATGTTTTCAGTAAAAGGTGGCTCATCAAATATTAATTTAATCAAAGTCTCAACCTTGAAGATATGTCAGAAAGGGTTATGCTCACAATGTGCAGTCATTCTGCAAATGAGGGGCGGTGTACTGTATTGCTGTGAGATGGATTTCTGAGAAGAAGAAACCTACTTGAAGTGTCAGGCTTCCTGTCTCCTCAGCCCAGCAGTGTCTTAACTCTGTCTAGAATTTATTTTAGAGCATGCTTATATTCCTTTATGGAAAGCAGTGTTTTGTTTTGACAAAACCGTTGTTTGCAACTGAGGCAACAGTTGCTCTTTCAGTAACAAAAGAGATGAAGAGCTAAACGCTACATTAGTTTGAGAAAAAGGAGCAGCCTGTTAATAAAAATACTTACAAGAAAATTATTTCCCATCTTCAGTCTCTTTTCAGTAATACCTAGAAGCAAACACTGGTCTTTAATTGCCACCTGTGTCAGTAGTGGATAATATTTTTCATTTGTGTAACGCTTTAATTTGTGAGGCTGTTACCTACTTAATATTTATAACAACTTCATGAAAAGACCTCTGCGTAGCTTTATAAAAAAGAGTCTTAAATATTTGCAGCTTCAGCAACACCTTTTTAGACACTTTTTTGTGCTGCAAGAAAAACACTACAGAACAAATTCTGTAGAGCATCTAGATCTTTAGGTTTGTTCAAAAATAGTCGTATTCTACTACTCAATATATGCTAGTATCATAGAGTTCTTAGTGAGCTCCATTTACTTGGTTTGTCTTTTACAGGATTAAAAATAAAGCATTATTTACTTTTTTAATGCTCTCACTATACGTGATTTTTTTCCTGTTCTTTTTTTATTTAGGCATGCAGATAAATCCTATAAAAAAAAGTCTATGGAAGCAAATTGCATGTTCTGAAAAGCTTATTTGTACAATGCTTAACATGCTACATTAAAGACACAATTAAAATCGTAATGCAGAATTTTGAGAACTTTCGGAAGTTCTTAGAATTGTATCTTAGATGATATTGTAAATATTTCCAGAAAATACCTAAGTAAACATTCAGGTGCTATCCAAAATAGGCTTGCTTACTTTAAAACAATACCAGCTAGTATTGTAAATTACTGAGCAAGTGCAGTCAATAATGCTGTGTTTATCTAATAAAGTTTATTACAGAATTGGTGGTCACGGCGCAAAATGAAGAGAGGAGGGCAATTAATGGAGCATAAAATTTCTCTGCCTCAGTGGGAAAAAGATTGGAATCTGCAGCCTATGAATCTCCATGGTTTAATGGACGAATATTTAGAGATGGGTAAGTACATTTAGGGAGGTGTCAGTTTTCTCGAGAAACTGGGATTATGTTGCACGTTGAAAGATCTTTTGCATTTCCAGTTTCTAACCTTAAAATGCCTGTCTAGTTTTACAGTTTGGCTTTACCACCATCTTCGTTGCTGCCTTCCCACTGGCACCACTCCTGGCATTGCTTAATAATATCATAGAAATAAGGTTAGATGCCTACAAGTTTGTTACTCAGTGGCGAAGACCTATGCCTGCAAGAGCAACAGATATAGGTGAGAGACCCTAATGACTGTCCCTGTCACATACCATCTATTTGTGTTTCCTTCTTCAATGCAGCTTAACCCTTGAAGTATTTCATGTGTCAAGAGTGGAGTTGATAACGTAACCCACAGATCTCGATGACAACTCTCCTGTTAAGCAACAAAAGGATACTCAGTTGCTTAGCTAAGAGGACTCCTGAAATCTGCTTTCCATTTCCAATGAAGGATCATAGTAGTTGGAATTTTGAAAACAGGCTAAATAGTATTTTAGGCTTCCAATTTGTGAAACTGTAGGTCTTAAGTGCTTTCTGAAATCAAATGAATTTAGAAATTAAATATAAGGAATAAATTCGCTTTTGGTTTAAAACTGAATTAAACAAAAATAAGAAATCTCTTTCAAAAATCTTCTATTTGGCCTTTATAACCAAAGATTATGGTTATGCCTTTGTCGCTTAACTATTTCTTCTCAACAGGGTGTGCCCTACTGTAAGACTTCGTTCAGGTGGAGCCAGTGGTGGCAGGAATGTGAGGACATGGCTCGATCTTGGCTAGCTTTTCGGACTGAATAATTCTCTCTCAATAAGAAAGGAAAACTGTATGACTAATAATGACTTTAATATCACTAGTATGATTTTATATGACTTAATATGACTGTAAAAAACTAATGACTTTGTTGTCATTTCTCTTGTTCCTAGGTATCTGGTATGGGATTCTGGAAGGAATCGGAGTTCTGGCTGTCATCACCAATGCCTTTGTTATTGCCATTACTTCCGATTACATTCCACGTTTTGTCTATGCATACAAATATGGTCCCTGTACAGATCAAGGGTACAGACAAGAAAAGTAATTAAGATATTTTTATATATAGATGTATATTTCAGTGGAAGCACACTTTTGCTGTCTGTCTGTGCTAACATACTTAACATAGATCAGTAACATTTTACCTTTTACATCTGTGCAAACCTTCACAAATGTTACATGCGAGTAACTCAGCCATCCCAGAGAGTTTGCAAACTAACTCCACGGTTATTTAAGTGGAAAATCATGTCTTCCCTTCTGAATGCAAATCACAAAGTTCAATATACATCGTAGCAGTTTTCAGGCTTTCTCTGAATAAGCTTTTCTTCTTTTCTGTGATAGTTCTGGACTGTCTTCTCCCACTACGCTCCCACACAAATATATATCGTCCCGAACCCTCTTTCATGCCAAGCCTCGTTCACCCTCAAACTTCCCTGCCTGTTTCTCTTCAGGAGTGCTTGCAGCCAAGCTCCAGCAAGATTGGCCTTGACACTGTTTAGCCTAACTCCATCTTTAGTGTATCTTAGCTTCACGCAAGGTGTCTTGCCTATCTTTGTACCACCAGGCCAGTTTCCTGCACTTCTCTCCAGACACTTACCGTTGTCTCTGAACTGTGGCTCCACCGTGCTCTGTCTGCATTTCCCACTGTCTGTGGTGGCCTTTTACAGGATCTAAACAGATCGCGGTGCTCACGGGCATCCTTTCGTTCGTTTGGAGACCAATGCCCTACAGGTGTTTTTGAGGAGGTGGTTTTGAAGGGTGTTTTTATTTTTTTCTTTTTAATATGGGAATCAGGGTTACCTCGAGAAAAGGAAGCATCACTTTGCTAATACTATAGCACGTCTTACAAGCACAACTTATCTTCTTTATTGCGCAGGGGGAAGGGTAAGAGTGAAAGCATCAAGGCTTGTCCAGCAAGCCAGTACCGCTGCATTCACAGACTGTGCCTCACCTCGGACCGCAGGGGTCTGTCCTTCCTTTCCTCATGGCTCCATCTCTAATAATTCAAAATAGAGATTTATTCTTCCTGTGGTGTCACAGGAAGAGAGAATTTAAGGGCAAAAAGAATGAAGCAGGATAGGGTGAAAAGAGACAATAGCAGGAAAACATTAGTGCTTCATGTGCAGTACCCTTTTAAGAGAGAACTATGTAATTCGATTTCTCCTTTTGCCAGTAGTGATTTGAGCAAACCTGAAAGTTCAGGAGGTACAGTAGGATCCCTGATGCATCTCTTTTTAAATGTTCTTTGCCTTTCAGAAGGCTCTTTGTTGAATTACAGGACAGATTTCCAAGGAGATGGGATGGCCATGGTTTTCTAGGAACAGACAAAAAATTCACTCCTACAGTCATAATTCAATGTATTTATGTGGTTTCTGTCATTAATACTAACAAATTGTTGCCTTTAAGATGGCTCTTGGGTATATATGCACTGTTCATTTTACTGTTGGTGAAAATTCTTTGATTCAACCCGTAAAACCTGTCATTTGTTGGATTATGCCGCATGATTGGTGGCACGTTGTGCAAGGATGTTAAATTATTCTCCTCTCTGCCTCTCTAGCCATCTTTCTAAGTTCAGTAATTTTAAGAGACAGTGAAGAACACTGTAGCAACAGTTCTTGGTTTATATCTGCTGGTAGATAAGAAGCCAAACCATGAAAAGTGCTGAAAATAGATTTTTTCAACAGCATTATCCCTGAAACAGATGTTATTTGTGTCTTTCCAATAAAACTTTCCTTCTCTGCTTAAAATTTTAGAATTGCTTTTGTCCTGATAAGCAAATAAAATAGTATGTTTGCAATACGTGATAGCAGAATATGTTTCCCTACAGGATCTATGCTCTATAACCACTTTATGAAGAAAGTCCTGACCCTGTGTCTTTCCTTTCAGGTGCTTAAAAGGATACGTCAACAGCAGTTTATCAGTATTTGATTTGAGTGAACTTGGGATGGGATACTCGGGATACTGCCGGTATGTTTCAGTGCTCTCCCTTCTTGTAATACAGGCATAGACTTTAATATAGATATTAAATGGAAATTCAGCACTTAAATTACTGGCATAATAATTTCTTCTTTGCCTGTAAAAGCATTGGAGTTCAAGTCTGTTCAACGTGGAAGTCTCAGGTGCAAACACTGTGTGGTAGGACACAATACTCACACACTGGAAACCTGTGTTCTGAGTTTTTCCAGGACTCTTGCAAGCCTTATCTTTTGTGCCTTTATGAATTATTTCATTTCAAAGTTACCCAGCTGCCAAGGAGGGTAAAACTTCTTATTTCAGTTCTGTTAAGCATTCTGAGGTCTATTAATTAAAATACACAATTTTTTTATTGTGGCTCTAACCCAGGTCAGGATCCCAAACAGTTATGCAAGGTGAATACAAGACATTCAGTATTAAATTAAATCCTAGTTTCACATTTAGTTTTACAGTGAGAGTTAGCTTGAGTTGACTAAGAAGTTACAGAATCGTGTTACATTTATGCAAACTTTGTCTGGAAAATCTCGAATCCTTATAAGCAAAGACAACAACCAATTTAAAGTCAACACACTTGAACTTGACACTCCAAGGTGCAGCTTTGTAACAACAAAAGGAATTGTTTGCTCTGGATTTTTGGAAGCAAAGAGCAGCATCTTATAAGCAGCCCTATTTAATTGCCTGTATTGTGGACTATTCTTCTCCTTTTCTGTTTGGTTCCTCTTGAGCTATGCATTCACTTCAGTTTCTCTGCTTTTAGCCAGATCTGGGATAAACTGGGGTGCTCTTCACCCTATTCAGGTTTTTGAGCACAGGCTAACTTACTGAGTATTTCTTTGCTTTACAGATACAGAGATTACAGAGCCCCACCATGGAGTTCAACTCCATATGAATTCACGTTGCAGTTCTGGCACGTCCTGGCAGCGCGGCTGGCCTTCATCATAGTATTTGAGGTTAGTCATGGAAAGGAACGGTTCCTTTCTACCTCTTTAAGGTCCACGTTCATTTTTTACATTAGTCCCATGAAAAAATTGTCAGTATCATCAACTGCTTGTTCATTACGGTCAAGAGAGAAAAAAAAAAAATAAAAAAAAAATTGCTCTCTCCAAACTGTTGTCAATCAGCTGCTTCAAACTGAATTGACAGAGCATGCACAGATTTTAGAGTCCCTCCAAAATCGTACTTCCTTAACAGTCATCTTATACATCATGTTGGTTCCCAACCAAATCTTTCATGTTTTATTGAAAAAGAAGAAATGCAACTTATGTGTACATTAAGCACAGTTATTACAAGTTAAAATTTGTGTCAGGAAAATGATACGTGATTCTAGCCTAATACCAAATAGAAATGTGTGTACTAACTTTGAAGAGTGTCTTACCTACAGCCCAGGAATCTGGTTACTTTGATTACAAGCTCTTAACAAAGACTGCGTCTAGGTCGTGTATGCTATTGTTATTCAACCAAGTGTATCCTGCAGTCTTGTCTGCATTTAGGTCACTAACTATACCCTTAGTTTTACTTCTCAGAAGACTTCAGCATTTTCACATTTCTGATAGACGACTCATTTACTCCCATATGTGTGTGTATGTATTAAGAAAGCGAAGGAGTTGCTCTTCAGTCATTAATTGAAGCTCAGTTCCAGGTTTGCCACAGACTTTTAGGCCCTGAGATGTGGTCTGAGGAATGAATATTTATGCACCTTTGAAGCAATTATTTTTGTTGTTCTTTTCAGCACCTTGTTTTTGGAATAAAGTCTTTCATTGCCTACCTGATTCCAGACATGCCCAAAGACTTGTGCGACAGAATGAGGAGAGAGAAATACTTAGTCCAGGAAATGATGTATGAGGCTGAACTGGAGCATTTGCAGAGAGAAAGGAAAAAGAATGGCAAACAGTATCACCATGAATGGCCTTAGTCACTACTATGCTGCAACAAAAACACTGTTTGGAAATTGAAGAGTGCAGTTACAAAATGAAGTCAGAGTCTGGCATCAGTGTGTGAGGTTCGCGGTGTATATATGTTCTTGCTGGGCAGTACAGTCGCAGGCTTTGGTGGGAACTGGAAAACGGATGCTTCCGATGAAGAAAATGAAAAGCCTTACCTATTACTGGTCTGTGGTGAGCAGCAAGGAGAATTGGCACTCGGGAATGTGCAGACAGATTGAAAATTTGGATGCTCTGATTTAAAAAAAAAAAAGGCAATGCATTTTCATGCTGTTCGTGAAGATACTAACAGCGTAATGAAATTTTTAAATTACCTGTGAGTTTATACAGTAAGGGCATGACTAAAACCAACTCACATGATATCCACTACTTCTACAGCTTCTGATTGCTCAGCTCCATCTGTAATGCCTCTGAAGAAAAGAGCAATTGTTGCCTTTGTGGCCATAACTTGGTATAAATGATCTTTCAGGCTTACTGTTTCGTCAGGTTTGTCCTAGTCTCTTGTTGAGATTGTGGATGTGGTCCTACCCTAAGAAAGGGGTCTATGGCTGCTTAATATATACTATGCAGTTCAAGATTTGCACATCAGTGTCATTAATTTATCCTTCTAGTTGAAAACCAAAAATTCTAAATTCAAAGAGAAAACAGCAGCGCTAAAAGAACACATCGCGTTGCCCACATTGCAGCTATATTTGAAAATGATGTGGCTGTTGAGTTGTCTTTCCACTTTTGTGTGCAGAAAGGCCACCTCCACACGCTTCCAGGATGAAAGAACTGTCATTTTCATGCTCCGATGCAGCATGCAGATGTCTAACTGTGTTACTGTTCCTTTTGACCTGTCTGGGCAATGATTCCATGACTTCACAGAATGCTACCTTGAAATATTCTCATACAGTGCAGATGACTTCGTCCTCAATATACAATTAACTCTTTATAGTATGCAAGCTTATGCAGATATATTTCAGACACACAGTATAACGTTGTGACTTGCTTGTTCAGGGAAGGAGAAGCGGAGCGCTTTATAACAGTGCTCTTCTTGTTGTAATTGTAAATGTTCCAGTAATGTGCACTTCTTTTATTGGCCTGAATAAGTCAAAGCATGGGAATTAGATACAGACAGGTATGTATACAGATTGGATATAGATGCACACACACACACAGTGGTTACTTTTAGATTTTTTTATTATTATTCATATGCCTTCTTACAGTTTGGGGGGGCTGTTTTTGGATAAAATCACTATAAAAGGTAGATGTTCATGTAAAGAATCAAATTTCAGTTTTTATGTGCATACAGCATACAGCAGTGTTGGTATGGTTATAGTCACATTTTGGTGATGAAATTGTCTATTACTAACGTTTCATAATATGGGAAAAGATAAGCACTCGATTTAAACAAGTGTGCCAGGTTACCTTGCGGAGAAGGGAGCAGAGAAACAGAATGATTGTAATTCTGTTTCTCTTGTACAACTCTAAGTAATGCTTCTCTATATTGGATGAGAAAAACTTAAAAAACAGAGAGTCACAAAGCACAGTAACTATAAAGGCTGCAAATTTTAGCGTTAGTTTTAGGGATAAAGCTGCAGCAAAATCACTGCTGACAGAAATGAAGAGACCTGTATTTTAAGTACTTACAATACCCTATTGAACCAAATAGTGCGATTCCAGTATTCACTTCCATGTATTAGCACAAGCATTTTATTTTATTATGCCATATAGAATTAAGTTTAAGAGCCAAGAGCTCATCAAAATGGATGGGTAGGTTCCTGTTGTGTCCAGAGGGCCTAGCATCAGACCTTAAGTTCTTTAGTCATTTCACCATATTCATGAGATTTCTTGGTTAATTCCAGCTCTCTGTGACCAGACAAGGCAACTGTAGGAGTATCTACAGTATTGCACAAAGGAGGAAAGAAGGTATGGTCTAATTGGATGTATTACCCATTAGTTCTGTGGTAAAGGGCTGGTGGAACTCAGCTTCCCGTATTTTGGAAAGGCTGGTTTGTTCCTTCGTATTCCGGGTTGTGCGTTGAGTTCCTCAGGAGTCCTTATCAGAAATAATTAATGCACTCTCCTCAGTGCTTATGTAATCACCCC
This sequence comes from Micrastur ruficollis, assembly GCA_034782655.1. NCBI lineage: Eukaryota > Metazoa > Chordata > Aves > Falconiformes > Falconidae > Micrastur > Micrastur ruficollis. Next base: position 23,742,251 of record JAVKKW010000002.1, read on the forward strand.
TTTTGATTTAATTTATTGTCTCTCTATTTCATTCTGTGGATTTTCAAGCATCGTTTGACAGCATTAACTGTGCGTCACGGCTTCTGTTTCTGTGCCATGTAGCGCTAGTACTTAGTTCTTCAGAAGGTCACAGATGAGCTTTCTTTTTACTGTTTTCTCTAAAAAACAAAAGGCCTTGGCTGGCCCAAGGTATGAAGATACAGGATACAATTAGGCAAAAATCAGAAATACAGATTATTTTATACTTTCCTGTTTCTGCTGCAGATATTGGCACATGTCAACACATACTTAAGCAAATTCCAATTGGACTTAAAAAACACATGGGAAAGGAAACCTTTCTGTGTTTGAGATTTAAATACATATATATATATATTCATGATTTTCAACACTGGTGTATAGGAGTATATCAAAGGCAAGTATGTAGATCTGGCATTGTGCATTTTATGCACTGGGAAAGCACAAGAAGTTTTGGAGAAACACTGTGTGTTCCTTTATTTTTGGAGGAAATCCACAATGTCTGAAGGTTTTGCCACTATCTAGCCATTTGCTTAAGCTGAGAAAACTTTTTGCTAGACTTTGTTTAGTATGCTCTTTGCATTGACTGCACGTTATTTTACTAAAGTATAAGGCACACACTGTCCTCAGGAATAATGTATTTTATGAATGGTGAATGATCTTTTCATATTCTAAATATTGTCTTTCCAAACAAATGACCAGTATGAATAGACTGTGCATGCAAGCTGCGTTTGTGAAATCTGACAAAGCTTTAGAACTTCAATTTGTGCAAAAATGCTTTAGATCATTGCCGATCTAATCTATGACAACTCTGCTCTATGCATGCGCCCTTAGAGAGACTGCATGAGCAACTAGGTATTTTTAAAGACGAGGATTAGTCCAAAATGTCTTAATTATTCCTAACCGAATCCCATGTCTTGATTCAGACAAAAGAAATTTCCATTTCAGAAACAGCAAAAAGTCCACATACATTATACACATCTCATTTCTTAGAAGTTTGTATTCTAAATTTGTGCCTAATGTGTGAGATCTGAATTCTGGTGACTAAAAAAGGAAAAAAAGAATTCTGCTTCATTAGCCATCCTAATGAAAGGTTCTTCCTTAGAGCTCAAAGTCTGTCTCCAGAGAGACAGATGCACTAAGAGCTCAGTATTCACAACTGAGCGCTGACAGGGTTGCCTGAAGGTTGAGCACAGGTTCTCCGTTTGTTACGTTGTAATTCAGTTTCCTTACCAGAAACACAGCACAGTAATCGAGCATCCTGGTCGAGTACTAATATTTGGAAACAAGGCAAACCACATGATGGCTATTTTTAAATTTTCCTTTCCTGCCCCTTTTTCTTAAAGGATTTATGGAGAAAATTTAGATGAACGTTGAAGTTAATATTGATGATAACAAGGCTAAATTTTCCATCGTCATGACGGACCGTAAGTGGTTTTTTGTTAGACGTTTCTTTGGAAGTGTATCTTCATTACTACAAAACACACATCAGCTGTTGCTGTGCTCTTTTCCAACAGCAGCTTGTCTTAAATGGTGTTCTGAGGATCAGTTAGGCTCAACTGTGTCCTGTGGAAAGCTCAAAAAAACCGAATGTCTGGAGGGCCTAGAGAACATAGGTTAAAATGTGTATATCTTAATGCATAAATTCATCAACCTCCTGAAGTTTCTTTCAGAAGAAGTTCTGCAGAAGGAAAAATGTCTTGGGAAACACAGCTTCAGGGTGAATGTTAATATGGGGAAAGGCAAGAACTTTGGTGGTATTTTATTCTTAATGTGCCATTAAGATGATCAGCCTAATGCGAGTAGCGTGCACCTGCCGTTTCCTCGCTGCAGCTTCTTCCACTGCAGGCTTCAAAAGGGAGTGCTGCCAGAGAGAATTTCTGGAGCCGTGGGATCCAGTGGCATTACCTGCAAAATCCTACATGACATCATGGGACTTGCTAATCTTTTGCGTTATGTCACAGTTCGTTCAGGGGCAAATTAGTACATGCATATTTAGAAGCATCATGTCATTTCGATTAACTGAAAATCACCCGTGTCCATAAATTGAAAAGAAATGGTTCATCCATAGTTAACTTGCAAGTGTCACAAATTTTCATTAAAACTATTATAAGCTAGATTTTTTATATACGCTGGGCAATGGCCTTATCAATAAAACTCATTTTATATGAACAGCTAAATATGAAGGCAATAAAGTTAATGGAAAATCAAACAATCACGTTTTCTATTAAGTGTTACGTAGCAGAAAAGGGACAGAGATAAAAATAGTGGTGTCAACCATCACTTACAGTGCAGTAGTACTTCCAGAAGCGTTTCAGGTTTTGTAATCCTCATAAACTATTTTATGTATACTAAGCAACTCGCGTTGCTTATTTGGGGGTAAAGGTTGAAACAAATATACAGCCAGCCTTTCATAATAATGTTTATTTGGTGTTAAGACTGACACTAGAATTCAAACAGAATTCCACATTTAGACAGAGTTGTTATTTCGTTCGTTCCAATGCATACTTTGTCTGACGAAAATGCATGCAGTGACACTTTGTGAAAGCGTTTAAGTGAGTTGCAAACCTAAATTCCTGAGGTGGAAAATTTAGCAGCTTGAAAAGATCCCTAAGTCTTTTCATACTCAACCTCATGCTCGTAAAGCCCATGTTCTGCTGGGGTAACGCGCAACAAGCCCGCATGGGGAGGCTGGGGCTGAGCGGAGGAAGCAAAGGGCTCCTCTTCACTTCAGCGGCTTTTTCTCCAGAACTCCGACAGGTTCTGCAAAGCAAGGGTTTGAAGATGGAGGACGGTGACAGCTCTCTTGATCCTTTTCTTTCTCTCGTGTGGCTCATTTTTTGCTTACCCTCAGTGTTTTACTAAATGATGCCTTCTTGCTGACAGTCGGATTTCCAGAGCAATTCTGTAACTGCAGAATTATTTGGGCTCTTTTGGGATGTCCTGAATGAGAAGCCGGAGCAGAAAGTGCGCAAACACTAGTTTGGTGTTTTTTACAAGTGGGTATGCATTGGACAGAGCGATGCGGGGAAGCACGGGGTGCATCTGCGGGTGCCGTTAGGCCACCCCGTTACAGGACCTGTCCTTTCAGCCACTCTCCGAGCACCACATTTTGCACTCTTTATGTCCCTCCCTACACGCACAGATGCGTCCTAAATACCCTACACAGTCCTAGCACTTTTAAATTTGTATAATAGACTCGTGCTGACAATTTTTCTCTCATATTGCCATTGCAACCACATTTACCAGAAATTTGTATTGGCACGATTTTGGCATAATCATGATAGCACAATGTTACCACAGCAGCACAAAGTTATAACGGCACAACAGGGAACTGTAGAGAAATGACTTCACTATTCCATGTTATGCAGGAACTTTTAAAATCCAGGACTGGGATTTAGTCTTGAAATGTTAATGGTGAATTCCCTCCTCACTACACTGGCAATTACCTTGTGTTAGTTCTGTTGGCTTGTTCTAACTTTTTGCCATAACCTCTATAATGTTATATGTTCTCTGTAGTTTGCTTTCTTATTGCCGTGAGCTAGTTGTTAGGATGCTACTGGGTGAGAAATTAGGATTAAACCCAACGCGGTCTAAAGCTGATGAGATTCTAACCACTGAGAACACAAAGATTTTTCTGTTAATAATGAAAAAAAAAATCAGATCATCTTTTTATTTTGAGTTCCATTTAGATGACTCAGAGTTTTATATTGAAAAAACTTCCAAACTGTTGGCTCTGATTTTTACCTAGAGTAGTATCACTGAAATTTCAGTTCTTTGAAATAATCTCATGTCAAATCTAACTGAATAACATAGTTCAGTCATTTTTTACTCTGATAGTCCTGGCTTACTTGCAATATCATGATCGTAAGAGATTTCTTAAAATGTGTATATATTTGAAATTTATGTAATATTTAAATACAACTTGGTTTCTAAGTAAGGAATAAGAATAAAATTTCAACTATTTTTTCTATTCATAAGTCCACACTTTTTAATTAATATTTAAAATAAAATTACAGTACCACAGAGCCTTTCAGAGAAATTGACTTTTATGCACTACAAGCTAGAAGTTCCTCTGGCGTGTCAGCTTTTTGTTTCTTTTGTGTTTTAAGATTACTTCTACAAGCCGATATGTACCCCAGAACTAAAAGAATTCACTGAGGAAAAAGTTGCTGATCTGATTAACTATTGTAAGACACTTTTGGCATAAATTTGTCTTGGAGATGCTGTTTACTTTATCAAGGTTTACATGTACAAATGCAACTACTTACTGTATCATACACATTTGAATATTGCATTTTTTCAGTAATAAACTTGGATATCTTTGAAAGAGGCTTTGAGCTGCTTCATTATTCCAAATATTCAAAGTTAATTAAAAAAAAAAAAAATCATATACTTGAAAAGTTAATGCTCATGAGCCTTCAAACCATAGTATTGTAAGGAAGTAATTTAAGGGTTAAGCTTGGCTCAGACACTTTGAACTTTTAACAATTAAATACGCCCTGTGGTCTCAAGGCACATGTAGACTCACTTTTCAAATTTTGAACCAGTCGTTTATGGTCTACTGCTTTCACTAGTGACTAATAATCGCTTGAATTTAAGCTCTTGTTTTAGAATTTACATGTTCCCGGTTTCTTAATCTCATTTTTTCAACTCAAGTTCACAGGCTAGCTCTTCTCTGGAAGGCTCAGTGGCTCGGGGTGTAAATGACGTGAGAAGATAAGGAGATAACTAAACAACACTGACATGAATATTTAATCAGAAGGGTAATTTTTCTGAATTCCAGTTCTGCTAGGCCACATCCTTAAATCTTGGTGGAAGACTGAATAATGAACTACTGATTAACAATTTTAGCCATCATACCTAAGTCCACGTGTTGAACTTAGTTAAACCCTGTGGAATGCCTGGCTCCTTTACAAATAGAGAAAACACTTGGGCTCGTTGAGCAGCTTTAGTTGAGACAAAACTAGTCCAGAAATACAAAGTTAAAGAGAAATTTTCAGGTTACTTCTTCAAAGACATTTTGAGAGAATGCAATTCTAGCCAACCTAACTCACTTTTTTTTTTTCTTTTACATTCAATGGACAAATTAAGATTCTCTTTTGTAGCAAAGGACTTGAAAAGATCCTCAGTCTGTAGTGACTCCTATGTAAGGGTGTTGCTAGACTTGTGAAAAAATACTGAAAAATCAAAGTGCGCATCTTCCAGCATGTAGAGCATAACAATACTGCGGTGAGTCAGCGCCTCGAGAAGTATTCAGAGCAGACGTGGTTGTTTTCACAGTTAGAGGTCTCTGCATCAGATACCCTCCAGCTGCTAGTAGAGAGGGTTTTTTCATGCACCATCTAACTGCGTAGCTTCACATTGGTGTTTTGAAGCACTTTCAATCCAAAATTATTTATGTCTTTAAGCATGCTAGTTAGGCTCTCTTAACATAACCTGAGCGACCATGTGTGTGGCCGTGAGATATAAATGGCACAATAGCATTATTTACTGAGTTTCCATCTCTCCACTGCTAACCATACCAAGGATGGAAGCACGAAAGGAAAGCATGCCACGTGAGACAGCAGGCTGCCCGCCAGACTCAGCTGTAAGATTTTATGAGATTATAAAAGTGGTGTAAAAGGGATTAACACAAACTTTGACTTAAGTCTCAGTTGGTTGACACACTGTCCTGTGCAAGCGAGGCGGTGTCATTTACCGACTGCTATTTCTGTTCTCCACTTGAATATCCTCGGACCGTTCCCAGAGGTGGGGCATGAACACAGACAGGGGAGGTAAGTTCAAGGCCCAGGCTGACTTAGTTCTACATGATAAAGGTGGACACTGATAAAGCAAAAGCAACAGCTGGGCTTTTCAAAGCAATATGAGCTAAGTTATGTCAGCTGGGTCCATAACCGAGTTGTCTTTGGTATTTTCATTCAGTCTGTTTCATTCAGTTGTGAGTTTTGTTTAAAAACGAATACATTCATCTGAAAAAAAAATGTCCAGAAGTGTATCAAGGTGAGAGGTGGTCTGTTGAGTTTGATTTACAACAGGCAAGTTTTAGAGGAAATGCGTTTCACTGAAACAGAGCACTTAGTGGACTAGGTACCTTCTTCCACGACATTTTACCGGACAGATTATTTTGCCTAATTATGTGTCTTTTTTTCAAAATTCAGCATGGATTATCAACTAGGAGACATCATCATCAAATGTCATTTTATTTTCTTTATTGCATAAAGGTAGTAGATGGATCTTTTTGAGCTGAAAGGATGTCTTCCCAAGACTAACACAGGTAAAGAACTATCCTGAATTCAAAGGGAAATTTGTTACTCTCTCCTATAGCTTTTACAATAAGACATCGTAAAGAAACCTGAGTTCCTCAGAGGAAGCAAACACGATTAACCCAGTCACTAAGAGACCAGTCTGGTCTATACAACATTCCTGTGAGGAGGCTTTTTGCAATACTTAGGAATAGGCAGAGACTAGCTCGGCTTGCCCTCCCTCCTCTCCCCGCCATCGGAGGGCCGTTCACAGTCTCACCTTACTGAGAGACCTCAGAAGCTTCTCCGCAGTCTCGCTTTATCTCAAGTTCACCCTTGCACGTTTCCCTTCAATGACTAGTTACTGCACAGAGCATGTGATACAGATGTATCGCAGCTACTCCTGAGCAGGAGCTTCCACGACAAGATTCATGAAACATTTCTTCTGAAATAGCAGTGCTTCCAAAACCCCATTGTCCGATGATTTCCCAGGTCTGTCATGAAATTCATAAATAAAAATCTGCCCTTTATTGCTATAGAGAGCAATTGTTCCCTCTTGGTCATCTACGGGCTGGTAAATGTGATAAAAAAAGCTCTTCGTTTCTGAAGCTGGAGAAATAAAGTTTGATTAAATGTCCCTTGTCCCGCAGCTTCTAGAGGCGAGATTCTCTGCTCACGTTAGTATAGGATTTTTCCTTGGGATTGTAACCGGGGAGCCGGCATTCGTTTTCTTTGGTTTTATTCCTGAAGGTGTCATCTGATCCAGTTTTATTTGCAATCACTTTAGGCAGATTTTTTTCAAAGTCCACCTGAAAAAAAGAAAAAAAAAAAATTGGCCTAGTAACTTGAAGCTTGTATTCACTGGGTTTTTCCTTTGCTTAAAAGGTATCTTGTTGCATTTTGAGATTTTTACATCCTTTCTTACAGATCTGAGGGGTTATTTCCCTACGTAAAATTATTGTCATACCCAGAAATGGGCACTCTTCAGTGTGTGTCCCCTCCATACGCAACCACTGATTTTCTCATTCCCCCATGGGAAGTCTTTGGCAAAAGCCACAAAAACAACTTTTCACAACTCCTCTGTTCATGTAAAAATCTTAAAACCCTCGGTGCATTCCCAGCCACTTAATTTTTGGTTTTCAGTTGCATATTTATCTGCATAGTTTCGTGGACTGATTTTTTGTCTGGCTTACACTTGCCTCAGGGGTTTCACAGTGCAACTACTTGATTAACGTCGTTATTCCACATTTTAAGCAAATACAAGGCAATTAATTCCTTTTTTTTTTTTTTTACTGCTTTTATTGAGATTTTTTGTTCTCCTGAAAAGTTCTACATGAAGTCTGTGTGGATCACCCAAAAGTCAAGTGAAACAGCTGAAGCAAATCTAGAGCCACAGCTGCTCTCCAAATTAAACCATCAACCTTAACCTTAATCTTAATGTGAGCTGGGTGGAGGGACAGCTTCTGCGTTATCGCCGAATACTGTGAGCCTTAGAGATGAAAGATTACTTTAAAGATTTAAAGGTTCCTGTAGAGTACTCTAACGGAGCTGAAAACATACATTTTATGTCCCTTCTCTGAACCTAGCGGGTTCTGCTAAGATGGAGCAATGCTGTTTCTCTGCAAGCTGTTACAGCACTGCAAGAAAACGAGGTGCTCATTCTTTATGGCTTGTTAACGAGCTACGAAGCCCTGAGACACCTGGGGAAAGCTGGTCCTGTGCCTGTGGAGGAGGTGGTGGGCAGGAGCAGCGCAGGTGCTGGCGGTTGTGGCTCTTCCTGGTGGGCGGGCAGTGCTGCCCTGGAAGGGAGAAACCCTGGAGGAGAGAAGCCCTGGAGGGTCTGAAGGTGAGGACGGCAGCAGCAGGAGAGCTTCGTGGACGCGTGAGTGCTAAAGTCTTCCTCCCTGTGCTCGGTGGGAGGAGGCAGTAGCTTAGTGAACTCATCTCTGAAGTATAAAGTACGGTTTTGTCTCTGTTTGGCTGCTGGAGCGGGGAGGGCAGGGAGGTCAGTCAGCCCCTGTTTCACGGGCTGCTGGCCATCCTGAGGGCTGTTTGTCTCCAGAGAGCCCCAAGTCCCCGTGCGCCGCATAAACAGGGAAAATGGGTGACTTATTACTGATCAGGGTTTGGCTGGTCTCATTTCCAACCTGTGGTGCCTATGCAGCATCCCTTGCGAAACCGCTGAAAGCCACCCTGCCCTCCGCGTGGCACGTGTCCTCGCGTCCGCCGGTGCGGGGCCGTGCCGTGGCTCTGGGTACTCACCTCCTGGCTGCTGTGCCGCACGCCGCACCAGAGGGAAGCTTTGAGTCTTTCGGACCAAAAGCAAAACAGGTTGCAGACTGGCTTAATTAACACTGGTGGGATATCTTCTCCTTTACTAGGTCCTGAAAGGAGAAAATAATGATATGGAAGTCTATGGGCAGCTAGGTGGGAGCCTCGGACGGTGAGGTGGGGGGAGCGGGGTCGGAGCCTGCTGCCCTCTCCTGAGTTTGTCTCGTGAGCTGCTTGCTGGACTTCTTTAAAGTTCTTTTAACAGCTGAGTCAGATTCTTGTGCAAAAGCATTTTTACAAGTGTGTCTGTATATATATATATATATATAAAACCAACCTGTTATGAAGCTTATCAACAGCCCTATGACGGCACAGCCCAGGCAGCCGATGGCACTGAAGTACAGGTAGGACAGGGAGTACCAGGTATCTGCCAGCAAAGGCCTGTGAGGAGGTGACAAAAGCAGCCAGCAATGACCAGCGGGTACGTTTAAGTTGTCTTTCGGCTGTGCCAGCGAAATACGGTTCCCGCTGCAGCCGGCGTGTGAGCCGGCAGCGATCCGCGCTCCCAGCCCGCTCGGCGTTACCGGCTGCGCCCCAGGCGCGCTGCGGGCTCGGGCTGCGCGCTGTGCCAAAACGCGGGCTCAAGCGGTAACGATAGGGAGAGTACCTGTCTGGAGCCGCTGTGGGAGCCGCCGCCGTCGTCAGTGCCCCCGTGCTGTTAGCCAGCGTGCAGTTGAGAGTCGACAGTTGCAGAGGAATGGACTTTGCTGGCGGTGCAGGGTAAATGAAAGAGCCAGTACCAGCCCAAAAAGCTAAGGTGATCCCGGCTAAGAGGCCTCCGACAGCACCCTTGGCAGGGATAGAGAGAGGCTGTTAAAGGTGACGCGTGGGGAGCGCTTCTCTGCGAACGTGGAGTGGGCAGGAGCAGGTGAGGGCTGGTTACAGTCTCTGTTAGTGGAAATCAGTTCTGGTCTCCCTTGACCAAGGTATAAAACATGGTGATTTATTGCCCTCTAGTAAAAAAAGTTGAAGCAAGACTGTCATGCTCAAAACTTCAATGCAGAGTTTAGTTTTTCTTCTGGGTGAGCATGGTGGGACTGCTCATGGCGCAACATGAGATGAGCTCATATCGTGTTTGGCCAGAGTTAGTTAAGGCAGAACAATTGAAATCATTCTGCGTGTCCCAAGGCAAGGATAGGCTGGGGCGAGTATTTAATATTTTTTTTCTTTTTAATGAAAGAGAAGAAACTCAGAAATAAAAATATAAAAAAAAAAAAAACAAACCCTCATGTGGATCTAATCACCAATTATTCCACAGTTGGGTAGAGTTAAATTCAAATGGGATAAATTCAGACAGTGAAAAGGGACCTATAAATGGATCTTGGACTCGTCATGCTCTAAGTCTGAAAAGCAACCCAGAGACTAAATACAAAAAAACCAAACAATTTTCAAGGTAGAGTTTTAACCAAACAAGTCCAAGAGATTTTTTTCTTTTAGATAAGGTTTTTGTTTTTTTCCTTACCTTCCAGTTAGCACAAGGAAACACAATTCCCAGGGTAAATAATCCCAGCATGGGTCCCCCACACATCCCATGGATGGAGAGGGAAGCCTGTGGATGCAGAGGAGAGACAGGAGCTGAGTGCAGCAGCTGGAGGGAGCATGTGCAGTTCTGGTTTGGTCTGTAATTTTCAGTAGGAAATGGTGGGGGAGGAGGGACCGACAGTGATTTCGGTGCACAATTAAAGAGAGGATCACACTCCGTATCACTTCCCAGCAGTGAGTAAATAGTGAAGGAGTTGGGGGATTTATGATTTACAATTATTCCCCTCAGCAGAGTATCCACAGAAATCGTTCAGGTGATCTAGTAGTCCCCAGGGCTTCAGCATTATTTGTTCAGTTCATCGCGTTTCTGAAGCAATAGATACCTGCACAACTCCTCCCAGCAGCGATGCTGCCGCAGCCATCGAAGTGCACAGGATGCCGTATAACATACCTGGAAAAGATCCAGCAGCGAGGTTGTCAGTGCTCAATATTGTGGATGATTTCTAATTCATCTGGTGTCTGAAGTGACCAGGCAGCATGGACAAATTTGGGCTTCGGGCTTTGATGTTTAAGCATTTGACCATTAAGCACCCAGCAGTGTCTTGCGTGAAGTCTTGTTGTGATTTTTGGTTAGTTGGTTGTTCTTATGAAGCAGAACTTAGCAATGAAATTAATTTAGAAGTTATGCCTCATGTAGAAATATTTCTGTTGCCTTTAAATAATGCTTTTAAAATAATCTAAGGAATTAATTGAGCAATGATAAGCAATATGGCTTTCTTCCTTTGACACTAGTATTAGCTCTGTGGTAGACAAAATTCTGTATGTAGCAGTCTTGAGTAAAGCCAACCAAAACGCAACTTATGGGCTAGCAGAACTTGGTTTCAGAGGTAAAAATTGTCTTAGTTTTTGCACTCAGGACCTAGAAACAAAGTAGTAAGTGGAACAGCAGGAACAGAGTAGGCTGAGACCGTTACAGAGGAGGAAGAAGTATTGGCTTGGCTCTTCTGTGATCTTTACAAACATTAATAAATCTTTACAAATAAATCTTTACAAACCATTAATAAATGGTTATGATGTTGTTACGGTAGTTATAAAAGGGTTATGATATTACTGCAATACTTGTAAAAAGTATCTTAGAAATTCAAACCACTTTGGATGCTTGATATGTTGACGACCTGGTTTTCATTTGTCTTTTTTACATTTCTATTTTTCTCTGAAAAACTGAGCAATAGTCTTTGTTTGAATAGAAATGTCTTATTGTACTACTACTACTACAAAAAAAAAAAACTAGTAATACCACTGTAGAGTAATGCAGTAGTAACTACACTGATATTCTCTCTGTATCATAAAGAAGATCCCAGAGCATTCCCCAATATTTTCAGTAGATGTAACTTTTCCAAGGATTTTGAGTAGCGGTTGTTGATGCTGGTCTGGGTTTGTTTCTGTACCATATAGCACCCATGCTTTGATTTTTACTGAAGCATTAGGCTGACATTCATCCTGAGAGCTTATAAAGGGTTACGCTTCTGTGGAGGTTTGCAAAGCACAAGTGTTTTTCTGAAGGAGGGTCTCTAGGCAGTGCTCTTCACTACTCACAGAACTGCTCTCGGAGACAACTGGGAATCTGAGGCTCTCAAGGCTCAGAGTATATACAATCCTGCCCTGCTTTCTCCTGTAGTGATAGCAACTGGGGGATGAGCATCTTTGCTGTTAAAGAAATGGATCCCATCTAGGGTACCTACATAAGCCTTTGCTGATCCATGTACTCATCTTCTCGGAGAGGTTTGGGAAACCTTTCTTGACCAAGTCTTCAAGGGTAACAGTTGCTAAAGCGTTGATGCTGGCAGCTACCGTGCTGTAGAAAGGGAGAAGAATGATAAATAAACAGAAAGCAATATAATCTGAAAAAAGTTGTATCTATAAAGAAATGCTTCCTCTTGTTCAGCACTAATGCCCCTCAAGGACTGTACATCTTACAGTATTTTTCACATACGCAGCCGATGCTGGTGAGGTTTCTGGCCCTTCTGCGATTGCTGGGGGCTCTGCTTCGTGCTGGCAGAGAACAAGATAGAAACTCATCCTAATTGACCCTTCGGTGTACCAGTCTGCAAAGACCTTCAGAACACAGACGTGTTCCAGAATAAAAATTGTATTCCCTTACAAATCAAAGGATGTGCAGTGACTGCTAGTGATACCCTGTTCCTCCACAAAATGCCTGTTGTTTTCTCTCACAAGTGAAAAGTATGGAACGGGAATACTCCGACCTTAGCTGGGTGAGTGAACCCGTATCTGGTGAATACAATCTCTGTGAATTTGTTGTGACAGTACGGCAGTGTCAGTGCCTACAGCACAGTATTTGGTACTCGGTCCCCTTTACTCTGTTCTCTTAGTCTCCTGCCAGGAGCAGCCGGTGCCTTTTATGCGGAGGCTTTTTTGGTGGTGGTTTATTTTTCTTCTCCCCTGTTCTCATCGAATAGAATCATAGGATAATTTGGGTTGGAAGGGATCTTTAAAGGTTAGCGCTCTGTCGCTTTTTCTACAGATAAGAGTCTTTAGAAACAGCCTGTTGGAGACTGGCGTTATGCAAATGCCACAGAGTCACGGTGAACTCGATTCTTCTCTCTCTCTAATGTCCTGTGAAGTATGGATGTTTGGCCTGGAGAGGGAAACTACAGTAACAGGCAGCACCTCCCTAAGTTCTGAAGAAGTTCTAAAACTTCTCTGTGCAGACATCTCTTTTCCTAGTGTAACTCTGCTTCAGGTACAGACTTGCTGAAAAGCTCTCTGTCCCTCGCCAGGGTCTTCTGGCAGTCGGGTTCAGTAAAGGCAATTTCACCGTGCGCAGCTCCAAAGGTATTTTGGGAAGCTGGGCTCAGTTTTCCTGCCCTTTTGTCTGTACTGATAACGTTACTCTAAAATGTACTCGGGATCAAAACATACTGGAGAAGTGGAGCTAGGCTTTGGCATAAATATAATGCAACTCAGCAAAGCGCTGCTGCTGCTTCCTAGAATGCTCTAAGAAAAACAGCTGGGCTTTTCGTAGGGTTTCATGTTTTGACCTTATTCTGGGGCCTCACGAAATCAGTCGCACGCAGCTAAAGCCTCATTTCGGATTTACAGACCTTAGTGTTCCGCTGAATGCACAGGCGACAAACAGCCCTGGGACTCCTGGCATCGAAGAAAAAATGTCCATAACAAAATACGGCATCAGCTGGGGTGGAAGGAGCACAAGAGCAACACAAGCAATTAGTCAAGCTTTTCCTGGGTAACGGAAGAGCAGTAGCTGCCTCTGAGCGCGTTGCTAAATTCTGGGTTTGTTCTGACTAACAAGAAGTATCAGATTTTGAGCGAAGGAGATGTCATTTGGCAAAAACGCTCTGTGCTGTCAGTGCCAGATTAGGTATGTTCTAGCCCTGATTCTGCAGCCACTTATGCTGAAAGGACACATAGGATTATGACAAAATTCAAGCTGTCTCGATACGTGCTATGTCTGGGCCCAGAGCAGCTCCCCGTTATAATAACGGGTGTCTGTACCTGATCAGGTGCTGAAATGAAATCGGCAGTCCAAGGGTCGCAGCTCTTGTAATGAGAGTACATCACCAAACCACAAAATACTGCACACACCAGGACTGTCCAAAGCCCCAGTAAATTCAGGTAGAGTGCCCTAGAACAAAGGCGAGAAACTCGGTTTAATACAAGAAAAACAGAAAAGCTGCTATAAGTTTGTTATTCCTAACTTTTTAGGGAGACACGTTAATCGAAGCTAGCTATATAATTCAAAGCTGGCTATGTAATTTCTTAAAGGCATCACCAGGATAAGAAATTGTACATAATGCTGATTTAAAAAAAAAAAAAAAAAAAAACAAAACATGGACAAATACAGCCACTATGTCATAGGGGAATCTGGGTAACTGTACAGCTGGGAGAGAGCAGTAACTTGTGTGTGGAACGGGCTGCACCGAGCACTGGGTCTGTCCCTCCTGTCCCCTGTAAGAGCAGATTTTTGCCTCCTGGGAGTTGTTCTTGTGGTCCTCCCTTTAAGCCATGCAGAATATTGTTTTGCATGGGTTCTGCCGTGGCTGCAGTGTTGCCCTGCAAAGTAATGCACTTGGTTATTTCTCACTGGTCCATGACGGAGGGGGGTGATGGTATCTGCTGGGGAGGTTGTGTGGCTGCGGTTCGGTAATCCTGTAGTTTCTGAGAGCTGCCGGATTTTATTTAGCCTGCCTCGCGCTTGGACGTCACTTTATGCAAGGTCTCTTGCTAGGGCCAGTTCAGAGCTGTGCTAACCAGACATGAAAGTCTTTCAGAACTTGTTACTAGTGATGTTCTCACTGTTGTGACTTCCAAACACTTTTCAGAGACTGAGTTTTCTACGGGATAAATTCATATAATCTGTCGTGATCTTAAGAAAAATGAGCGTGACCGCAGCGAGCAAAAAAGCTAACTGTCTGAAGAAGGAAAAAATCATCACCTTTATGCTCTGGGCAAGCAATTGGTGCTAGGTGTATGAAAAAAGTCTGGTTGGTTAGTAAAACTAAGCATCTAGTAAGTAAAACTAAAAGTTTTACTTAAAACTGAAAATCTAGCTATGCACATAGGTCTCCAGCCTGCTACATTCTTCAAGTTCAGCATTACTATGTGTCTATATTGTGAAGTTTCACTTGGTTCTTTAACAGTGATTCTAATTATTCTTAAGCTGTAGAATTGAATAACCTGTTGACTTAATTTTATTTAGACAATACCTGGTACTATAGTGCCCCATTAAATCAATAACCACTTTTAATATAATACAACATAAACACAATTCCAATAAATACATTTTTCCAGTAAAGCTGTAGATAGCACAAGTTCTGTGGGGGCGCCTCTTCCATACTCTGCTTCCGAGGATTACTTTGACAGCCTGACCACAAATTAATAAACTGCCAGAGGTAGGTAGCTACCTGTTCTTTTTTCTGCATTTAGTTATATCATTTAGGGCCAGAGGGAGTAAGACTGCCAGAGCACAATTAACTTACTACCACCCAACAGGATCCCGATACTTATTTAACATAACTGATAAAGTTAGTATAATTCCACGCCAGTACATTTGATTGTTGGGATAGTTTAGTGACAGGTAACTTACAGTTTAGCGTGCTTTTCCGATTTGCAAGAAATGCATCTCTGTATTGTGGACTGATTGACTCCGTAGAGCCCTAGCCATGTAAATGTTCCCCCAATAACAATTGTCCAAAAGGTATGTCGTCTCAAAGGATCGACGTCAAAACTGGAAGAGAGAAAGAAACAATTCGGTTCACTTATTTAAACGCACGTTTATTTAGCGTGGGGTAGGTGATTTTTCAGATCTGGTATGTCCTACCCTCTGAATCAGAAGTACCGCATTAGTAATACTGTTTTCCAGCACAAACATCTAATGTGTTTAGGTTTGGAAGTTGTTTGGTTTTTTTTTTTTTCCCCGCTTTTGTATTGGAACACATTACTATCAAGTCAGGGTAAACATATATGATTGCAGATTCAGTCAGAGGATCAATTAATTGGGATAAATCACATTTATAAGGCTGCTTATGCTCAGATTTCAGATCTGTGTCATATTGCAGCAAGAGACCTGCAAGCCATCCTGCCTGGGACCTTGTCCTCTGCAAGGAGCAAAGGCACTTACTAAACTCTCAAAATATTCCCAACTCTTAGTTTCATCATCATGATGTGTTATTTCCTTTACAAGAAATTCCTTCAGCTGCAGTGTTATCTTTTTAACAATGAAATTTCATTACGTGGTAATTCTAACTGGTACAAGGACATCTTTCTGTCTTGTGTCTGTTGTCTGCAATCCTGCTAATCTTGATAGGTCTACCAGATAACATTTGACCTTGCTGCTAGACTCTGTCAGTGAATTGCCTTGATCAACGAACTTTTCAGTCAACGCCACAAACAGCCAAAGGAAGGTCAGTTTTCTATCTCAGTGCATCGTTGCTAGCTGCTGTGATGAGTGTACTTAAAATGAAGTGCCAGTTTTATGAATGGAAAATGAAAGATACAAATGGAAAAAATAATTGGGCTGCGTTTGTAGCTACAGAAAGAAAAATGGCAAAGTTCCCTTTCAGTTCAGCAGGGCTTTGATATCTTCAAAGAGGGTAACGGAAAGAGGAGTTGACCTCCTGAAGGTCAACTGCATTCCCAAGAACTGAAGAAATAGGGAATGGACTTCTCTGAGTCACCACGGTTGTTCACTGGTAGTAGAATAACAAGTCTGAGGTTTTTCTGTCTTAGTAAGGGTAGGGTTTATAAACATTAAATATACAAAAAGAGGAGGTTTGCACCATTTGTTTCTTACTCAAATATGCTCAGTCGTGCTCCTTCGTAAGCATCTTCCCAGACCTTGGTCGATCCACCATTCAGAGTAGTTCCTCGAATCAAAACCGCCACGAAGCCAGCCACCATGACGATCATTTGAAATGCATCTGTCCAGACAACAGCTTTTAATCCTCCCTAAAACAAACAGAAACTACATGCTCTCATCTTCTTTCCTGTTGTTCAAGTACAGCAAAAGGTAGAAAGACCCCTTATTTCAGGAGCTTATGAGCTAGATGTATAGCATCTAGCAAACCGGGACGCTGCTTAAACTTCGTATTCCTCCATGAAGGCTGTATTTTTACAGGTCAGAAAATGACATGGCTTAAATGGTTTGTCCGCAGCCATATGAGAATATTTGCCTTCCAGTTAAATGCTTTTTTTTCTGCCTCCTTTGTATGCATTTGAAGAATGTATCGTGGTGTGGAACAAAAGCTTAGGGAGTACAGGCTGGCCTGTTTGTACTTCCCATAGCACTCTGTACACTTCTCAGAGCCCAGTGGTCCACGATTCACCTAACGGAAAAATAGCACCAGAAAGTTTGCAGTCCAGCTTTCTCCAATAGCTACTCTCAGATTTGATCAAATCTGTATTAGAGCAATGTAAGTGTTTACAACAAGGGTGGACCGAAATATCGAGAAAATTCAGTAGTGGTAATGAGAAGAGAAATGAGGTGTTGGCAGAGCCCTGGGGCTCAGGACGCTTCCACTGCAATGTTTTATCTTTTTTGTAATTCAGAGCTTCATGTTGCTTCCGCTCAGAAGCAAAGCTCTCTATGACCTGTTGATCGACCTTGCTAGGTTTTACCGCGTTGTTCTCGATCTGAGGTGACATCAGAGGCACGTTTTTCATTACAGTGGTTTTTCAGTTTATAACTTGTAAAAGATAAGAATCATGTTCTCAAAAGATTTAGTATGGCAGGGGAAGGTTATCGCCATCCTTATCTGGACTCTGCTTCAAGCTGTCTGGTTTAAACCTTTAGACATACAACAGAGGAGTTGAAAGGAAATATATTTTGTTCCTCCAAATAGGGTTACTTATACCACAGAATCTAAAAAATTTATCCCTATGTTCTCCTACTTTAAACTTCGGTCACTTGGACTGTATTTAGAAGCCGCCCTTCTGTGATAGCCTGTGGATGGTTGAACAAACAAGCTGTGTTCCAGCTGTTCGGAGATGCCTGTTACGTACCAGAGTGCAATAGAAAGTGCAGACAATTCC
This sequence comes from Micrastur ruficollis, assembly GCA_034782655.1. NCBI lineage: Eukaryota > Metazoa > Chordata > Aves > Falconiformes > Falconidae > Micrastur > Micrastur ruficollis. The sequence goes on from JAVKKW010000002.1 coordinate 23,759,893, forward strand.
TGTTGCAACTACAGAGCCCCAGAGATCAAATCCAGTGACTGTGAAACCAAAGAAAACCAAATGGTTAGTGAAATGGAGGTAGGTCATCTGGATGGTAACAGAAAAGCTGTGATCCTTCAGCCTTAAAAAGATGGGAGTAATTATTAATTTTTGGTTTGGTTTGTTTTTTTGGTGTCTATTAGGAGCTTTGCTGCATTGTTCAGGTCTCTTAACACCACTGGATACTGTTTTGCGTTGTTGTTTTCTTGCAAATTGGATTTAACTAACTTTCAAGTGTGCAAAAGTAATAAGTAAGAAGGATTGCACAAAGCAAAAACATCATTCCTATGGGACACAGCTTTATAAGCAATGCTTTCCTTCTGTTCTTAGTCCAAAATTTTCTCTTGAGAAATCAAGTTCTTAAGAGATTTCCATAGGATCCTAAGAAAAAAAAAAAAAAAAAAAAACAAAAAAACCCCACCCCAAAGTAAATTCCATTCCCTGCATCTAGAGCAGTTTAATGCTAGAATGTGGTGCATTAAAACAATTTTTTCTGTTCATCTTGCTTCATAAAGTTACTTTACCCAAGATGTACAAATTCTAGGTTGGCTCATATTGAAGTGTTTCCCACCAGGCATAGTTTGTGAGGGCAAATCTTTTTTTAAAGGTTCTCTTATTAGCAAAATTAGTATGGCCTAATAATGAACGTGAACTGCCACATAAAATGTGGTTGAGCTGCAGAGGAAGGGAGCTCAGCGCTGGGTGAGAGGTGGGGCTGGACAAACTGGGTGCAACTCGGGTGGTGAACAATGAAAAGAGCCTCCCAGTCTCTTCCCAGTCGATTTTGGTGAAATCAGGAGTTGAGCCATGGTGATTCCTTATGCCTCATGGCAGTGAAATTACTAATCCTGTCTGTCACAACGGAGGCTGCGTGCCTGGTTCACAAAGATAAACTGAAGAAGCGTGCGGACAGACAGCAGCACAGCATTCCGCTCCGGCTGCGGGGAGCGGAGTTACGCCCATGGGAACCCGAACACGGGAGGCAGGGAAGGGGGGAATCAAAGTACAGGGTATGGTCTTGGGTCGTCAGCTTGTCCTGTGAACTTTGTCAGGATGTTAAGAAATTGCTCATTGCTAACCTCTTCAGGTGGTTACTGAGTGCCAAGGAGAGCAGAACAGCAAACGTGGGGCTCCTGCAAAAGTACTGAGATCGGGGGAGTCAGAAACGCAGAGCTACGAGGTGCAGGCAAAAACTTCTTACAGAACTTCTGAAGAATGTGGGTTTTTTGTTGGTTTTTTTTTTTTTTAGACCTCTATCTATTTTCTTCACTTCATTTATTCCGATTGTCTTGTGGTGCGGTTATTTGGGGTAGCCGTGTAGTGCGGCATGGGAACTCACCTTGGTTGAGTGCCAGTGATGGAGCATAAACCACTATTCCTGTGTAAAGAATCTGAAGGAGAAAAAGTTTGTGAAAAAAACACATATGTGAATGCTCAGTGATAAGGCTTCTATTCAGAGGGGCTCTCAGAGCAAAATACCAGATCTAGGGATTTCTTTAGATCAGATTGTATTGTGTATGGCTTTCTGTTTCAGCCTTTACAAAATAAAAACCTTTTGGTTTAATTCCTTTCGGATGCGAGGACCATTACCTGCCTTGGTATTACTTATTTCACCCGTTGCTAAGATGATGCTACATGCAGCAGCTTTCCAATGGGATAACCTTACCCCAGTGTCATAAATGGGTGACTGGTGAGCTAAATGTACCCGGTACAGCTCATCTGGCTTCTCAAGCGTGACAGAATCCACTCATATAGAAAGAGAGAGGCTTCAAGGGAACGTAATGAAACCAAGAATTTGAGAGCTGTGAGAGTTCAGCACAACATCCAAGTGTCAAAGACAACAAAAATGGCATTTTTAAGCCTAAAGGGGAAAAGTTAGGAAAGCAACCATTCTTACTTTTTAACATTCCCAGCCCAAGCGAAAAGAATAAGAAAGAGTACTCATTAAAACATCTCATTATAAAAAATGCACAGTCTGAGACTAGTCTGTCAAAATAAATGTTGAATGAAATTAGCATAAACAGGGAGTCAATGGCGTCTTACCGTTTGCAGGATGTAGATCAGTGTTGCAGCAAGACGGACAATCTTGTTAAATCTTAACTCCAAATACTAGGAAAAAGAGGAATCTCACTAAATTGCATGTGTAGCATTTGTGACACAGCTATTAACCTTCTGTTTGCCTTGAGTAACAGCTTGTTATGCAAGTAAAATTACCAGCAGCTGGCACTACTACTGTGAGCGATGAGCAGGACAGCGTGACTTATTACACGTAGCGATAATTACGTGTAAGAAGTCTTCTCATCAGTAGCATGTACCTGAAGTGATATGTTGGGTTGCAGTAATCAGTGTCTGCTCTTGACTGGAAATAACTGACAAAGCCCAAGGGCTACAAAGAAAAGAAATTTTAAACTTCAAATGAAAGGATGTTCCAACCATGTTCAAGAGGAAACTTGGGGTCGTCTCTAGGAGGAATGGCATAGTTTGACTCCTGTAGTGACAGAAGTGGTGGAGCAGGTGGAGAAGCAGCAACCTAGTTTCACGGTGCTGGAGCTAAGCTGGCTTCCTCACTTCCTCTGTCTCAGTCTAAAGCCAAATCTGCACATCATCGGTATGGAGAGGCAAGTGGGGTCCTTGCGGACTTCCAGGTGGATGTAGAGAGGTGTTCCCCATTCCTGCCCAGGTAGATCTCTAGCCCCAAAAGCCCAGATTTTAAGCCTGAGTCACCACCTGGAGTCTCTCTGTACAGCTGACCAAAGAAAGAAATTAAATCGTTATTGCTAAAAAAATTAAATCTGCGTCGCTAGCCCTGTGGCAGCCTCTTGCGCAGCCTTGGGTGTGCTGGATCTCTCCGTGGGCTGCAGCCCCTGTGCTGCCCAGCAGAGACCAGGCACAGGCTGTACAAGTCCTCTCTTTTACAAGTCCCTGGACACGGTACTTCCAAAGCATCTTCTTTCTTATTAATTTTGTTCATGTTCATCTTCCTTGTGTCTCTTGCATATTAAGCCCCACAATCTGCCATACGAGTGAATAGCTGGTTTATCTAACTGGACTTGTTTCTAAAAATGACCCCTGAAGCCAGCAGAGTCATCTTTCTGGCATGCTTGAAGGGGCTCTCTGGCTACAACGATGCCTTCAGTGGTTCAGATGAGGAAAGAAATTCATTCTCTGATCTTGCATTAAAACCAGACAGAAAATGCAGTTACCTGTGGCAATGGGAATGGATGGTCAATTTTACCTTTTTTCCAACCTGTAACTGAAAGATTTCCAAATACCCAGGCAGAGCTGTTTGCCCAAAGCCCGCCCTTGGGTTCAGGCTTAGAGAACGTGAGCAGCCTTACTCACTCGTGAGCTAACCTGGCTTTCTTCATCCAATTCTTGTTTAGTTGAAACTGCCCACAAACAGGCGCGACCAAATTTGCGGCAACTGATTAAAGTGACTAAAAAGCTATTTCCAAATGCTCGATAGCCGCCCTGTGGCGTGCAGATGATAAGAGCTGTGCTCCTAGCAATAACATCACAACAACTACTGATTTCTTTTATTAACTACTGATCTGTCATATGAAGAAAATAATGTGTTCTCGGAGGAGTGCCAGGCAAACACCATAGAAAATTGAGAGGTCGTTCATTTAGTTTCTTAGAAAAACCCTGAACTGATTCTCCAGCCCTGACTTGTTGGTTTTTGGGTTGTTTGTTTGGTTTTTGGTGTTTTTTTTGGTTTTTTTTTTTTTTTTTTT
>JAVKKW010000002.1:23763765-23835803 GCA_034782655.1 Micrastur ruficollis
GGGGGGGTTTTTTTTTTTTTTTTTGAAAGACATCCACCATCTTTCTCTTCATCCTTTCTTCCCACCTCAGCATTTTGGATATCAAATAGTCCACTTTTAAAGTAAATTGGACCAAATTGCCAGATCTAGACCAAGCTTGAACTGGATACTATTGAATTTTGTTCTTAAAGCCTGTCTTTAATGCCCGCTTTCTAAACCAGAGTGGAATAGTTACTTATAAGATCAGAAGCATTTGGATACACTTCAAGTATTTTCCAGCTGTAACTTAATTTGGTGCTTGTGTTAAACCCTTATCCTGTCTCTGCTATATATGCGTAACAGGAGCTCTGATTTTACTTTGTGCTTTCAAATTATGCAATATAAATAACTAGTTAGAATAATGCAACCTGTCTCTAAAAATAATTAATGTATCGATACACTTGTCCTGTAAAACAATGCCGAAAGTCTTCTGTCAGAGATTTTTCTCTAAAAATGTCTATATGCACAATATTGACTTCTATGTTAGAATAGTGCCTTTTTTTTTATGGTTTTTACTTACCTCATAAGTGCTTGTAATGCCAGATCTGTAAAATACAGGTAGAAAAAGTTCAGCAGTAAAAATGATGACAAGCGCATATGAAAGAAAGAACAGCACAAAGGATGCCCCATAGCGGTAAACTTCGGAGGGTGTCCCCAGAACAGTTACTGCTGACATGAAACTCGATGTGAGAGAGAAGGCTATTGGTCCGCATGTCATCTGCTTACCGCCCACCAAAAATTCCTTTGACGTTTTCTTTTTCCTCTCTTTAACTGCAAAAAAGACTCCAATGCTAGCACATACTAGAAAGAGCCCTGCAAAAACAGCGTAGTCCCAAGCCACAAATTTTTTGACTTCTGGAGCTACAAAGTTGGACATAGCCCCGATCGGACAGGTCTCTGGTGGAGGACTCTGGTTTTCTGTAGCTGTTGCTCTGAACAGGTTAACTCGGTTGGCAGCACAGTTGAAGTTGTCGCTTATCAATGACAAATCATAAACAGAAAGACTGTTCAGCTAGGAGACTTTTTTTTTTTTTAAATCCAGTTCACTTCTAAGGAGGAAAAAAAAAAACCAAAAAAACCAGCTAAGGATGAGTTAGGAGGGCACTGGATGGACTTAGACCCTGGTGCTACTGGTACTTCTGTCAGGCAGGCTGGAGCAGGGGACTTAGCTGTGAAATCTGTAGTACGCTCCCTTTTTATCAGTGAGGTTTTAATTTAAGGTTAAACATTAGCCTGACACATTGGCTTGATCTGACTCTTTTCTAACCTCTCAGCATTTTTAAATAATAAAATGAGAGCAATAAAGAAATAAAGGAAAGGGAAATGAAGGAAAGCTAGCGTACGGACCTATGTCCTCGCTGGTGAGTTTGTTTTCGGAGGAGCGATTCCCTCATATGGTTAAAAATTGAACTTGAACATCAGTGATAGGGTTCCAAATTATCCCTTGACATGCTGAGTGTGGTCCTTGGTAGACGTTAAGTTAAGAAGTTAAGGCTGATTTAAAGAACTGGAGCCTTTGATGGTTAAAAGTAACTGCGGTGCTTTCCCCCCAGCCGCCGTAGCCCAGCCTTGGTGTGTTTGGGAACCCCGGGGATCTCCAGGGGAGCAGAAGCGTGGTTTGTGCTACACTGAGGATGACTTTCAGTTAGAAGCTAATTCTTCACTGACTGCTACTGACAACGACTTTACATACAGCTTGTATGGGTTCGTGTGAGAGTTGGCTTATTTTATTTATCCATGTACAACTTGGGACCTGCAGGACAAGAAGGCCAAAGAGGAGCAGATTAGACAACAGTAAAGCTTTTCTTAACTATGTCTGTGGCATAATTTTTTGAATTCAATTAATTAGGTTTTCCTTGTGTTGTGTTTGGTTTTTTTTAATAAGTGAATATTCATTTTATCTCTATCTATGCCATGACAATATGTTTTCCAAAGAAGTAGGCAATGACTTGTCATCCCGAAGGATTAACGGGTACAAGCGCAGTAGTCGCACCCTTGAAGGAAGGGTTGAGGATATGTTTTCGAGACAATCAAGAAAGAGATGCAGTAACCTGGGGTAGCCTTTAATAGCCGAAGTCCTTTTCTTCAGCCTTGTCTTGGGTGGAAATGGATCCTTACTTCTCCTTCTTAAGTCATCAGTACACAGAGACATTTTTGCTCTGTCAGTTGTACCTTGCAAATTAGTGGGTGTCCAGACCTGAAGCCTTGCCATCCGTCTGCTCAGGAGAGAAAGGAGTATGAGTGCAGCAACTTTCATTGCTTAGCACGGAGCCAAAGGCAATCCAGGACATCCTATGGCTGGAACTGGCTTCTCCAGTCCACATATGCAGCAGAGGTTGTGCAATTTTTGCAGTTGACTTTGGTGAGACTGAGCGTAAAAGGGAGAGTTGAAAGGCTTATTTCTGCTGCACAATGTGAATTAAAAAAAAAAGCAATCAATCAAAAAAACCCAACCGAACCATGCAAAGATACTTTTTAAAAGGCACTGCTTTATAGCTGAAACACTTTTAGTCCCCAGAAGATAAGAACGTGTGAAGGGTGTATTTGTGGGGTATGACCCAGCCCTCTGTGGAAGCCGGGATATCAGTTAAAGCTTGTTTATGTGCTGTAACCCGCACGTAGTGCGATGGAGGGACCAGGTGGGAGAGCAAGGAACAGTTTTGCATTACTGCGGATCAGTCGGAGCGAGACAGTCTGGGTAATGCTCTCTAAGTTCTCAAGCAACTGCTTCACAGTAATTTGTTTATCCAAGTATGCCCCCATTGCTAGTTAATATTTCTCTTTTGTACAGAACAAATGTCTTAAGATGTGTCCACTCTCAAAAAAAGCAGCGAGTCTCACTTGCCAGGCAGTCGTCTGCTTGTGGGGGGGGGGGGGGGGGGGGCTGCCTTTCTTTGTTTCTTTTGTTACTCTCCCCTTACAGCTGTAAGAACACGGATGTTTTCTGCAGGTTTTAATTCACACCTACAGAGTCTGATTAATAAATGTCTCTGGCAATGGTAAAAGCCATGCCGTTACAGCAGTGGGGTTCTAGGGTCAACCACCGTCCTAGGCTGGCAGGAAGCTGATTTAAGGGGTATGAATGCAGCAAGTGGAGCTAACCAGGCAAACCACGTGCGTGCTCCTTCCCACAAAGCACAGCTGATTGCTAGCTTGCTCGGTCACAACGACGCCAAGCGAATTCGCAAAAAGCTGCAAAGAAACAAACTTGAGGGTATTTCCTCTTCAGCTTGAGACACTGAACTGCACCATGTCAGACTGCATCAGTCTTGCTCACGTTGGCTGAGAGAGTGGAGAACTGTTCGTAGGGCTCGGGATAAAAATTAAAAATAAAGTAAAAAAACCCAAAATACAACAACAACCACAACAAAAACCACCACACCTGGGTCAGAAGGTTTCTGTGCCCGTCATGTTAACCAGAGCAAGTCTAAGATCCCTGTATCATCCATTCTAGGAAAATAAGTGTGGTGTAATATATTATTACTGGCTTGGACATGTTTTTTAAATGGTCTGTTTGCCATCATCAAACACTGCTAATTAGCAGCTGGGCTAACTGTGCTGTCACACAGTGACAAATAAAGCTGCCTGTCAGCTCGCATGGGCTCAGTGCATAGCAATTGGGGTTGGATTCCAGGAAGCTTTTCCAAAAGCAAAATTCCTATTGGGGTAAATGTAAGCCTGCAGAGATATTTTTTTATTATTATTATTTTATTTTAAATTATTAATGGTCTTTCTAGCAGAAAAGTATTTTTGGATGATAGTATTTTACACAAAAAGTAGAAAAAAGCTAATGGAACAAAAAACTGGAAACGAAGTTAGAAATGTAAATTTGTATTTTGACGATGCTATAGCCCTCTGATACATTTTCTGCATAGCTTCATGGTGGTGTTCAGGATAGCTGTTTTAGCTAAATCTCATACAGAAAAAAAATATACCTTAGAAATACAATTTCTGAAGAAATATTATTTTAAAATAGTATGAAAACACTTGTTATTTTTTTGTGATGGCACTCCTTAGCTGGGAAGAACTGAAAATTTATTTCCCTGAAATAATGAAAAGTTACATATTTTACTTGTGAAAACTCCTGTGAAATAGAGTTTTAGCCAGGGTAGCCCAAGGAAGAAGCTTGATTTCCTGAAGCTTCCATACCTCTTTCCATATCTGACTGTGAACCAAGAATCTGACAAGAAATCCAACTCAAGTGTTTGGATTTTCCGCTCGAAGCTGTTTGCGTCGGGGGGCCTGGGTCAGGCCCCGTTTTGGCATCTGAAATAGCAAAGGTGAGGGTGTTTCTAATGAGCCGCAGCCCAGCTTCCCGCAGCCAGGCAGGAAAACCTGCAATCGATGCTCTTTCCCGTGACCTGCTGTACTTTTTTGCCGCTGGCTTTGGGGAGTGTAAGAACAGCCCCGTCGGGGGGAGAGGGGAGATCGGCGTAGTTGCAATGAACGGGTACACATCACTTGCATCTTTCAGTTTCAGATTAGGAAAAAAACAGGCCTTAATTAGTGTTACATTCACTTGAGGATTCTCCTCCAACACTTGCCAGGTCCACGTGCTTTCTCCTAACCTCCCAAAAAGTGATGCTCTACGTACCACGCTCATGCACGCTTGTGTGCGGCTCCCTAGGAGAGACGCGGTGCTGCCGCAGCTGCCCCTGCCCGCTGCTCTCCCCGCCGCAGCCGCCCTGTCCGCCCAGATCCTGCGTTTCACACATCCACGGAGCCCTAAAGGAATATATAGCAAAAATCTCTCAGTTAAGCGACGTGTTTAAGCAGCACAAGCAGATACATGCGAAGTATTTTTTTGTAACTAATAGCATTGTAAACAATCAGATTCCTTAAGCTAAATCATCAATTAACCACTACTAATGATATTCTCTACCTCAGTTATATGCCTTTTGCCTGTGCAATTTCTTGAGTAAAAGTACTTAAAGTAATGGAAAAGTTATTGGCTCCTTATTATTGAAGAGGTTCAAGTCTTGTGTTTGAAACGCAACGCAGCGCCTTTTCTTTCAGGTGGATCGTTATCGCACGCTACCACCGATTGTGCGGTACGCTATGGAGCACTGGTAACGCTTTGCTTTATGTGCTTCTTCTCCCCTCCATCTTTAAGACATCCTTGCCTGGGCTTCTCTTCTCCTGAGGGGGCTGAGGTTGAACGCCTGCCCAGCACTTTGGAAATGTTGCTGAGTTTCCAACACCTTCTCAGCACACAGAGGAGCGGTCTGCCCTGGGGCAGTGCGGTGGCTGCCCGGCGCCCTCCCAGGCTTCGCATCAGCCCAGCGGTGGCACTGCCTCCCACGGCTGCCCCAGCCCTACGGCTCCCACCGCTCTCACCTGTCCTCCCCGGCCGTAACAAGGCATGGGCAGCCTGGGTCCCTCCATCGCCACCACCAAAGCCTTGCTGCCAGGGGCTGCATCTACCCCCTCGTCCTCCTGCTGTGCCTCAAAGGTTGAATTCCTTTTTAGCAAACCAAACTTTTGGATTCAGGAGACTGCTCTGGGGCTCTTTTTTTTTGTGACCAGTTCCCTTCGGGTTGATTGAACCTCTGTCAGATGCCGGTCTGGCTCCACAGTGTGAGCGGGGGGGTTTGGCCACTCGGCATGGGCTGCCTGCGTGTGTTGCTCAGTTGCATCGACCTGGGTTAAGGGCAGCAGAGAGTGCTGCCCATTCCCTTCCAACCCCTTGTGTCCTGTCCCTTAACTTGCTATCAAATTTCAGATGTGTAGTTTTATTTTTACAGCCACGTTTTCTCTCTATATATATATATTTTTTTTTTTTTTTTTTCCTCCCCCCCTTGGTCTCTTTAAGTCAGTCAAATTATTTGCGACTTTTCACAAAGGGCAGACCTTTACATTTAGTGCCGCTTTGGCAGGTTGATCGAAGGTCGGTGAGGTCAGGTTTTGCACACGGAGGTGAACCCCTTGCAGGGTGCTATGCAGAACAGCAAGGCAATTTCTTACCAAGGTCAGGGATTTGGGGAATGAGCTGAATAGCCCCCCTTGGCCTGAATTAGAGGCGTTACGAGCGTGGAGATCCTGATTTGGCAGCACAATTGTCTTGCAGTGGTCAAACACTTGTCTAAACGTTTAGTAGATCCTTGCACCTAGGCTGATAATAGTCAAGCATTCATTATATTCTTGTATCACAGGAAATTAACTGAGCCGCAATTAGCTCTTCTTAATTATTTTTATTTAAAAAGACTTGCTTTAGAGACTCTGATAAAGCATAAAGAAAAGTTCTCCTGCTACCATCTCAATGAATGCAGCGTGTTGTAATAGCTCATCTTTGGATAGTTATAATAATTACGGGGCTTCTTCATCTTCTAGGAAATTAACAACTTTCAGAGCTTTAATTTGCTGAGTGCTTTTACTTTCTATCCCTCTTAGCCTATAATGCCAATTAGATATTAATGTAATGATAAGAACAGGTTTAAACGGAGAAACCTGCCAGGTTTTGGTGCCCGTGTGCCCTCCGCGTGGGACAGTGCTACGCTGCATAACCACTGACGATGTTCGTTGGGTGTAAACTGCTTACTTCAAGGCCACGTTTGACCCATCCTCAGCGACTAACTTGGCACTAGCTTTTCAAAAGTTCTTAGTACTTAAACTTTCTCAGTGTGGTGCTTTATGAGATTTTTTTTTTTTAAATAGCTGAGAGAGATTATGTGCAACATCTGTTCTTTGTGGACCTCGACGCTGCTTGCCAATGAAGTCTTCTGATGACAGGACTTCAAGGCTTTTGAGCAGGGAAAAGATGTCCAGAGAAGAAAATGTATAATATACGAAATCATGGGGAATTTATAAAATGAAGAATTTTCAAAGAATGCTATTTTACCATTGTGTTTTCAGTTGGCAGCATCCTTTACCCTAGGCTGTGTTAACTTTCACAGGTGAGATCATGTATAAAGGAGAAGGTTTTCCATCAGCTATTGAGTTCTTTGTTTGGAATTATATCCTGTCTTGAATAATCTATGTGCACGACCTGCTTTTCTGCATTTCAGTGAGATATTTTAAGTACTTCAGTTATGTATTTTGATATTTGTTTTGGGAGGGGATAAATGATCTGTTATATCTAACAGTCTCGTTTGTTCGATAAATGTAGATACGTAGAACAGTGATTTCTCAGACTTTCTGCAGTGGACTTTTGGTTTCCGTTAACCCATTCTAGCTCTAACCCTTTCCAGCCTGAAAAGAGAAATTATGACTTCGTGGTAAACAGATTTCTAGTGTAATACAAATATTTGAAATCTTGACATATTAGTGTTTACATAGATTCTTCAAATCGTAAAGTCATATTTCAGTTTATACAAAGTTTTTCCCAGTAAAAAGTAGTTCCCCCTTGGGGGGTGGGCAGGGAGACTTTGCTTAGCAGACTTCAATATACACAACCATGTTTGGGGGTTATATCAGCTGAAAGGAACTCCTGAATCAAAACTCTGCATGATTTTTTTTTTTAATAGTCTGAAATTTCCATCTAAATCACAGTTCCTAAATTAATTTAGCGTGGGTATCTTATAACTAGTAATATGTATCTCAAGTTTTGCTTTTCATATGCATTAAGGTATTGAGGGTTTGATTTAGGGGGAGGGCTCTTTTCACAAAGAGGCAGCTCATTGTATTGTAGAAGAGGCCATGATTTTTAAGCTGAACCTTACTCTTAGTAAGGTAGAGTCTCTCCTCCCCCTCAAATGGGAGACAAGTAACAGCTGCATACTAAAAAATGGTGTAATGTCTTTCCTGTTGATACTGAGTAATAATTACAAAATGCAGTAGCGTTTCTGCAAGGCGGTGTCTACAGGAACGGCGAGCTCTGACTGTGGGTAGAGGGTTTGCTGAGAAAGCTCTAGAAAATAACTTTTCATACCTGACTCTTTCCTGGCTTTGCCCAAAGACTTTTCTAACAAAATAACTCTTCGTGTCCTGTGAAAACACACTGGTTAAAGGGGCCACTTGAGCAGCCCTCGTAAGTGGACTGGAATGCTCTGTGTGAACGGTTTCAGTGAAACTTGCTTCATCCCACCTTTAGGACTGAGAAAGTTTTGATTCTTGTCTGTTTTATCTCAGTCTTCCACACCAAAAGAAAAAAAAAAAAAAAAGAAAAAGGAAACAAAACATCCCCAGATATCCCAAATGGCGGTCAAAATATTCTTTTAGGAAATGCCTACCAAACGCTCCGTTAATAATCGGCAGGTGACAGCTGGGTTTTTGGTAACTACTCAGTCAGGAGTCGGTTCTCCCCGTGGCTTTGGCAATGTCGTTAGATGTGATGAAAGAAGAGGGTGAAGGCTGGTGAAACTGATCTCACTTGGGCTGGTTGAGAAAAAGGATTGGAAGAACCCTCAGAAAAAATGGTGTGTGCAACTGCATTAAGATAACATGTAGTACGATACATGGCAAAGTGACCATACACACCTGCATGGTCAGAGGGTCTGTTTGAGACACCGACAGGGCCTGAATCTGGTAGAGAAAGGGGACTTGTGGCATAAAGCGCGGCGGGATGGTCCCCTCTTTGAGCAGCCTCTCCCACTTACTTGCTGGTATTAGGGAGAGCCATGATGAAACTTTTCTATGTATACTTAGGACCAAATGCAACCAGTGAAATGTGGATTACCCCCGCAAGATACAGGTGTACTGAAGTGACTGTCCCTTTGTCACAGAGAATTTGCTCACAAGAAAGAGTACAACTATTCCTTATATCTACAAAGGGAAGGCAGAGAACTGTATCCTGAGTTTCTGCTATCTGGTTCCCCTTTATGATGGAAAAAATCAGGGTCCTGGAGATAAATTCCTTTTCTTGTACGATAATCCTGCAGATAGCATGGGAGAGTGTCAGTCCTGAGATATGCCAGCTTCTTTCTGAGCAGGAAAAGTTACAGCACGCTGATGCACAGTGATGTTAAAAACCTTCTTCCCAAGGACACAGCTCTCTCCTCGGGCTGCCGGCACACACCGCTGAAAGCAAACACCACCCTTTGTCCCATCCGGCGGATCACTCAATGAGAAACTGATATATTTAACAATTAAATTGAATTAGATTGAATTGAGTATTTAACAGTTCCTTCCCATATGGTACCGGTTACCTTGTGTCTATTTATTATCAACAATGGAAAAACTGGAAATCTTTTGTGTAAAGTAATAGTGAGTGGGAGGGCTGGGGAAAGATGTTTTGGTTATATTCCAGAGATCGAGAGTATCAATAATTGAAAAACTGAAATGCAAGCTCACAAAAGCAGCCAAGCATGTGAAGAGAACACGTGGGGGCGGGGGGGTTTAACATGCTCTTTTTCAGATGTGTATATAAAATATTGAATTTGACAAATGCATTTTACATATTTCATGTCTTTTTATCCTAAACGATGTGTACAGTGCACTTCATTATCAAGTCAGACTGTTTTCCAGTATGTACGCAAGCTGGCGCACGTGCACAGTCTGCTACAGCAGTACTTTGAGCACATATCTCAGGGGTGTTATGAGTCTTTGGTGTGATTCTTATTTCTATAGCGGCTCCAAAATTTCTGCTTTTCACATTCAATGTGAAACATTGCTGTACTTGCATATTGCATTGTTCTGGAAGTAATAATGTTGGCATCTAACAATGTACACTTCCCCCACCCCCCCACCCCCCTTGATTTGAGAGCTTTCCCTTTGAAATAACTGCCAGTTTCAGATGACAGAAGTCATCTCTTTCTGAGGCCAGACTAGCACCATGTAGTCTGATGCTCGGTGATCAGACCATGAATATTTTCCCCGGCTTCAGCTGAGTTAGTCTGTTGAATATTTTTGCCATGAGTTAACAGATCCAGGACCTGACCCTTCGTCACAGATTTACTGATCATTGCTACTGACAAGAGGTAAAAATGAGTTTTGAATTCCTAAATGGCTTAAAAATTTTGTAGCTTCTGCACCCACTTTGGTGCTTAACTTCAATATTTGAGTCTGAGATTCGTCTGTTATTATGAATGTAAGAGTCGTTCTGGAAGATAGTATCAAATCACATGTAAACCTGCACATCAATTTGTTGGGTGCTGCTCCAAATTGTTAGATCTATATGTATAAAATACACCCGATTTAGCTTACAAAATAAAGGTCTTACCGTGGTTGCATACTTTCTATAGTATTCATAAAGAGCAACAGCCTCTCTTAATGGCATTATAAAAAGTAAATATTGCATATATTTCTCTAAGCAATTCTTGTCTAGCACCTAGATCGGAAAGTTCCTCTACTTAGTATATACTGGTTTCCACTAAAAAGCATTGAAACTGCAGCTGTCTGGTAAATAGCAGCACAGTACTGAAACACTTGAAAGAAATTTTGGTCTCTTGATAATGCAGATAGTAGAATCAAGTCTGTGAACAGTTTTGATCTGCAGTAGACAAGTGGTTTACTGTACCCCAATACACGACTGAATTATTTTATAGCTTCCTTCTCAATATTTTTCAACATAGAACTGTGAAAAATTCATATAAATAGGCACTGGAGGATTTAAGTCGCCAATAACTAGGTGGCTGAAAAGAAATAGTAACTAGTTTATTGAGGAAAAGTAAATTTCTGGAGCACAAAATACGCTGAAAATCAAAGGTGCATCGTTCAGAAGTCCCTGTTAAGCCCATGGGTTATTATCTCTCCTTGACGGTGGACTTTGTCTTTTCTGAAGAGGCTCCTCTTTAATGATTACTCTCTTCTCAGAAAGACTTGTTAATTTATCTATACAAAGATCATTATAACCCTGTAGTGTGGGGAACTGGAGATACTGCTTACAGTTTCAAAACAGGTTGTTCCCCAGGGACAGGGAGTCCTCCCCGCGGGATGGCTCTTCCCTGGCAGCGCCGGGGCTCCCGCAGGGACTGCGGCCGCGGCGAGGTCTCCTCCCATCCCCCTGCTTCTGGCTACTTTATTTTGCATCTTGGGATGCAAAGTTTGCAGAGTAACTTGCAGACCTGGTTGCACGCTTTGTGAGCGCGGCCGTTCGGGCTGTACAGAGGTGGTTTTTTACTGCGTACCGGCTTAAGGAGGAAAATGGATGGTTGGCACTGAGAATTGGATTCTCTTCGACAAAGGCCGTGAGCTGGGCAGCTGCGCGAGAAGAAAGCGCTAATCTGAAACACTGGATTTCCAATAATCCTATTCTAAAAAAAAAAAAAAAAAAAAAATTATGGTTAAAATCATATGTCAGTTACCACTTACCCTCCTAACCTGTAGTGCAGCGGAAGAGGGTCCCCCTCTACTGTATGGCTGCGGTTTCCCAAGGACCCGAGCCATCCTTGCAGCTCTCCGGCTGCCTCTGCCATGGGCTCTTCCCCAGGGCCACACCAGCTACCCGGCACGCAGGGCAGCAGCCTGGCTTTGCTCCTTCAGTTCCTTTCTATTTTTTTTTTTTTTCTTTTTTGTAGAGGGGAAAAATAACATCTAAGAAAGTAGTTTGCAACTTATCTACCCAGGGTAATGATTCATTTTCCAGGAACAGCACAGATATGTAGTAGAAAGATGTTTTTATCCAAATATCAGTCAAAATCAGTGGTCAGATAGTGCAGTCAAGACGGTGAGCTGCGCAGCCCACGCGATAGCTCCCGTAAGGGATCGGAGCTGGGTGGAGGTGCCGAGATGGCTGCTGCTGAGCTGCCTGCACAACACAACGAGTCAGGAAGGCTGCTGTACCCTCGGTGTGGACACCGAGGAGATAAGGCTGTCCTTGGGATCATCTCTACTCTCCACTTAGACACTGTGGTAAATCCTCCTTAGAAGGTGGGACTGGGGAAGGTCCCAGCTTGCTCTGGAGTGCACCCCAATTGTCACATCGGGATGCTTTTACCTGTGACGTGTCTCGTACTTGCTCCATTCTGACATCTGGCCGCTGCTGCAGGTCCCCGGGTTTCTGAGGAAGCTTCCAGAATCAGATTTCCTTTTTTTTCTTTTTCCGCTGGTTTTGCCAATGGAAGCTCTTATGTGAGAGAGGCAGCACGCACGAGGGTGAGCGTGGCAGGGGAAGGAGAAGGAGATGGACCAAAGGAAGGCAGGGCGAGGCTGCACTGGGGAAATTCATACTGCATCGGCTATTTCAGACTCTTGCAGCGAAGAGCAGAGTGTTAATAGTATGAGAAAACATCAGTTATTTCTGTTTGGCTTACAGATAAAACTAGCCTTGCAAACTAAGGCTGGTTTTTCATTTCAAGTAATACTTGCGGACTGACAGAAGGATAAGCCATCTGGATCCCAGCGTGTCTCGTCAAAAGACAGCAGTCAAGGATGGAACAAAACGGCAGCACTACGTTCTAGTTTGTTTTAAAATGAGGGGAAGGTACAGCAAAAGCAAGGCACCTTATATGCTGATCAAAAAGCGCTTCAGGAAGTATGTAGCAGCTGGGAAGGAAAGAGGGAGCTGAGATCTGACGGCAGGGGATGTAAGGATAAAGCAGCACAGAGCGCGCTTTAAAAGGGTGAAAAAATAGCGTGTGCTTCAGCGTTTCTGTGCCATTAAAAGCTCCAGAAACCAGAGTCATCTGTGTTGGATCTTCAGGTGTTAATAAGTAGTAGAAATACTGCTTCGCTCCTGCAGGAAGCATTGGGAAACAGTTTCACAGCAAGCTTAGGGATAGAAAGGTGATGCGTGCTTAACAGGATCGGCATTAGTGGTCCGTACAGGAGGCCTGTGCTCTTCACAGGCAGCTTTAATGAGCATCCCTACTTACAATAAAGCTGAGGATCACAAACATTCACTTGCCTGCATGTTACCCTACTAAAGGGAAAGGGAAAATTCAGGCATTCCCTGAGGAATGAAGCAGTTTAGCACTCAATTGGTCTGGCGTCTTTCCCCAGATTAGAGGTTCCATACACTCCAGTGAACTTCTGTTATAAAAAGTAGCTTTTTTCACGTCATAGAAGACCCAGATCAAAGGAAGACCTTTCTAATAAGACTTGGAGATCAATTGTCTTTAATAATTCTTCTTTATTTGTTTATTGTACCGCTTCCACTTCTCTTTCTTAATCTACATCAAAGGGATCTCTCCATCCTCTTTTGCCTATATAATTTCACTCTCCTTATGTAGTCACATCCTTATCTGGATATAGGTTACAGCACAATATTGCCACAGGGCAAAAAAAGGTTTTGTGCATTTTTCTGCAGAAAATAGCTTCTCTTGAGCTGTTTAACTAATCAGATGTTGCTCATTATCATTGTGCCCCCCCCCAAATTATTATCCATTCTTTTTTTTTTTTTTCCTGGCTTAAAATAAGTTGAAATAATCAGAGATAAAAGGCTAGTCACAGTTAAAATAATCCAGCAAAAATTTAAATAAATAAATTTGCCTGTGACTATAAAATACGTTTCTCTGGAAAGAATCGGGTGGAAGAGCTGGCCTGCTCCAGTCCTGCCTCTGCCATGCACGTGATGGGGCATGAGGTGAGGAGGAAAGGAGCTGGGCTGTGGCTCTTCTGTAGGTCTTTGCCCTGAGGGATGTTGTCTCCTGTCTTGCACGTGAGGGCCTAAAACTCTTACTGCTTTGCTAAAATCTCATAATTAACTTAAATTCAGATATACAACCTTTTGTACAGGCCTTTACTTGGGCTGTCTTCAAGGCTGCAGAAAGCTTTCTCCTTATCCTTCCCTGAAGGGCCAAAAAGCAGGGAGAGAGGGGGTAAAGCTTCTGGAAGGTACGAAAAAAATCATCTGACATAAAGTGAGCGTTAGGAATTGGAGAAAATGCATTTGGCTTAATGGAAAACAGACTTTGCCCCTAGACAGCAGGTAGTAGGGGAGCTCACGCGCGGTGCCACGTTAGCCTGTTTTTGTAAGAGCTGAGCGTGTGTTCAGCACCTCATGTGAAGCTGGACGTGTGATGTGCTGCCACGGTAATCGCTTTGAAATCAGGCGAAGGGATGTCATAACAGCGTGAATAGCTGTAAAAAAGTCTCTGGAATTTGCTTATGTGAACAATTACTCCTACATCTGTTCGTGCTTTTTGATAAATTGCTCAGCTTTTTACGTGCTGTTGACCCCACTATAGCAGGGACGCTTTTATTGTACTTGTTTTGGGAAGCCAGGGATTTAACTTGGGGATGACTCAAGGAAACCTGTGCCCTGCTTATCTGGGGGCGGAGGGTGCAGACAGGGGAAGCAGATTGCGTTTTGGACGCAGACTCGAGAAAGCATCTCTGGACAGGTATCACGAGGACTCCAGCTCGCAGCGGTACCTGGTGATCTTGGCAAGATAAGCTAAAAAAAAAAATAAATCCGGGGGTCACCCCAAATATCATGAACCATAGTGAAGAGTTTGCAGGGTACTGGGGCTGTGCCCGCAGCCCCACGGCACCCACCCAGCCTACGGGCACCGACACGTGGCCTCGGCAGGGGTTTGGCTGGGGATCTCCAAATCCCACCAGCGAGGGTTTGGGCTGGGATCACACGCTAGGTGATGTCCGTTCTGCTGCTAACTTCCCTGCTTGCTGCCCGCTGAAGCTTTTCTCTCGCAGGTAATGGAAAAGGGAGATAAATCCTGTTGGTGCCTAGGTGGCTGCGTAAATCACAGAAGTTTTGCCTCATTGTTTATTGGTAATAAGTTTGTTGTACACTGGCAAATATCCCAAATATCATGTTGTGTGTGATTATAACAAGGTACAGGCACAGAAAATGTGATTGTCTCATGGCTGTGTGGTTCCCCTCCTTCCATTTTGTGCCTTTGTGTGTGCACATATATGTATAAAATGTACATATGTAAGTTGGTGAATTAAAGGGGCCATGGAGATTTGGGGTGTGTTTCTTCTATTCATCTTATCGGTTTTCTTTGGGATTTTTTTTTTTTCCTTGTATATGGAAATGCTTTGGGGTGGTTCTCAGTGTAAGCTGCAGGGAGCTGAATGTTATTTTCATTCAGTCTGAGTCACTCACTCATTTGAAAACTTGCCTCTGAGTACACATGTTGAACCGTTTTGGAAAGCTAACCCCTGAAGTTAAGGAGGGAAAAGAAAAATATTATGATAGTAGAATGTGGTCTACGAATGGTAGTAAATTAGACATTGAAATTAAGGACGTTGGAAATAAACTGAGGTTCAGCAATAAATTCTGGATCTGTTTGCTAGACACGAAGGCCTACAGGGGAAAAGCTGCGGTTTTAAATGCAGAATATATTGTTCAGGAGATGAAGGGTTTTTTCCTCACATGACACACGGAGCGTTTCAAACATCCTTTAAGAGGAAAACCTTCTCCTTCATCTTATTTTATGTAAACAAAAAGAGGACATCTCTCTGTTGCGTCTTTGCTCTATGGTGCCTTGATGGACTGAAAAATCAGAAGTGAAACGCATCTTGCCTGTCTACTGCAGGCTTGAGAATAGATCAGTTACTTTGCTTCTATTTCGTGTTTCCCTTGAATCTGTGACAGGGTAACTGAAAAAATCGGGATAAGTCGCTTGCTGTTGGGAGTCTGGTAACTTCACTGCCAAAGAATTTTGGATGTGGGGATGACAGGAATTGTTTTTCAGCCTTCTGGTTTTTGCAACTCATCCCTCCGCTTCTCCCTCTTGTACATACTGCACCCAGTACAAAGTAGCGGTATGCAGAATTTTTGGATAATCTGTTTATTACTGTCGTTTGGGTTTTTCCCTGCTTGTTTCACAGTCTGGTGTTTAGGGTTTTTTTGTCTGGGGATATTTTTGTTCTGGTTTTTTGGTTGTTGTTGTTTTTTTTGTTTTTTTTTTTTTAATTAACATTTTTGTTTTTTTCTTTTCAGTGTTGTTTTGCCCTGTAACATCTGTGGAACAGTAACTTTCTATTGCTTTCTATTTGGAAGAGTGAAGGGAAAAACAGAAGAGAGGCAGCTGTCTTTTTTGGTTTTGTTTTTCCAGTAGGGTTTTTCTGAGGATGAAGACTTGGAAACAGGACTTCCGATCCGATGCCTCATTGCTGCCCACTGGCTGTATGGCTCTGGATTAGTAATTCAGTCTTTTACCTTCCTTTTCCACAGGAAAGGAAAATAAAAAAAGACGAGATGCTTAACTTGAGATGTAGGAAAAGGCACGACTAATCAGCTTTTTGCCAGGTAGCCAAAGGCTACTGCATCTGGTGGTGCTGCACGGGGAAACACTTTCAGATGGGTCCAGGTGCCACTCGCAGTGCAAAAATATCTGTGTCATTGTATCTCTACTGTTTTTCTCAGCTCCATCTGTAGGTTGGACTTTGGAAGTTATGACCAGAATACTCTTTACAGGCTGAAAATGTTTGATTTATAACTGTAGGACAAGCTGTAGGACACTTTGTTCTCAAAATATTATCTAATCTGGTAATTTAATTACGTTAATACAAATGATCACTCGCAGAAGTGCTGTTCCTCTTGACTACTGCAGTGTGCATTAAACATTTGTGAATTCATTTTGCAATGTGCATAGTTCCTTATCGTTTTTCTCCAGAAGGCTTAGTGTCTAGGCACAGCTCCATAACACAAAAACAGCTGATAACTGACGTCTCTGGAGGAGAAACGAGATAGGAATAATCTGGAAAGGATAATATAGAAATTGGAACATAGCTGGACTGAAGGCTTGGACTAATACTGGTTTAAAACAACTGGCTGGGAATGAGTCAGCTTTTTCCCTTTGGGACTATGAGTGAGATTTGTAAGGCAGGGTTTGATCTTTTATTTTGATCTGATGGAGACTTAGGCAGTGTGATTAAGCACTTGCTTACAAGTGAGTAGTAGTAAGATGATCACTCTTGCACTTCGCTTTCGTATTTACATCACAACGTTCTTAGGAGTCGGCTAATTTAGAAGAAAGGACATAAGCACTGCGTATAATTTATTGAGTAAAAACCTTTATAACTAGGGCAAAACATCTACCTCAACACCGTTTTGCTGTTTGTGTTCCCGTGACTCTTGTTTCTGGGTTTTGTGTAGGTGCAGATCAAAAACAACACAGCGTACGAAAAGACACGGTGCTGCTGAGCAGCGCCTTTGAAAGGCAAACCGTGGTTCCTGTGTCGAGCCTTATTTTTGGTGTAAGAGTATGGTTTGATTCTGAAGGGGAGCGTCCTGCATTAGCAATGATTTGGTGGCGTGAATTAGAAGTTTTAGTTGCTTGTGGAAATGAGAAGCCCATTTTAACAGTCTTGATGTAATGAATGAGTTTGTACATGCTCAAACGCATGTATACGTTTTGCTCCTGATTTGTACTTAATTTATAGAACGTTCACAGCACTGAGATGTGTAGCCACTGGAAAACGTATTCCAAATACTTAAAACTTACAACTTGCGCCGTTGTTTGGTTGGTTTTGTTTTTCACGTTTTTTTCCCCTGGTCACTTTCTCCTGAACACTGTTTGGTTTTTGTTTTACTTTACCAAAAGACTGACATTGAATCTCAGCTACAGTTAAAACTTCTGGAAAAATACATGTATCTGTTGCCTTTAACATTTATGGGCTACAACAGTAGTTTCCCATAGGGAATATCAGAGAAATATCAGGGAATAGTGCATAGGGAATATCAGAGACTTTGGAAGGGGCTATTCTGTGTGGGTGGTGTTAGGGAAAACGAACTCATCACACACTCAGTGAAGGAGTCACGTTCGTACCACCCGAGACTTTAACCACGAGGATATTTTAGTCCCTTCATGATGGGTGGTAAATCTTGAATTACTGTATAATTTGATTGTAAAAATTAATAAGACATAATGGGAGCTGAATAATTGAAATCACACCCCATATTGTAGTGACATTACAAACACAAATATTTGAGTGATTTCTGGCCCCTACCGTAACGCCATCTGCTAATACAAAATCACAGAGTTCTCGTACAAATGCAACCTTTTCCAGTCTGTACAAGTACTGTTTCAGGGGTTTCACTGGGCATCCCCAGGCTGTATATTGTGCACTTGTATTTCAGGTGGTGTAGATTGAAACTGTTGAGTGGCGTTTGTTTGGTTTGGTTTGTTTTTTTAGACTTTCAAACCTTTTATATATATACAACGCTGTTCATCCCTGTCCATCAGGCTGGTTGTAGCTGGAATGTAAGTCCCCGGTATGGGTAAATGTCTCCCGAAGAAGATTTCTGCTGCTGTTAGCCCTATGGGTTGACACGGAGCATTTTGAACTTCCCATAGAGCCAAGTTCAATGCTTCTAGCCATTCTAGACTACTGTGTGTGCATATTCTTGCTATCTTTTCTTTTCATGTTCTGTTCATTGTTTCTACCCGTCCTGAAGACTGGGAGTGACAAGGGGTAGGTAGGCTCCTTTCTATTCCTAGTGATTTATACAGTTGATCAATCATGTTTGCTGTAAAATGGGCTGACTCAGTTAATTCTGGAACCCCATACCTGGGTATCGCTTCTTTTAGCAAGGCTTTTATTACCCCTCCTGTATCAACCTTTTCCCACTTTTCCAATTGTTTTCTCTTCTGCTGAGCGGTTCTTTTGATATGTGATTTTGGGGTCTGTCAAATTTGGCCGTTCACTCCAGTTGTTGGAATTGCAACCACACATTTTTCTCAGAGGCTGTTGGGCTGCAGCCTTCGCGGCGACATCAGCTAAAACTTCTCCTTTACTGATTTCTGTAGTGTCCTTAGTACAAGCTGGGTAATGTATGGCAGTGATTTCTTTAGGTTGATTCCTGCGAATTGTGTGTATCTTCTTCATTCGATATTTTCTTTCATGACAATGTGAGAAGTCCGTGTTCATTCCATAAGACCCCAGTTGCACGGCATACTCCACAGGCGTACCAAGAGTCAGAGTAGGTGTTAAGTCACTTTCCTTTTCCCAGGTGTGCTGCACGAGTCAAGGCTACTCGCTCCACTCCTCGTGTGCTTCTCCGTGTGGAAAGTGGTTCAGCCTCTGTCACTTGTTCCTGGCTGACTACAGCATACCCAGTTCATCGTTGTCCATGCAGGTAGTATGGCGAGCCGCCTACAAATAGAACTAGATCTGGGTTTTGCAAAGGCACATCAGTTAAATTGTTTTCACGGTTTACTCAAGGGATGCATCACCTGCTCACATTGGCCGTGTTCTTCTCCATCATCGGGCAAAGTTAGTGGTGGTGCTGGATTCAAAGTATTTCGTCTTTTCAAGACTACATTACCTGCCGTTAGGAGGAACTGTTCGTATCTGTGTGCTCATGGTAGTAACGGGGCCTGTGGCGTGTACTGGTTTACCAGTATTTCCACCTCGTGTGGAACATAAACTGTTACAGGGTGTCGCAGAAATAGGGGGCGGCTCTTCCTGCTATCGCTGCTGCCGCCACGGATTTTATGCAGGCTGGTGCTCCTGCTGCAACTGAATCTAGCTGAGCAGAATAATATGCAACGGGTCTCCAATGCAGTCCTAATCTTTGTATTATCACTCCACTAGCTATCCCCTTATGCTCACATACATACAAATTGAAGAGTTTTGTATAATCTGGAAGCCCGAGAGCAGGCGCAGATGCCGATGCTCCCTTTATGATTTCAAAGGCTTGCTCTCTCTCCGGGCCCCATGCAATGCTTTCTGCCTCTTCATTCTTCATTGCCTCTGTCAGGGGTTTGTTAATTCACCCAGTCCAGGAATCCATGGTCTGCAAAATCCCACAGCTCCAAGGAATCCTCATAATTGTTTCTTTGTTACTGGATGGGGGAGTTTTATTATAGCATTTACTCTTTCTGGGTCTACCAGCTGTTGCCCTTCTCTTAAAATGAATTCTAAATATTTGACTTCCTTTTTGACACAGCTAGAGTTTAGAGAGGGGTGCACAGTGACCCTTTTCTGCTAAAGCAGTGCACAGATGTGCAGTGTCTATTACACAGACAGTTTCATCCCTGCCCGGTATCAGTAAATCATCTACATGCCCTACAAGAGCTGATTCACCTGGTAGTTCTACATCTTTTAAATAATTTCCTAATATTAGTGAGAAAATTCTAGGGGACCCTGTGAAGCCTTGGGGGACGTGAGTCTGTATGTTCATTGTTGTCCTTTCCGTGTAGAGGCAAGCAGGGGCTGACTACTTTCGTCAAGTGGGGTAGTAAAGAAAGCGGCGGTTAGATCAGTTACAGTAAAATACTGTGCCCAACGCGGTGTTTGTAAAGGTACTGTGGAAGGGTCAGGAACCACAGGGTGGGGAGTCACCACATGTAGATTAATTGCCCGCAAATCTTGTACAAAACGGTATTCTGGATCTCAACCGTTGTCTAATTTGTTCTTTTTCACAGGGTGTATGGGAATATGATATGGCAAAACACATGCTTTTAAAACCCCTTGGGCTAGATATCAGTCTGTCTGCTTTTGTGTGTTTCCTCCGCTTCTTGATGAATGGGATACTGTTTTATGGCTGGTGGAGTTCCTCCTTTTGCTTTTACAACCACTGGTTGTGCTGATGTTAACAACCCTACATCTGTGCTAGCCTTACTCCATGATTTAGTCAGGGCTGATCTCGATGCCGCCGGTACCTGTTCTCTTACAAGAGATTCTGTTCCAGTTATACCCGTTACGATCAAGTCCATTCCCTCCGGTGAGAGCCGTAACTCTACATCCAGAGCCTGTAAAAGGTGCCTGCCTAACAAACATGCAGGAGAATCTTTGGCCAGCACAAATCTTCCTCACGCACTTTTATTTCCCACCATTACGGACAGCGGATTACGGAGCCTTTTTGCCCCACCGCCCCCCACCCCGTGACTCCGTGTCTTAGAACCTTACCTTCAGTTTTAGATCCTTTTGGGGTAAAATTTTAAAAGAGAGAACGTAGCTCCCGTATCCACTAAAAATTCAGCTTCTCGGCCTTGAACTTTACCTACTATACGTCCTCAGTGATCTGAGTTTGCCACATAAGAAAAATCCCTAGTCCTTCTCATTCCCGAGGGCTGCAGGGTCCCTCGCCTCCTGGTACGGTGAGTTGTTATTTTCTCGGGCTAACTCTTCTCGTTGGTAGTTCCTTTCCCTAGCTAGACCTCACGGCCAAAGGGGACATTCCCAACGTACATGTCCTAAATTCCCACAATAACAACACTCCCTTCGCTTCCTCCATCCTCCTTCCTCTGTTTCCTGGCCTCGGCCTGAATCCCAGCCTTGGCCTTCCTCTTCCTCAGCCTCTACCTTTCACTTGTGAGTTTCTTGCTAAAGCCATCACCCGTAAAGGAGCTTCTTGTTCTTTTGCACTCTCTTTCATTTGCTCGGGTTTCTGTGTCTCCTCTCACCCATCATACACAAACACAGCCACACTTAAAGCTTTCTGTAGCGTTTCTCCCTGCCGACCTGGCAGTGCTCTTCAAAGTACTTCTGTGTACTGGGGGCTGCTCGCCCCACGAAGGCACTGATGGCTAGCACGTCATTCTGTGGGGCCATTTCCCTGTATTTTAACAAAGTTTGTTCATATGTCGCACAGCAAAATCAGCAACTTCCCACAGGATTAAGCAGAATCAATCAGTATTAAGGAAATACCCCTCCTTTATTTCTTAAAGGTTCACAATCTACTTGACACTTAGTATAATTTTGCTGATGTCTGCCATGCCAGCAACCCAACACATTTTTTGCTGCCCAGCATCTCAGTTCCCTAACCCAGCTTTTACAGTTGTGGCAACTATCTCAGGCAGAACAGTTCTGTGCAAAGCAGGCCGTCAAAGACTTGTCGGGACTTTGGCTGGATTTCTTTGAATTTAAACATTTAATATCCAGAAGCCAAAATTAATTTAGTTTTTGGTAAGCAATAATCAGAATTTTGTCCAAGAATGGAATATGGGAAGCTGTCCTAGTATTAAAGTCATTCCTAAGATAACTCCAAGGTAAAATAGGCTTTTGATGCTCAGTGAAAGATTTTATGTGGCTATTGCTGTTCTGTATGAAGTTTCCTGGAAGAGGGCAGGCGATGCCCCACACCCCACCTCTTCATTCCCTCTGCTGGACTGAAATCAGAATCTGTCAGGAATTTGCTTTCCTTGTAGGGAATCACCTGCCTGGATTTGCCACGTGATAATGTGAATTGAAAGAAAAATTATTTCCTAAGACAACCTTAGATAATGTTTGGAGGGGAAAAAAAATTATGCATGTTTATTTTCTAGAGCATCTCAGTTTGGAATAACTGGAAGCATATTATCCTCAGGACACCTCAAAAATGAGATACGGCTGCCCAATCTCATAAACTCTGAATTCTTCTGGTTTAGTTCAAATTCTGCTTTGTAAATCAGTAAGAGGCCTTTTGAAGACAATAAAATTGCTTTTCAATTCCACAGACTGGTGTGCGGACTATTCTACTCAGTGCCACAATAAATGTCATGATACATTATTTTGATTCATAGACAATGGTATTTTAATTAATCTCACAGTCCTCTATGCATAAGAAACTAAAAATTGAATGTTTCTCTCAATTTTTACTGACTGAATTACCAAAAAGCCAGTGGCATTGCCCACAGGAGCAAGTTGACAGTGGTGGTTACCGTGCTTTGAGGATGATTTTGCAGCTGAAAGGCATTCATACAAATGCATGCTTTTCTCATGCTCAACTTAAATGTATCACATCTGCTATTTATTAATTCTTGGTATTTTTCATAGGCTACTGCAGTATGTTTTAATCCTGCAGTGGATGAAACTCGTGGTATTAAATCTCATACTGATGAGGAAAATCCAGGCATCAAACCACAATGGAAGACTTTGGGGCATATGAAGAAAATCCTGTACCTTATGATGTTGTCTTTATTCTCTTACTGCTTCACTCTGTCTTCTGTTTCTCTTGCTTGTCTCCACTTTTTTTTTTTTTTTTTGCCTTTGTAAAAGTTGTAAATTCTCTGGGGAAAAGGACTCGTTATTTCTCAGGGCAGGGCTTTGCTGCTGGCTATAATTGTGCAGTTATATTCAAGTACAATCTTGGTTTTAAGTATTTAGGTTTAAAAAAAAAACAGCCAACAACAAACAAAACCCAAACAAAAAAAAAAAAAAACACCAAAATCCAAAACACACGCTCCTCCCCAAAACACTCTTAAAGGTCAGTTTGATGCCTTGAATGGAAGTATTTAATCACTAGTCAAAATATCAGAGAGCTGCCAGCTATCTGGGCCAACAAGTATGTCCAGTAAAGAGCAATGGCCATATTTATCTGCCGCAACGCTTGGCAACTGCCCAGAGCCAACACGTGGAAGGAAACCAGCACCCACAGAAATACAGGGAGATCCTACAGCACAGAGCAAGGGAAGACATGCATGAATTGAGAGGCAGTATCAAAGGGGTCTCAGAAGAGAGTATAATTCAGGGGTTTTAAGACTGAAAAGTAATTTGAAAACTGCTGACGAGTTCAAAACTGCTTATGAACACAACTAAAAAAGCTCTGGCAGAGCAGCTGTGTTGGATACACTAGAGCTCTACTCAGTTCTGCCAACTTTGCATCTACTGTTTCTCTCTTATTGTTGTTTCTTGTCTCTTTATTTTAAGAAAAACCTGTAAATCCCACTGAAATCTGCTGGAGTCTTTAAATGAACACATGTAGGCCTGAGATCCCACCTCAGCATGCCCGAGAAAAAACGGTACCCTAAATTATTGAAACAAAGCAATCTGCAAGTCTGATTTAATCCACAGTGTCGTCGTTCTGTTTATTACCCTTCGTCTCTGTAGTGGAATTAGTGTGAGTGTCATGGGCTGTCTTCAGAAGCAGGGAAGGAAACCAGAGCCGCCAGGGTCCCTTGCCAAGAAGGTTTCACACAAAAACCCTTGAAATTCTTTCTCAAGAAACTCAGTAGTGTCCTTGATCCTGCAAAACTCTTTCCATACGGGATCCCTTGCGACGGTCAGTGTGCACGTGTCATTTTTGTGAATATACGTCACTTGCGTGAAGCTGTTTGTAAGGCAGAAGAGGAGGTGGGTCAGGGTAAGAGCAGATTCCTGAAAGGCTGCAACTGAAATCCAGTACAGGGTAGAGTACGGGAAAAAAGACTGCTTGGGTAATTATACAGTTTACAGGGTCTTGGTCTGGGTGGTTTTTCTTTTGGGAGGTTCTTAAGTTTTAGGGCAATGTCATTATAATGGGAACAGTTGGTGACCTATACCATGAAACTACTTGCTATACTTTTCAGTGGGATTATTTTAAATCACTGCTGTTTCTTTAAAAGTCTGAGTATTACGGATGGTATTGTCAGGTCCATCAAAAATAACTAAGGCTGGAAGGTGTGCGTGTGTGTAAGATGCCCTGTCAGGCATCTTCAGGTTGCAAAATGTTGCTCGGTGGGCACTTGGTGGTTCACAACTGGAGGGGGGAAAAGAGGGGAAAAAAAAAAAAAAAAAAAAAAAAAAAAACGCGGGAGGGGGGGACATGGACACACAGAGGGATAAAATGGAAATACTTTGTCATACACTACTGCAGGCAATACCTGGTATTAATGTAATAGTAAAGCATGTCTCCTGAGACATCTTCAGTGACAGCTCTTGAAAAATGTTTGTATGTGACTATAGCAAGCCTCAGGATCTACGATAATAAATATCTCTCCAAACTGATTCCAGATAGAAAGTTGTTGCCCCAGGAAAGCAAACTGGATGAGCTAATTGTGTCAGTGAAACCTGAAGTGAAGGAACCGCGTCCATGTGACAGGTCTGTCTGTGTTGGCAGACAACTGGCAGAAACGTGGAAAGTACGGAGCGTTTAATGATAGGCACGGCCCATATTATTGCTGAAGGGCATCAATATGATGTGTGACCTCACTGCTCTAGAAAAATACGAGATGTAGAAAAGATTTTAAGAGATATTTTGTTGGACAGATGCCTTTCTTGAGTAATTAGACAGCTGTTGGTGTGTCAGGTAGATACAGATATGGAAAACTTCTAAATATCATACTTTCATCAGAGTATCCTTTATTCTGCAGGCCCTAGGACATTTGTGGCTCTGGGATTCATATTCTTTATATGAAGGATGCTGAACTCGCATAGATATCAGTGCTGAAATCTCCTATTTTTTAATGCCTTTGGCTAAGTAACCTAAAACTCACTGTCAGAAGTTAACCATTTAGGTGTCAGAACTGGATTCCTCACTTGCAGCCACTTAGTGGCATGGTTTCATCATTTTAATTATTAGTATCAATAAGGGGCTAAAAGAAATAGAAGCTGACCCTTTTTAGTAGTACCATGTAGATGCACGTAATAGAAAAAGATGTCTTCCTGTGCTAGTCTAAACAGTTCATAATTCTTGCTTTCTCCAAATGCAATCCGGTCTATAACAGTTCTTGCATGTGAACTGCTTGACTGAAAGAAGTCCAAACTTAATCTTTGTGCGTTGTTGGTTTTGTGTTTTGTTTTTTTTTTTTTTTTTCTAATTTAATGTGCAAGGTAACAGACTGCAAATGTTAGCTTCAAAATTATGAGAAAGAATGCATTGCTCTTCAACTTCCAAGGTGCTTATGCAAATCTATTATGTACAAATTTGTATCAAGAATGGTTGTAGCCTTAAGATCTGATCCAACTCAAACACGATGCGTTCACACACAGGAAATCTGACTGGGTGGCCATAGCTGTTCACGATGATCTGTTATTGACGTATTTATCTTCTTCATTACAATATTTAAACTGTTTCTGTTACGGCTGTAGCAAGGAATTTGCGAATCTTAACAAACGTTGCCTGCAGCTATTCCTCAATGCTTCCAGTTTCTGCACCAGAAACTAGGAGTCTCACAAATATGTGGAAGATCTTAGGGAACTGGGCAACAGGCTGAAGCCTTCTCTTGACACACACCCCAAAACCATGCCATGGAAAATGGGAACTTTCCCTCGTGCTGTGAAGAAAACGCTCAGCCCCTCGCAGCATCATGCTGTAACATGCAGGAGTCATTTGTCACGCTCCAGGTGGTGCTGGCTGCATGTGTCTTCTTCAGGTACAGCAACATAAATTCATTTTTCTGCCCTCTGTTCTAACTACTCCTTGGACAGACAAAATAACCCAGCAGGAAATAAGACACCACGCTGAAAAGTTGTCTGCCTTTTACAGTCCTCTGTCTGGAAAATAAATCAGGTAGAAAGAAAAACAGTAAATCAGGAACAGTGGGGACTTTGAAAAATGAAGTTAATGTTAATCTAGTTAGGAGAGGAGACTACAGAAATGATCCTACCTTCTCCATTAATTTTTTTCTGCGGTCTATTAAATGACTTCCCCCCCCAACTCCCATCCCTCCACTCCTCATCTGGAAAACAGAAAATCAAAAGAAACGGGAAAAATATTACCGCAGAGCTGGGAGATCTTAGTATAGGAATCCTGTAACCTGTTTTTCCAATTACACGGAACCCGTGTGTGTGTGTGTGCGCGCCGGTGCAGATATTCGTGTGTGCCTTAGGTTTAGAAGCGGATCGCTTTTTCAATACTCCAGCCATTTGTGTTACTGCTCTCAATCTGCCCAAGTCCTGCGGATGGCAGCTAGAAATATAGTTTGTGCCTGCACGCCAGGGCTTTGGTTCTCCTGCTGCAGTAGACAAGTAAATCCTATAAGGCTGATGGAGATTTATTGATGCCTTGCTGGGGGGGAAATTTGGGTTTCTGCTTGTTAACGTGGGTCTTAAAGAAGGGTTGAAGGGACTTTGTGTGCAAGGGTGACTACAGTGATTAGTTTCCTGATGTACAAAAGGTAAACTTGATTACAGTAGTCCAAATTCTTTGTTCAAAAGCTTGTTGAACAGCCCCTCTCGACTCCTCTCACGCTAAAGCAGCCTGGGTAAAGCCTCTATTTTCTTTTAAAGGAGAAGGTGGAGCAAAGTGCTCTGTTGCCTCCAGAGGGATTGGAAATGTCATCTGATGCTTTGCAACACAGATTTATTTAATCTAAATTATTATTGCAGATGAGAAGTAATGCTGGCCTTGGTTAAAAGCAACATAATGTTTATAAAGAAGGTTCATAACATATTTATAAAATTGGTGTTGTCAAAATACGTCAGCCAGGATAATTTTATCCTGTAGATGCTTCTTATAGCCATATCACTCAACTCATTTATCTTTTTGGTCCAAGTTTTACTAAATCTGAAACAAATGGAATTTTTTTTTTCCCCTCCTGAAAAGTAACAATAACTGAGCCTATGAGATGTTATAAGAGTTTGTGCTTTTAATGGCTTCCAAGCTCCTGACCTCATTTCAGGCGTAATTTTGCTGGCCTTTCCACGGGGAACACTGGGATGCCCACAGCCATGCGCTTCTTGGAAGCACAACGCACTGTCCCAGCTCACTGGAGACAGTGGAATCTCAAATTAATATGTTTCACTGGTTAAGCTGGTTTGAAAGTCTTCTAAAAAGCAACGTGCTAAATTTACAGCATTTTAAATAAGTAAGTAAAGTTGAGCAGTGGTGGTTTAATTAAAACTCGGTATGTTGCATTCACTGCAAAAATGTCTTATGCCACTGTAGAAATGTTCCTGTTTAGCAGCAGCTCCTGAGGGTGCCGGGAGAGCAGGATAACCTCAAAAAAACAAACAAACAAAACAAAAAAAAGTAGGGGCGGGACAAATCTTGGATGATCAGCAAGTTCACATGCATGTTCATCATGGGTTTTGAAAGGCGATGGAGAAGGAAAAATTTGGAGGTAATGAAAAGCAACAAATTTTCCCAGTTTGTATGAGGTTCCAGGACATTTAGATGGCTAAAAATGTGGTACCAATATTTCGATAACTGCTGGGGAGTGAAGGGCCAGTTTGAAACACTTCAAACCACCAATTTAACATCTGTATTTTATAAGTAGCATGGAGATAATACTTGGGGCAAATCAGAAGAGTACATATGTTGTAGCAATAGTGTAGCAGAAGACAACTATTCCCTAGGAAAGAGAAGTTTAATGCTGATTTGTTTGAATCGGTATGTGCACTACGATATAAAAGTGTTGTAATTGACATTGCATTTCAAAACAAGTACAATAAGATTTCAGCATGAGAGACTTTCTGTAGTGTGAACAGTGGATTAGGGACAGAGTGACACAGAACTGAACCACAGCTGTCTCTTCTTCTAGCCTAGGTGGTGACATCCCTATTCCCTTGGAAATTTACCCTATATCATTAATGGCAAAATTGCTGTGAATATCGGTTCAGATTAGAAAGTTTATTGTAATGAGAATATGCTGTGATCTTTCTGTACTCCCGGTTTTGCAAATTAACAAGCTCCACGCGTATACTCTGCTAGCTTGTCTTTAAATAAAAGAATAACTGTAGGCACAAACATTTGCTTGTAGCTAGTTTAGTGTTGTAAAAGTTGTGGTTTGTGCTATCATAACTAATTACATGAACTAAATGGGAAACACGTCGCTTCATCATCTCATGGCCTCCACCATGCTTCAAGAAAATGTCAGTTGCTGTGAACGCGCTCATGCCACCAGCTTTGTGCAAATGCGTTTCCAAACCACTCCAGGAGAATTACAAATATCATACGGCTTAGAAAATAATGACAGCTTGAGGGTCCGCGAGCAGCCTCTGAATAAATCCACCACGCTTTTCTGAGCCTGACCGTGAAGTATCGTGTTCCTCCAGCTCCTGTGAGGGTTGTAAGGTATTGCAGGGAGGGCTGGACCAGCAGCACTTGTCGCTCTAACAGGAGGGTTTGCCGAAGGAGCATCACTAGGTGTCACTAGTGCTGACCTGCTGAAGGAACCTGGAGAGGGGGTTCCCTTTCCCACTCCACCTTTTCTCTCTGGTATCCATTTCGGTGATACGTGGATATACCTGGTTTTCACCGTCCTTCTGTGGGGCCTCAATAGAAGAGGGCCTTTATCTCCTCTGAGGTCTGTCAGAGTTATTGCCAAACACGATTTTAATAAATCACTTTTCTTGCCGTAGCAGATTTGGACGGTGGAGCCTCCATGGCACACTACTCCAAACATGTGTGTAGTACTCCTACAAGCTTGTTCGTAGCTGGCCCGGATTTTGAATCTATGTATAGTGCTGTGGATCTGGAGCAAGGGAATACTGTCGGGGCTTGGGCAACATTTGGTCCTAATTTGAAAATAATTCAAGCTGTATTTAAATGCTTACTTGGAATATCTCGCCGCTTGGAGATTTTATGCTGGCAGTTGCATGAGTTACCTAAATTGTAGACTCATGGAAAAAGTGTATTCTTATTGAAAACTGGCCCATTTTATTGTAAACTGGCTAAAGACCAGGATACACTGGCTATGAGATGAACTTGTTCAAAATGGAAAGATATTTCCAGTTAACTTTTTATGGGGGTTCATCTTTAATTTCCAAGATTATTTTTTTCTAAAATTGGTTCTGTCCTTCAGCTGTTGTTGTTCACTGCCTGTTTCTTGCTGACCACAGCCGTTCACAATGACGACTTTAGCTAGCGTTTCTTTATTGATCATTACCAGACTGCCCCTCTGTTCTGGAGCTGACTTCTGTCAGGCTGAAATCTCAGTTTGTTTCAGATATTTCCCCAGACCTAGAAGTTGGTCTAAATTGACTATGACAAAACGTGGGCTCTAAAATCTTCTACGCCCAAAACAGTCTGTGCTGCTGTACGCTTCTCTCCTTCCCTGCGAACTCCAAGGACTTCAGAAATGCTGGGTGGTCCTCTTTGACGCTTCTACCAAAATATTCCTGGAAGGACTGTTTCCCTGACTCGTGCTATACGTTGCTGGTAAGGCCAAGAGGATGCCATCAGCTGTTGTATACCAAGTCACTGTCTCTACTGCTCCAGGCCTGTCCCGTGTCTGTTGTTGACTGCTGCTGTTTTGCCTAAAGGATGGAAAGATGCTCTTTCCTACCTAGGGCTGAAATGTCCCATAGGAACTTGCAAGGCAACCTTGGGCGATTAGATTCCACGTCCAGTAGCCGTCTCTGTTGTGACAGTTAAAAAAAGGGAGGGAGGAAAAATCAACCATGGACAGGCAGATGGTGTGTTGCGATCATCGATCGCCTGTGAATTTTCAGACTCTTGCCTTGTGTTCTCCCATCCGTTCCTTGCATTTACCTGTTGCCTTGTTCCTAGACGCTAAGGGATGTGACACGCTATTGGTTATTTGTATGCTCAGTGTGCAGCATTACGAGGTCTGTAGGTCTTGTTAAGATATAATAATGATAATCTGCTTTGGCTGAACTGAAGGCAAGAGAACACAACACCTATAGAGACACGTAACGAAGATGGAGGAGAGTTGAGTTCTCCACCCAGTGGGGAGAACTACAGAAATGATATATGTGTTTATGTATGTTAAAGAATATTCAGTAAGTTGTATGTAAGAAAGAAACCCAGAAAGTGATCTAAAATGACCTTATTGTGTGTAAGAAAGGATTCGATAAAAATGTCGGGGTTTGATACTGCAAATATTTGCTCATTGAAGTTAAACACTTGGCTTTTAAATGGAAAATTAGCAAAACCAAAGATTTTTACTCTAACAGTAAAGCAGGTGATCCTGATTTACAATGCTGTCGAGAACAGTAAGCAAAGTCAAATACCAAATATGTCCATCTATAGATCTATATAGATACACTTACACGTAATATTACACTCTACACGTTGAAGGTTATATCTTGGGCACCTTAACCAGTTGCCAGGTAATAGCACAAGAAATGAATTAACTTCAGTGACTAACTAAAACTGAATGCAGCTGGCAGATTCCTCAAAACAGCAGCAAGCGTTAGCCAGCAGCAAGGAGGAGGCACAATGTATCCCGGCTGAGTGTTTATTGTAGAAATTACAGTTAGTCTTCTCTGATGCAAACTCCTAGAGCCTTTGACAGAGCTAATGGGAAAACATTTCACATGAACGTTGTCAGATGGAGCTCTTTCCAGTGTGTCTGAGCATTGATTTCCCCAAGGTAAACAAAAGCAAAGCCGATTTTTGGGAACTGAAAGGTTTCAGATTGATGGTGGTGTTTGGAAATGAAGTGGTGGGGGGCGGAGGGGTGTCCCATGTGCCTTCCCACTTCCCGCTGCAGTGACAGCTGCTTTGGCAATGAAAAATCTTGGGATCTGGCTTCCAGGCAAATGAGATGTTGATGACTAAAGCAACCTGGAAGTATACAGAGAGTCTATAATAAGGAATATAGTGAGGAATATATTCATAATGTTGAAGAAACTATCCTAAATTGCCTAATGGTAGAGAATCCATTTCAGTTGGACAGGTTTTTGGCACTTTGCTGGAGTTCTGTAATCAGTCTTGAGAACACTCTTAAAGCATTTTTTGGAAATATGATCATAACCAGCACAAGCTAGTGAAGGATTTTGTCTGGAGGAGCCTCATTCACGGGGCAGGGTGCCTTAGTTTCACGCTGATGCTCTACGTGAGAGCTGATTCAAAGATTCTTGGTGCTGGAGATAACATCTGAATTTCTTGCCATCAGGTCAAGTTAAATAAAAGTAATAGAGAGCTTTCAGTGACAGCAGGCGCTGTACGTACTGTGCCGGAGCACTGCATATTTGCCTGCAGGGGCAGGGACGCAGATGGGCTGTTTGAGCAGCATGCGCTGTCGGGCAGGGAGATGTCCACCTCCAAGCAGGACAACCCGCAGTGGCTGCTGCTGCCCTAAACCTGGAGCCTTCCTGCTCCCCGGGGGGGAAAGGATGCTGTATGTGTAGGGGGAGAGGAGGAGGTGGAAGAGGGGCAGTGGGTGACCACGGAGGAAAAACCAGCAGCATCTCCCTTTCCTAGGGCTGTCCCCGAGCTTCAGCATCCCCCTTTCCTAGGGCTGGCCCCATGCCTCAGCATCTCCCTTTCCTAGGGCTGGCCCTGAACCCCAGCTTCTTGCTTCAGCAGTTACCTCCATGCCCTCCCGTCCAGAGATATTGTGGCTTTCCCATCCCTGGAGTTGTTTCATTTAAGTCAGGATTCAGGCCCACTCATAAGAAAAGAAAATAGAGAGCATTTCTCATATATTTCTTTACTTGTTGTACTGGTCCTTAGATAGATCAGGCTTCTGATTACCTGTTCTGTCAGGCTGGCATATATATTTATGATAAACAGTTATAGGCTATCTCTTGTGCTGTAATATGTTCCACTTTCTTGGAAAAAAATGTAAAAATAAAATAAATTGTAAAAAAAAACAACAAACGCCGACCAACCAACAAACCCCAGCTGCCTCAATACACTCTATGATAGCCCTCAGTCCAGGGTAGGGCAGCCCCGAGGTCTGGCACGCTTTGCACGTGTGGTTGCTCACTTAGAAGCGACAGGTAACGTGAATATTGAACCTGAACAGCCAGGGGTGCCAGGCAAATGCCCGCAGTGCCCCCTCCCACGTTATTCAGCTCACAGTAGATATTTTAGATGCTCATTTGTACGGGGTTGAAGGAGTTTGTGTTTTCTTTACTCTCATAACTCTCAGCCTGATGTTCCTGGCTCAGAGCACTGTGTCCTTACACCCCTCTTGCAGTCTAGCAAACCAGCAGCCAGCTCCGCTATTTTTCATCTGTGAAATGGAATAAACAATTTGATCAGCAGAAATATTTTTCATTTCTAGTTTCAAAGCCGCAGATTTTTCCCAAGATGGTAAGAAGCTCAGTGGGTTCAGCACGTTATTAGGGGTTCAAATGCTTATTAGGGTTCAAAACTTGGTTGCAGTGCTACATTGGGAAGTAAAGACAGCATGATCTGTGGTTTCTTGCTCCATTTCTGCTGTTCAAGGGATTTTATAGAATACATGCTTTTATTTTAGCTCCTGCCTATAATGCCATAATGGCAACCAATGAGTTGATGGTTGAATTCAACACTTAGCCTTCTGGCTGCGGTCCTCTGAAGGAAGGGATAGCATTCCTTACAGTCCATTGGAGATGATCCTAAAGCAGAATTTCTTTCCAGTGAGATCTAAATAAAAAAAAAATAAATTATGGTATAAAAAATTCTGAACACTTTTGAGGCTGATTGTACCTAGGCTGTTTTTGTGGCCACTGTTTGCTCTGGCATTTATTCACTCTTGCGATACCTACTGTCTGCCAATAGATTTTTGCTTGTTTCTGGCCCTTTGGGAGAAGCCCCCATTGGTGGAGTTGTCATGGGTAGGTTTCTGTAGATATCTCAGTTCGTGCCCTCAGGGAGTTTCTGAGCACTTCTCTAGCAATAGACAACTGGTTTTATCAGTAAGTATGACACGGCATTAAAGACGACAGTCCTGGAGAGTGGTGAAACACTGGCACAGGTTGCCCAGAGAGGCTGTAGATGCCCCATCCCTGGAAACGTTCAAAGTCAGGTTGGACGGGGCTCTGAGCAACCTGATCCAGTTGAAGATGGCCCTGCTCATTGCAGGGGGGTTGGACTGGATGCTCTTTGGAGGTCCCTTCCAACCCAACCCATTCTACGGTTCTATTCTAAATAAAACCAAGTAAATAATAGTTTAAACAAACAAAAACCCCCACTGACATTGTATTTGTTGGTTTCTAAAGGCAGGCCCCAACATAGTGCTCTATCAGATCTAGCGAGACTGGTGACAGTCACTGATCTCTGCTCGTGTCGATGCCGTGTTAATCACTACATCACCCTAAGCTACACCTCTAATTCCTGGTAAGGACACTTATCCTGAGAGAACACCAAATACCTCCGAGTATGTCTGCAAGTAGGTCAGGAGGAGACTTTATGATCTTGATAGGAACGTAAAGTTAATCTTAAATTTTTGTCCAGGTGGTATTAAACCACTGAACTCAATGGATGACGCTGTTCTTGCAGAACTGCATACTGTGCAGAGCTGGATTCTGAGTCAAAGCCAAGTCCTGCATGTGCTCACGTGCATGGCTTCCATGGAGTGGAAGTTAAACATTTCCCAGTATATCCCTCTAAATTGTAAGGTGACCTTCCATTTTCAGATTGATCAGGGCACATACTCATTTTGGTTGACTGCAAATGAATGGAGTATTAGGTCCTAAACAGCAGAGTCATTTGAAATGCAGTCACAGAAACATAAATGTACTGCATCTGTGAAAGGCCCGTAAGACCTTTTAAAAGCTTTGTTAGGCAGCTTTCAGTAAATAACAGCACGCTTTTCTCTCGCAATCTTCAAACTTCTGTAATTTAATTGTATGTACGTAACCTCTAAAATGTATTGCATGTAAACGTATATGCTCGCGTACACTTTGCAGTTTCCTAGCAGCATTAGAAATGCTTTGATCTACCTAGTCGGTTTTATTTCTAATTTCTTGAATAATATTATTTTCTACTGATGCATCTGAGAGGTTCTATTATGCTTCTCTCTCCTCAGCTCGTATGCGACATACATATCCTCTCACCGTCAGGGCTGCTTGGACACCAGTTCAGAGCAGCCAAGAAACAGCTGGAGGGGGTAAGTGGAAGCATGTGAGTTTCTCCTGTTTATCTTGGCATTTTAGAGCAGTCTGAGCTTTTCCAAACTTGAGTATTCATTAATACTAAAGAGAAGAAATAAGTCATTTATGTTAAAATAAAATAGAGAATGAATGCAGAAATAAATACTTTTGGCTAACTGTAAATTTAGCATAGCCAGGAGACTTGTATGGGTTGAACAGAAGACCATTAACAGAAACTAGGTAGCGCTTTTAGTTTAGGGATAACACTGACTTTAACACAAGGGAGATTTCTACACATTGTGCTATCTACCAAGTCTTTGAAAGTGAAACATAACTAGAAAAAAAACAGATAAGCAGTTACTTCATCTATAAATTCTTACCCTTTTCGGTCTGTTACTGCCAACTTGTTAGAAAAGGTTTCAAAAAATAAATCCACAAAAAAAAATTTGCAAAAAAATTAGACCCGTGAACGTTTCCCCCTCCCTCCACCACTGGAGGTGGAACAGAACAGAACAAAAAACCAAGCTGTTTTCTGTTTCTCGTTTATGACAGTTGGCATGAATGTGCCATAGGAATGTGTTCAGAAGGCATATACAGCCTTGAGTATCCTATGGAAAAAATGTCTTCTGTCATCGTGTTGGCGGGGAAGTGGCTTTGACCAAGTGCAGCCCTGACAGCTGTTACCAAATGGTCCTTTCTCGCTCCGCTCCTCTCTTTCTCACGGGGAAGGTTGGGGAGTACAGGACAAGCGGGTTCAACCACAGGCGGGACTGGCCCCTCCAAGGAGGCAGCGGAGGGGTTTTCTGAACTCTGAATTTCTGAAGGGAAAGGTCTGTAAGTACTGGTCTTCAGACAGAAAACACGGTTGAGCTGCCCCGACCGGTGCGTGACCACCATGCCTGCCCTGTTCAGATCTGGACCCGCTCGTAGAATAAAAAGAACACGTGCTCTGCAGCTTTGCGTCTCGGCCCTTTGCCGTTCCTTTCTAGTTCATGACAGCCACCTGCTTCAGTGATGCCAGAACATGTCCTTGAGGCTATTTATTTCTTAGCTAGGGGGAAGCTGCTGTGCGAGATTATAATGCTCCTGAATATGCCACTGTCTGGGTGATAGCTGCTTGCTGTGGACCAACACATCTGCATCTCTGGAGGGGCAGTGGAGGGCTCCTTCTGGGGACGTAAATCCCCTTTTTGGTCAAATTTGGCAGGCCAACTGCAGCCAGTTATGCTACAGGGCTTTCGGGTGCGTTGGGGTGCTTGCTGGAGTAGCGCCGTTGAGTTAAACCCATCTTTAACCCCTAGCAGCCTGGCATTCAAGGATAATGTGGGATTTGGCAGAGGTCCAGCGAGCTGCCAAATCTGCGTGGCAATGTCCGGTGCAAACAGATTCCTCATTTAACCCAAAGAAAGACGTTTTAGGACTGGGGAGACGATTACCGGTTTGGAGAGAGGAAGGTAGCCTGGCTCAGCCCTGCTAGGGCTTCCAGCCTCTGCTGCAGCGCGGCAGTTCGGGTTGAGCGAGTTTTGGGGAGCTCCGAGCCTACAGCAGGGCGGGACTCATGCTGCTGGTTATTGCTGCCTACCTCCAATTGCTTTGGTCTAGCTGATTGCTCCATGCAAGCTGTAGCCACTATTTTTCTCTTAGTTAAATATTGGTGACTACTGGGGGCGAGGGGGTGGGGAGTTAAGTTACACTTTGATTCTAGTTTTATCAACAAATAGAATTAGAAGTCTTTGTTCAAGCAAATGTACACTGATAGCTGTAAAACAAGCCTCTGAGAAAGGACCATGTAAAGAAAGAGCAAGGATGAGTTTCTAAATCCTCGCGTTTAATATTACTGTTTCTCTCTTGAATTGCCTGTTATGGTAAGAGATTGACTCCTGCAGATTTTTAGTATACAAGCTACCTCAAAAAATCGTAAGTAGTTCATGCTATCAAAACACACTCAAACAATATCTCCTAGTTTCGTACGTCTTAAAGACTTGCAATTTCAACAGTCCAAAAATATTTAATTTACTATAATTTAAAAGCAGCTTCAAGTTACAAATAACTACATCCATATGTTTTTGCATGTGAGGACGGTGAATATATGGGCTAGCAATAACATCTCAGTTGTTGAATACATCAATCCCAAAAAGTTCATCTGGAGATTTTTTTTTAATGGACAATGATTTCTATTGTTTCTCATTTTATGATTCAAATTATTAGCATTTTAAACATATGAGTTGGGGTTCCTAAATCCTAAGATTTTATTTTTTAAAATAAATATTTTAAATGGCTTTAGAAATATTTACTATTTTAAAAAAATAAATTAATCTTTAAGTTGCCATCCCCACAGTCAAGAGGGCAGTTAAGCATAAATGGCTCCAGTTTCCAGGGTTTAAGAACACAACCTGAGTATCACAGTGCTTGTAGTAAAAATGTGTTGGTACCGACATTTGTTTGTTTTTAAAATGCCTGGTTTAATGGATTACTAAATGTCTGAGAAGAATGGAGACGGGGTAGGTCTTTTCTCTTACTTGTTCCGGTGATGCCTCAAAGAAATCGGGGCACAGCTCTGTATATCTGTGTCCTTGCCCAGGGGCAAGTTCCAGCCGGGTGGAAGGGGTGTCCCTTGCCTAAGGAGGGACTGGGGGGCTTGGGGACCAGTTGCAGCCTTTTGCTTGCTAGGAGGCCCTGGGGCTGCTATTACAAGGACGAGTGGGGTATATTTACCTCTAAGTGCAGAATGTATTATATTTCACGTTTATGTCACTCATTTCTTCAAGGCTTGTATTTAATACAGAGATATGATAGCAGGATGCTACCATAAAACCTCTTCTGGACAAGACAAACTATTGTATTGGAATGCTATTAGCGTATTAGGCTGAAATTAAATCACGAATGCCACAATAAATAAAAAGAGAGCACAATAAGCTTGATAAAAATCAAAGCTTTCTGTTATCTCCCAAGTTAGCTTCAGTACGTTGTGTCTTTACTGTAGCAGAAAGATGTCAGTGCATTCCCTATTGCTTTTCAGGAAATGCCAATAAACTGGTTGGGCAGCCTATAGCACTAACTATCATAATGCATGAATCAAAATTCACTTAAACATAATCCTTAAGGAGTTCAGTATACCATAAAATTCTGGATTGTTCCTCTGCTAGGTGTAGGAGACAATACAAAGAAACGTCATATATTTTTCATATTCAGGTGAAGGTTTCTGTCAGGCTGATTCATTTAAAATGGGCAGAAAACCATGATCTTGCATTTAGTATCCCTGAAGGTGTTTAAAAGATATGTCAATGTGGCATTTAGGGACATGGTTTAGTGGTGGGCTTGGCAGTGCTGGGTTAACGGTTGGACTCGGTGATCTTAAGGGTCTTTTCCAACCTAAACCATTCCATCATCTTCAGTCATTTTCTTATTGGCTTATGCAAAGCTTCCGGAGGCTACCTTAATGAAAGGAACTGCGAGATCTCTATCGACCTTTCTGAAAAGCATCTATTGCTTTTTAGATACCCCAAACCATTGAGTCTGCAACTTTTGACCCTTTCTGAAGGGACAGCCTAGCCCAGACACCGTGCTATTTCTGATATTCAAGT
Organism: Micrastur ruficollis; assembly: GCA_034782655.1. Taxonomy (NCBI): domain Eukaryota; kingdom Metazoa; phylum Chordata; class Aves; order Falconiformes; family Falconidae; genus Micrastur; species Micrastur ruficollis. The sequence goes on from JAVKKW010000002.1 coordinate 23,801,490, forward strand.
TCGTCCTACCACATGACATTGTAGTTATAGGCTTGTTCAGCGCGCTTGGGTTTCTCCATGTGGTAATAATTTGTTGTACTGATTTTTCTAATTCTTCCAAAAGAGTTCAAGAAAGAATCTGCTTTCTCCAGAAGAAAGTCAAAATTAGCAATGGCTGTTCACTTTCTTGCCACTTTTCCGGTAATTGCTCAGAGCCCAAATGATTGTCCACTCGTTGTTCTCAATGCCAAGTCCCGTTGAATCCTGCTGGGAGTTTATATAAACTCTGAAGGACAAAGATGAACGTTTGGCATATGTAATTACACTTTTAAAAACACATTATAAGCCTAAATGGAAATCATCAATCTTTTTTTCCTTCAGAAGGAGGTAATATCCACTGAAAATGGAAATATAAACTTGCCGGAGTTTCCAATCTTGAAAAAAATTACAGGCTCCTGTTAAAAACTCTTCCAATTTGCATAACACCTTTATTTTTCTACATACTCAGCTTCAGATAAAGTCACAATTACTGAGTCTTGAAAGGGCCCCGTTAAACAAGCGATTCCTACCCATAGTATTATCTGACAACAACATCAGTGGTTAAGTTGGCCAAGTCAATGTTTACCAGATGTTCACTGCGTTGACGCTTGCCAAAATATGTCCTGTAACTGAGACTTTTTCCTCAGCTTACAGCTTTTCCTGCTGTTCCCAGATTGCTTCCAACAGTCAAAAGGGGGATGCTACAGAAAAGCCAGCAGGACCATTATTTACGCAGGAGCCCCATAAACTAGAAAGAAGATATCAGAGTAGGTTTCTTAACAGGAATAGAGATGCAAATAACATAAATATGTTTTAACTGTCAGGGGAAAAAGCAAAAGAAAACTTTAATTTACTTCTCTTTTACTTGTGATCAATTTTTATGTGATTGGTTTCCCATATTTGGAAGAGTTGAGAATCTTGAAGGGTTTGGAAAGTGATGTGAGCTCATCATATGAAAAATATTGTTTGATTTCCACTGTGACCTGGATAGACATCTGGTCTGTTTTCTCTGCGGCTTATTCATCCTCTCTGCAGAGTTTTCCTTTCCCTTTTAAGAAGAAAGTGAAGACACAAGCGCATGCAGTAATGCATGTACGATAACAGGTGAAGGCAGGCTCGTGGGCCAGAGAAACTTTTTACAGATAGGATCTTCATGGAATTGGCTTGACTGAGCAAGGAGACACCAAAGCGTGGCAGAAATAAGAGGGACATGAAAAACTTTGGGGAAAACAAGGCAAACTGTAGCACGAGCAAGCCCTGCTTTTTGTTAAAAATTACAAGACTGGCTAAGCATGAATTTAGAAACTGAGAGTGGTGCTTCATTAGACCTGCAAAGGGGAACCCACTCCAGAGCACCAGTCCGTGGTGCTGGGTGAGGAAAGGGAACCAGCCCCTGGCCTGGGCCCGAGTCCCTAGTGTGATGTTCTCCGCAATGAAGTAAGAGAGGGAGGTAACTATGGTGTAGATTTGATTACTGGTGAAAGGACAGTGCTAGGCATATTGAAGCATCTCTGGAAAAGTCTTGTTTTTCCCCCTGAAATAGCACATTGATGGTTCTTCAAGGGAAAAAAAAAAAAAAAAAAAAAAGAAGCCAAGAAAGGAAAAAAAATAAAAACCACAAACAAAAAAACACCAAACCTCTTTAGTTGTATGATACTTGTGTAGCTCTAAATATAAAAACATTTGTGCTAAGAAATTTCCTTGTACTTGTTTTGGAAGGTCATCTGATGCACAGTGCCTTTTTCAAGACTATGATGTGTTTTGCTCTCCATCTTTTTGTAAGGAGAGGAGAAAAAAAAAACAAACAGTTTTATAACTGCAAGAAAACGAGAATTTATCCTCAACCTTCTTCACAACATGGGATCAGAAATCACTCAAGCAGAGATTAGCTGAAAAGGCATAAATTAAAGCTAAATTGCTCTGCATAGACTAATAAATAAAATAAATGGCCATCATCCCAGATGAAATACCCAGATAAGTATTTTGAAAAGTGTATCTCCTTGGCATTAGCTGCTGTGCTGCAGCTCCAAAGGAGATTCATTAGGTTGGAAGCAATGCTCAGTATCCCTTTAACTTCTTATTCTCGTGATCATAGATTAATCACGTTCAAAATGCAGCGTTTCTCTTTTCTGAGATGTGTTGGCGTTGTGCCTAGTCAGGAAGGAAAGTTGCACCATTACAATTTTTCGTAACAGGAAAGCTGAACATTTTGGTTTTCCAAAAGCCTGAGTGAGCTTCGTAGTGTTTTCTCAGAGCTGTAATTTAGCTGTGCTTCTGGTGTCCGCCTCCCTACTGACGTTCAACACTCTCTGAGCAAACTACATTTGTCATTGGTCTTGCGAGACACAAAACCTATAGAAACTATTTCCCTCGTGAAGAATATATTCTCATGAAATTTAGTGGGCAAGAGAAAATCCCTGCTAAAATTGCCATTTGAGTAAAAGCAAGTAAACAAGTAGGAAAACTCTTTTCTCTCCGCCATCCGTACAGACGGCTGTAAATGACACAGCTACCGATGTGCCGCGTGGAGCAGGCGGTGTGTTCCGATGCACAGGTGTGGGGCTTCGGTTCAGGAAACAGGTGATTTTGTTGTGCCTACAGTTACTCGTACATGGATTTTTATCTGGGATTCCCATAACAGTCTGCATTAATTGTTCCAAAAGAAAAGCAAAAGCCCACAAGCTTTTTCCTCGCCTCTGGAAGTCTGTAGTGCCTGACGTGAAACAGCGTCCGCTTCCAGAAGGTGAGAACGCAGGGCGTGCTGAAAAGCAAATGAACTGAGATAAGCCGTGCTGCCCTGAAACTGGGTGGAAAATCTTTTGACATGAGTGGGGAATAAGCCTACAAGCAGTAGGATTAAATTTAGTTCGGTACCGCCTTTCAGTAATTACCAGTGAGCTGTAGACAGGGTTAATGAAGGGTATAGAGTCTTACAGAATTAGGATGAAAGTACTCAAGTGGAGATACTTCTTACTATTATTGTCATTATTATTTTGATAGAAACTGAAATAAGAATTGACATCTTATTTGTCAAATATGTTTTTTCATAGGAAGCCAAATAATTTGCAAGAGCTAATAATTTTAAGTGCCTAGACTTAACTATCTGATCAGATAAGCTATGAAAAATCTAAATCTATCACATCAGAATATATGCCCTCAGCTCTGAGTGATAAAAATAATTTTTTTCTTAGATGGCCCGTCTAAGTACATACCGGGTATTACTCTTCTCAGTTATTCTTGTCTCCTTTTTGTTTAGCCGAGTAATACGAAATGTATCCTTCCACTCTAAATTCAGCTTAGTGGCCTGAATTCAATGGGATGCGTGAGCTGGACCTGTAGGTGCCTGTCATCCAGGGGCATAGATTTTCGGTCTCAAATATTTTACAAGCAGATTCATCTTTAGAGTAAACAGATTACAAAGGGTTGCTAGATCTATGCGCTATCTTAACTCTGTGCTGAAGAAACAGAAAATAAAAGTAATAGAGAGACTCGAGATGAATATACTACAGAAAAATTCAAGATTAAACTAAATACTGTTTCACCTTGTCCCCCTCGAAATCGTTCCTCAAGAAGGGTAAGTGAACGACACCTGTTCGATGAACTTTCTGTGCATGCAGAACTTGCTGTAATTCTGGCATGATTTCATAGATAGAAAACTGTTTTTCCCCTCCAAATTTGTGTCGGGTTTATCCACTGTGCAGTATATTGCCCAGACGTCGCAATGGCAAGTCACAGCGCAGTCCCACAGGGACAGACAGTGGTGACAGTATTCTGCTGCCAAACTTTTCTCCTGCTAAAGTTGCTTACTGGGCCAAATCACTTTACCTTGAAATCTTTTATTCTAAGGAAGCCTTTATGATGGATGTCACAAGAATTCAACATTTTCTGTCTTTTCTCAATTCTTTAACTATTTTTCCTCCTTTCTCTGTTATATTGTCTGTCTATAACTTCAGCTTATTCCCTTTCAAATTATAGCAATGCTTTCCTTGGTGAAGTTAGATCATGCCTAAAAGAAATTCCTTAGTTTATTAAAAAAAAAAAAAAAAAAAAAAAAAACACCACAAAGCAAAAAACATCCCCACAAACCAAACAAACAAAAAAATAGTAAATGAAATGCTAACGAAAACTTTCCCCCACCCTTTCCTGTTTCTTTGGAGCTGTACTGGATCCAATGGCTGAACATTTTTATTTCTGTTGAGTAACTGCTTGATTGCATCACATGGCATCCTCAGAGAAGAAAATTAGGATCTTGGTAAATGTCTCCCTTTGAAGCTGTTCCAAGTATGTGATTCTGGCTATTTTAGTTATGTAAGTTCTTTCTACCATCCCTCAGGCAATGTGATGATCAAAGCCAAGTCAGAATATCCCAGGAATTAATTTTGACTACTTTAAATACTAAAGAACAGGAAAAGTATAAGCATGACAGAACAAAATCAGTCAACAATGATTGTTTCAGATAGATTCTCTTTAGGAATGCCTATGGAAGGTCAGATCTGCCTGCAATATGTTAGCGTATCCCTTCCCCAAGTAATCCGCAGGTCCTGTTTCATGTGTAGACCCATTATGAAGTTGGGCAAGGGAACTTTTATTTTCTTCTAATTAGCCTTTTGCCATAAGAATAACCGTTCAGTAAGAATACAAATGAGAAGAAGATAAGAAATACTCGTTTATTCCGATACGAGCAAAACCAATATTTGTCAACTACTTAGAAAAGCTGCACTGGGGGACACAGTGAGCGCATTAATTCCCCGTGTGCCCCTCTGCTTACCGAACGCTAACTCAAGCTTTATCTCCTGCAAAAACCTCTAAGCATTTCAGTATTTCACCGCAGGAACTGCTAATGTTTCTCTATGCAGCGGAATTTCTATTCCCTAAAACTCCCTGCTAGGAGAGGTTGAGTGTAACTCCTCCGGCCACGCTTCGCAGTCTCGTCTCGCCGTGTGTGGAGGGGAGGTTTGGTGAGGAACCGGCCGGCCGGGGATGCGGGGGCTCGCGTGTGGTCGCATCTTCTGTTCTCTGTTGGTTCTCTCGGCTGGGGGCTGCAGCGGACAGGATGTTCCCTGCGAAACAGTAGGAGCAGGAGGATGAGGATTGCTTGGGTTGGAGATCTCTACGTCCACATGGAAGGGAAACATTTTTCCCCTCTGGCTGGGCTCTGGCTGTGCTGGTTAACTCTTCATTGGTGCAGTTTCGTAACAGGCTGATCTTGGAAATAGCTCAAGGTTGGTTAAATGTATCGTCAGCACATTTGCTGTTGTTGAAAAATAACAGTATTTTACCTTTAATGTTTTAATTTTAACATCTTTAGCGTTTTCTTTTTTTTTAGTGACCTATTTTCTGAGCTTAACTTCCTAAGTTAAAACTATGTCTAAATTAACCCATGCAGGCTTATATTTTATATGCCTGTATTTTCAACTATAAAGTCGCAATAAGTTTTTATACGTATTTAATCTTTTCAAAGCATCTTTTAAACTTAACAGCAATTCAAGAAGTCGTCATAATTTCCCTTTTTAAAATACTTGGATGGAAAACTCAGTTTTTTAATTTCAACGCTGAGTGTGCTTATAAATTTCCAAAAAGACTTTTAATTAATGTAAAAAAAAAAAGTTACTTAACTGCATAAAGCAATGTAAAGGTGAAGCATCGACTATTGTCACCTATTAATTTCACAATTCACCTAACAAAGCGTCAGGTTATTTCATACAGTTTGTATGCGATACTTGCAAATATACATCTCCAAGAGAAACCAACGAAGTTAGTGTGATGATACGAGGTAAAAAGAAAGAATATATTTAGTGTAATGTTTTCTAGTTGTTAGAGCTTGTCTTCAGGTTTGAATAGTTTATAGCGCTTAGAAAAGAATCTACTTCTGATAAGACAATTTTTGGATTTGAAGTAGCCACGTTTGGTTGAAAAGGTGATAAGAAAAACGTCTGAAGATAAATGTAGTTTATTGAGACGCAGTGTATGATTCTGATAAAGTATCTCTGCTGCTTTATTTTGGCACCGTTACTGCGGGTACATATAGTTAATATAGATAATAGAATATTCTTGCATATTTAAGAAGCAAGGACTCAACCGGCCTGAAGTTTCATTTCAGAGATGCATATTCCCTCTCCACCTAACTAGCGTCTTGTTCAAAAGGATCTTATACTTTGAAGATAGGGTTTCAGTGTTGATCAAACCATGATTTTCCCACCTATGGAAGAAGACATGCTACTTGTAAATAGAAGGAGGGGAATTAAAAAAAGAACTTTGTGTAAGTCAAGGTTCTAATAGACAGTTTTAGCATATAGACTTCCAAAAAACAAATAAAAGAGAATAGCAAGCAAAACTGAAGAGAAATAGAAGTAATAAAATCCTGCTTTTCAAAGACGTCACAAGCACAGTAGGAGATTACTGACAACAGTGGTTTATTTTTTCTTTCTTTCTTTCTTTTGGATGCTTTAGCTTTCTCCTGTGGTGTAAACAAAAAGGAAAATATTCCTGGAATATTTTCTCTTTGTCTGGACATCTAATTTAACAAAAAAACCAGCACTAAACGTAAAAAAGTGTAGTTAAGTTCTTCAAAGATCAAAAACACAAGCAGTGATCTATTAGAGCAATAAGTTATATGAATTTCATTATTAAATCTGTTGTCACTATAGCTACTGGTCTCAGGATTGTTTCTGGAACAGAACCCATCCAAGCACGGTGACACTTTCTGAAAATTACATACCTCACTTTTGAAATGACACAGAACTATCTATTGCCCCCTCACCATGTTAATCTCCTAAGAATAGTATTTTATTTCAGTTGAAAATTATGATATACAATAAATTCTACCAGATTTAAATCTGACTGCCGCTCTTGAATGATGGCCAGAGAGCTTTTACTCCTACTGCTGAACAGGAGCGGTTAGCCGAGCAGCTAGACAGCTTGTCTGCGCTCAGGCATTACCCACGGTAACGCACGGAGTTCGGTAATTCTGGCTGAAAGACAGACAGAGGTATGGGACATTTATTTTATGTCACCTTTCCATTCCTGTAGGGAGGTAAAGCAGGTCGCAGCTTAATGACATTTTTTTTGAAAAACGGCTTGGATAAATACTATTCCATGCAATGATAGTCTTTTTGTACATATGTCATCAAAAATGTTGCTGCCAAGTCATTCAACGGTAGGACTCTGCCGAGCGGCTCTTTTAGACTCATCCTGCAATTTACATGTTTCTGTATGCATACATATGGATGTACATATGTATGTATGTCTACATAGGGATGTACGTATTATGTATAGGATGCATCTGTCATCTCTTTGCACAGGTTTTCGGGGGTTTTTTTTTTGTTTTTTTTTTTTTTGTCCAGTAACAACTGTTTTAAGACCACATTTTAATCAGACGTGAGTTTTAAAACTCCAGTGAATCGGGAACTAAGAAAGGTAGATTTTGCACAGCTTCAGATTTCGGTCCGATTCATCCCCTAAACAATCAATTTATGGATAAGCTGGGGAAGGACTTAACATGTGGAAAAGGAAGCCTGGAAATAAGAGTTTTCTTTGCTGTAAAATGGAACTGAAATGTAGAAATATTACCCATATCTGCATCATTCTTGTTGTTTTGTATGTGTTTTCTGCTCACTAAGGAAACAAAGCTTGCGAGGCAAACAAAGTGATAGGGGTATCGGTTATTGGGAGACTCCCTGGTAGAAACAAAGAACTTTGTTCCTTGACCTCGTGCCGTGGCGTGCGCTTCCGCTGTGAGCGAAGCAAAGCATCTTCCAACTGTCGGGCACTGAAGTGGCTGTCAGACAGTGTAAATGCTAACTCAGGGTTGGGGAAAGGTCTTCTGGTTTGGTGTTTTTCATGTAGAAAGACGGTGTTTTCTGAAGCACAGCAGGCACGAGAACCCCTCAGCATTGCCATGCAGCACTGCTTGGGGCTGCTGTTGCCGCCTTTTGTCTAACAGCCCTGCATCCAGCTCTACAAATACAAATGAGCTAGGTCAGAATATTTCATTTGAGTTCATAAATAAAGATAATGCCATATAAAAGTTGCATAAAACCAAATCTACATGAAGACCCCTGCTTTAGAGCTAGTCAGTAGAGAAAAATAGCCATTTCCTATGGAGTAAACAATCCCGATGCAGTATGTAAGAGATCACAAGCAGAAGATGCAGGAGGAGTACCCCAAGCACAAAATACTACTTCAGCTATACAAAATTTGTTAGCTATAACTAGCTAAAATAGGCTTAACTCATGTCCTAATAAAGCTAGCTACTTTAATAACAATTTATGATCAGCTCAAGCTGACTGCGTAACATGTCTTTTTTTTCCCCCCTCCTAATTGTTACACCTGATTTTTATAACTGTTATATACTACTTGCTTCAGGCTTCTGAAATAGCTTTTCCGTTAGTGGGATCTGATAAAGCCCTAAAAAAATTGCTCTAGTAACCATTAAGGACATGTTCTGTTAAGAGCATTTAAATGAAGGAAAAGACGTGTGCTTAGTGGACGGGTTGCCTGAAGAGGAACCTGTGGCTAATATCCACACAGTACTTTATTGTGTTTTGTTCATGATTAGGAGAGATAATGTGGAATTCAGAGCGCTTGGGGACCTCCTCCAGTTACACCACACCCCTCCGCTATCTTGAGTTTGCCTGTGTGAAGGTTTAATCACCTGTCCCATAGGGATGCTACCATATGCGTGGGTCTCTGTAGTGGTTCACACAGAGTTTTGAGATCTGGAAAATTCATCTTCCACCTCACTGTATGCTTTAGCAGACTGGTGTGACAATGAAAATATCACGTGTGTGCAGGGAGACGTGAAGTCAGGCTTCGGCACGTGACTCAGAGATTTCGCTGGCTGAGCAGTGACCGAGCTTACTTTTATTTTTCTATAAAAAGACCGATTTTGGGTGTGTCAAACAACAAATCAGTACGTGGGACAAGCAACTTAGCATGTTAAGAGGTTTACTGATTTCTCAAAAAGGGAAGTTAATATAGTTATACAAGGGTCTAGGAGGGTTGTAGGAATGGAAACACAGATGAAATGCAACCCTGGGTATCTGGGTGTTTATTCAGTGTCGTTGGTCTAACTATTGTTACTAAGAAAACCCTGCGGGAACGGTCCTAAATATTCTGGTATATCGTTTATCGCAAAGATGTTTTCTTGGTAACACTTTGGTAGATATACGGTTCACACCAAAGGGTATTTGAGAGATTTCCTGAGGCGGTGGGATAATATGGAAGAAAAGTGAATGCCAGGAAAAATTAATTCTTCTTGAAATCCTATGCATTATAGTGCTGTATTCCAGTGTTTAAACCTGCATTTTCACTTAGCGTACTGGAGCTAACTAACCGGACAGCTGAATAGGTGGTTTGTCTTTGGCTTATGCGCAGTTCAAGCATCCTAGCTGGACCGCTAGTTCATGCCAAGCGAAACATTTTTTGCCTTTGACTGTGCCAAGTACTATTTGCACCCACTGGTGTGTGGGACAGTGGTGCACAATCTGCCACTGTAGCAATGACCTCTGAGAGCTTGGGTTACAGATTCTGGTGAAGCAAGCAATAAGGAAAGGGGATTTTACTGGTGTTACTTGTTTGCTACTTTGTACCTAAAAATGCTCATAAAGGCAGTATCAAGAACGTGTTTGCCCGGTGGACTCTTAACTACCCTTACAAATGTCTTCAGAAAGATTTAAGCAACTTATAAAGAATTCCAAATATTTATATGTAAACCCTACACAAGATTCTTTTTTTGAGTAATGCACGCGTCCTTTGTGCGTCCCTATAAAGACACTGTACCTGGAGGTCAGCAGGGAGGGGACTGGCGGCTGTGGACTTGCCCTGGCATTGAAAAACACACGTGGTCACCACAATTCAGTGCACGCCAAGTATGGGAAGACTTTCTTTTGAGCTATATAGATGTGTAAATATTTTTTGTAGATTTCAATCTTGATGGCAAAATGAAAGAAATCGTGAAAGTGGGAGAACTATAGACGTAAGCCATTTCTCAGCCTGCCCTCCTTTACTTGGAAACACAGAGGTTAATAATTCACATTTCTGGTCACCTTTTTGCTGTTCCAGTTGGGATCCTTTCTCTGAGTGTCATTATAACGTCATTTCTTCTGGAAGGTTTGTTCTGGTTTCATGAGCCTGCCTACAGGTTTCAGAGGTGCAAATTACTGTCAAAATGCGTACTAGCATAAGCCAATATAAATTTAAAGAAGTCCATAATACAAGTATTAGTCACCAGCATTGCTTATCAGAGGAAAATAAGCTCTTGCGGACACCTCTCCACAAGGATGCCAAGCCATTTGGTAAGGCATTTGCATGAACTGACCAGAGTCAACAGTAGTTTTCTTTCTCAGTTATTAAAATAGTTGGTGCTGACAGGAAAAAAAAATATATACATATATATATATATATGAAAAAGTCTAAGAGTTAGTTTACTGGTTCCTAATGTATTTGCTGGGGGGGGTCCCTTTGGGTCTCTTTTGAGATCTCATTCAGTGCAATATACACCACGCCTTCATTTTGTGGCTTATCTGAGTATCCCAAACCCTTTTGCCAGCTCTATTACAAATTTCCCTACCTGTATAGCTTCTGAAGAGGGACCACCATCTTTTTCCACCATGTCCGGTTGGTAACTACGATGTCAAGCATCCTTCTACTGCCAGGCGTTCTCCTTCCTCTTGTAAGGCTCTACCACAGCCATGCGTTTTGGAGCTCTTTGTCTGCAAGGCTCGCGTTTCAGAGCTCCTTCGCTTTCTCAGAATTATTTTCTTTCCCGTTTGTTGCACTTCTGTGCTATCCTTTAATGTAAGCACTGTTTACATGCTGCTAGAATTTTATCTTCAGCATCTGTCAGTTGTTCTTTAGAACCAAATTAATTTCTTACTCATTTTCTGTGCTGACAGTCCAGTTCCTCTCTGTCTAAGGCAAAGCCAGGCAATACAGTGAAGTTTCCTATATGATTATCAGCTGAACCCTCCTACTTTTTGCACTTTTCTCCTTCAAAAATGTACTGAAGGTCTTTACTATTTTTCTTGTGTGTCTTAGCTGACATCAAGTGTATAACTGGAAATAATATAGAAAAGATGTATAGCAGATCTACATCTATTCCTTTCTCCTGGTAATCCAAGTTTAGCATTCGGACTCACTTGATTACAGCTCCGTGCATCGTTATTCAGAATATTTATCATGACTACAGACTTTCTTCCACAGCTTCACTAGAAGTTTATCTTTCAGTTGAATCCGTTACTTGTCTGTACTGTTCAAAAACTGTTCAGAGAACTGCATGACAGTCATTTAATTAGTTGTTAGACTATTACTAACTCATTCTGCTTATGTGCTTGTATAACAGTGTCTGAGTTTCATAAATACCTCTGAAATTTCAAGACCTATAAAAATAACTGGTCCTTAGGGAAGCATTGCGAATGCTTTTTCCTAGCCTATTATTTTAGATATGTCAAATCACATTGGGAACCCAAATTTCACCACCCACGTTTGGAAATGGTGCGTTTCAAATATGTTTACATTGCTGCTGAGGTAGAAGAGGAGCAGGTTTGTAGAGTGAGACGGTGGGCGCTGCGGACGCAATGTCAAAAATGGTGTGCGCTTGGCGGGGGATTTACTCTGGTCTGCCTCTGAGTTCTGCTATGGAGCTTGCCATACTATTAATTTACTCATCTAGATAACTGTCTCATTAAGATCCCCAGGGACTAATCAGGCATTAGTGCTGCCACAGAGTAGTATTGCATGGTGGGGCGAGGACGTGGGGAGGGGAGGGGATGCCCCGAAATCCTCGTACCCTGGAGTAGCTGGAGGGAGGCGGCGGGTCCGGTTGGAGCATTAATGCGTCTCCACGCGTTTGAGAGCTTTGCTGATACTTCAACTTGTTGCAGAGTTCCTGGGCGTGCATGGTCAACCTGCAGCTGGGGTTACTCTGGCTGTTCCCAAACCCACCCAAACAGGCACATGGCTGCTTGGGCTGAGCACAGCTGCTGGGTGGGAGGCAGCTGCACGGCCTCCTAAAAGATTATAGCCTTTTTTTTTTTTTTTCCCCCTATTATTTTCTAACCAGCAATAACTGAACTACTTCTCCGTGCTGTCTTGATAATGAATAGCCTACACTGTTCTTGCCATGTACGAGGCTGTTCTCCTCACCTCCCGCTGCACTGCCTGCGCACCCAAGTTTATACCTAAGCAAAATTTTTACTCGAGATTCCCACCAGCCAAAAAGCCTTACAGCCACTATTGCTAAGGAGCAACGGCCTTTGCATAGTAGTCGATTTATCCTGATGGGTTGTACTAATTAAAGTTGTTGGGGTTTTTTTTTCAGAAGGAAAAAATGAACACATTTTATATTAAAGATACAAATTAAATGACATGCCAAGTGTTACCTCCTGTCATAAAGTGTAAGTGTGCACATTCAGCAGTTTTTCCATGCCTGTATTGGAATGTCTTCACCTAAGGCAAATTGTTTCCACATACATCCGTGTCAGTTCTACATTCATTCAGCCAGAGAAGTTTAGGTAATGAATTTTACAATATGTAGGTGAAAGGTAATACCTAAAATATCTGGAGCAAATTATGTTTTTTAGGACACACTGATGTGAATCTGGAGTTATCTTAATGTCTTAAACATCCATCTTGTAGTAAATATTGAAATTAATTAAGTAGCTGAAATTTACTCCAGCTTTTCCTACTCTTTTACTTTAAACAGCAGTATTCATAAATACAGTCAAAATTCCGTGGATTAGATTTTTATTCCCTGTGCCGCCCCCCACCTCCCCAAAGCATGGATTTCCCTCCTTCATTTTATGAAGAGTTTAGAACCAGATATTTTTCCTTTCAGCTTACCAAGGGATTAATAATATAAAACTTGGCAAGGAAATTGCCGTCTGCGAACTGGAGTGAATATTACTTGATGTAATCCAGATATAACAGCTCCTTGTGCAAGCTGTACCTTTTGCAGCATAAAGAACACAGGCACGGTTTAGTGGCCTGTGCAAATAGAGAGGAAGCAACTTTTAATTTGTAGGCATGAAGGAGGGGTTTTTTTTCCCCTGCTTTAGGCAAGGTATATTTAACAGTCAGAAAATAGGATTTAAAAATAGTTCTAGTCTGGGGAGGGGAATGCACTTAAAAGAATATAAAATTTGGGGTTGGGTTGGTTTTGGGGGTTTGGGGGGGAGGTTGTTTGGTTTTGTTGGTTTGGTTTTTTTTTTTGCTGATGCCTTCCAAATTGGTTTGCTCTGGACTGAGACGATTCAGACCTCAGTGGCTGCCGTGCCTTTTTGAACGAAAATGAAGTTAGCAGTTTCGGGCTGTGCCCGCCGTGAAAGCACAGCGGCAGCAGCTGAAATCTAGAGGCAGACAAGATCTAGAAGGATCCGCCGCATCCCTGCTTATAAGTACTCCTGAGAGGGGAGTAGGGGGGAAGCTGTCACCATGCTTTATATCAAAACGTTGTCGGTGTGAAGTGTGAGGTCAGAGAACAAGTCTGCGCTTCGTTGCCTTCTCTTTCGCTGGAAATGGAGTCCTGAAATGGAAGCGTTGCTCCCTTCCGCCGTACGCTGCTCAAAAGAAATATCTTTGCTTCCTCAGCTGGGGTGTGCAGGGGGGGTGCCTATTATACCATTATTCGTCTACTATCATTTTAATCTGAACCTTGAAGTTATTTTCCCTGTACATACTAAATCACCTTTCTGAGGCTTTTTTTTTTTTTGCATATACCAAAGTATCTGTACTTCCCTGTCTATACAGCAATGATGTGCACCATCACTTGAATTTGATCCAAGGATCTCCAGCTCTGTTTTATATATCATTCATTTGCACAAACCAATATCTGCAAAATATCTTTCTTCATCCTCTAGGGGAGGGAAATGGATGAGGTACTTAGCTCTGGATAAAGTCATTTTTACATTTTTCTGGTGCTTAGCATTCATTGATATGGGTGTATAAATTCATTTCATCCCAGAAAACTGCTTGTCTCGGAGTGGTTGAGTAGTGGATGTGAACTGCTGTACGATGCAGTTGTGATCTCGCCTCCAAAGGTTGGTGTTAAATCGCTGCCTCCAAACCAAAGATGAGACTCGTGTAAAAATGGTTTGATGCCTTTCCGTGAGCAGGTTGCTCTGACACCTCTGAACAGAAGCTGCCAGCCCTGGGTTTTACTGATAGAAACCAATTCTCTGAAATGCATTAACTTGCTTGCCCAGCGAAGGACAATCTCCTTCATTCATGTGCACAACATAAATAAAAAAAAAGAGCAGCACAAGGTAGTAAAATCAGCCAGACCAAAAGAAAAAAAAAATTTAAAAAAAAAAAAAGGCATGTTCCAGTTCTATCACTTCATAAAGCACAGATATCCAAAAATGAAGAAACGGGGTGTGCAAGGTAGTTTTTTTTTTTCTTTACAGGCTTTGGAGAATTTTGCTGTAATTTGCCAATGGATTTTGTAGGTTTTATGTTCACAAGCACTCATTTGTTCACCAAAACCTGGATGTGCTTTGGCAATGGGTACATCACATGATACGCGCCTTCTGCTGAGGTTTTTGGGTGCTGTCTTTAATAAACACTAACAGCAGCTGCATATAATGCTAACTGCTACGCTGCCTAAAAATTATAAATACTATGGTATACTGTTACATACTTTAGTTACCTTTTCTCCTACAAATTAAGTCAAACGTACCCTTAATATTGCAATAAAACAGAAACAAAAAACAGTCCTTGATTACACTCCTAGAGAAATAAATGGGAGCACATTATTTAAGATCAAGCCCGTAGATATTAGAACTTTATGGGGATGTCATTCGTTGCTAAATACCTTTGAAATTTCTTTAAAATTTTGAAAATTCTTTAATGCTTATGGATTATTATGCGCTACACATTACTGGAACTCGCTGTACATAAATTTGTGATATCTCTACCATTAAGTACTACAACAAAAACCAAACTTCTTAAATTATATTTCCTCTCACTGATCTGGTAAAAAGTTAACCTGCTTACCAGGATGAAACATAGATTTTTTCATATATATATATATATTAAAAAAAAAATACAGTATATTTAGTATATACACTATTATAGTGTATCTATACTATTATATATAGTATGTATAGTTTGTGTATGTGTAGACATGTATATATATATATAGTTACTGCAAAAACTTTGAGTTTTGAGAGACAATGGGATCTTTTCTGTAGCTGTTTTTCACTGTTTACACAGAAAAACTTTATAGTCTGGAAATCTCTTGAAGAGAACATCAGGAGGAGATATTTTTTATTAAATTCTCTAGGCTTTTTCTGGAACTTATTTGAACTATTAGGATTTTTTTTTTTTTTTCCTTAAGGAAAAACAGCAGTGTTGATTTTGGGCTAAACTTCCTTCAAAAGCTATGTATAGTCGCAAATTCAGCAAAGTATTGTAGCACATGCTCGTGCCTATTTCCAAAACCATTTCAAGCAGTGTTTGACTTGGACCCTATATATTCCTTATGCAATTAGTATACTCCGGCACCACAGTGTCGCACACATTCTTGCATGCATTTTGCCCTGACTATCCCTCTCCAAAAGGGAGTGCTCCACACTTTAGGAAACAGCGAACTGAATGCTGATTTTTATGTCCACAGCGCAAAGGAGGAGGAAAAAACCCATCCCTAGCAGCATGGGGGGCTAACTTTCCATCCGAGTGTCAGAGGGAGCGCTCTCCTATGTGGAATTAAACATGCATCTGGCTTTGCAATGTGTTGAAAATGCAGTTGTATTGGAAGTTTTTTGCAGAGGGGTATACCTGAAAAGTTAGGCAGAAAGACTTTACCCGAATGCATTCTGCAGCCGTTACACCTCGCAATTCATTCAAGCAGCTGCCTTTCCTCCTAAAGCATTTGCCTCTGGAGATTGCTCACTGTTTCCTTTCTTCGGCACACATGCTTGGCAGTTGATTCATTCGTTAGTGTTATTATTTGCAAAAGTACCCTCTTAAACTTAAATTTTATGATCATCAAAAGCAAAACAAATCACATACTTTTCCATAAGTTAAAACCGCTGTGCTTAATGCTTATTTTTCACTCCTCGTTTGTGTAGTTTTCTGTCGGCATTTTGCATGCTCAGGCCTTTTTTAGCGAGTGGGACGATAAAGGTCCCGTGCGCTCGGGGCAGTGGCTGCCTGAAAGTAATTTGGCAGTAACGGCAGAGTTGTGACTCTGGTTCAGATACCCTACGAGAACTCTTTTTCACCCTTCTGTTACATTTCTTTAAACACAACAGCAGTAATACCAGGGCTTGGAGTCAGTCCTGGCACGACGGGCAGTTGTCGCTGCCCTTTTAATGCTGGCACGGTTAGAGGCACGTCAGCGACGGCTGGCTATAGCGTGACCCTGCAAGGCCTTCCACGGCAGAGAAATGGCTGGAGGCTGAAACCCTTGCGTTATTTTCAATCTGTATTTGCACTCAGTTATTTGTGCTGTAATAAATAGGGAAACTTTCCAGCGGTGGTGAACTTTTCAGGACCAACCACACTGAATTCAAAGATGATGTACTAAACTACTCGTGCGAAGCTCGGGGTCACGTTTCGCCAAGACTGCGAGGCTGTTTGTGTCATTAGAAAAATTACAATTGTGTAACTGAAGGAGGATAACTGCACGTATAAATTTGCTTGTATATATGAAAATCGGTTTGTGTTCATAGTTATAACCGTTCCTCGGGCAAAAAACGCCATGTGCTCTTTCATACAGATACGGCTTTACAAGCTGAGGTTTTTGCGATACTGAGGCAAAGTTGTTGCATAATAATTAAAAATATATAAAACCCTGTTTTATTTTTCTTTGGTAAGTTAACTTTTATTCCCTTTTCACAAGGTTATGTCACTACGTATAGCACAGGGTATTTTTAATGGAACGACAAGTGTAAGGCTATCACGCGTTAGCACGAGTAAGACAAGTGTTAGCCTTCCTGATCATTGCTTTTTCCTCCTTTCCTTCAACCTGTTAAAAATTGCCACCAACTACATCTCCCTTCCTGCTGCATACACCATGTCCCATACCTCTGCAAATTTCTTCTTTATTAATATGCAAATTTAAGCTCATGGTTTTCCTGTCAGCTTAGTACAACCGGTCTCTCACCCTCCAGAACTTTGGGCAGGTTTCTCAACTGTGCTGTTACAGTAAGCATGACACAAATGGCTCTAAACCACCTCTCACGTTCCTGCCTTTGGGACAGCAGTAGCTACCTTTGGACACAGGTGTTTGCTTGGTACCCAGAAGAGCTTCAGCTCCTGCTTTACAGCAGGTCAGTGCCAAAGGGATGGAGTGGGATGGGGCATCGTCACCTCCTCGTACCACAGCTTGTGCAGAGTGGTACTGCAGTCTCCGGACACAGAACATGCTGTAGTCTTATTATTTTTAATTTACAATCCTTAACATCTTTCATGGGAGAGTAAGGATACCCTTTTGTCTTCTTCTAAAGCCTTCACTTTAAAGCATGTTTTGCCCGAGAGCAGCCTCGGATAAACCGGAGGAATGTGCTCTGTAAAGCCCAGCAGTTGCCCAACGAGTTGCCACCGCACAGCAATAACGAGACATCGAGCTCAGAAACTCAGAAGTGAGTGTTTCCAGTTGCGGAATATCGCAGTCCTGGCACTTGGCCACCAGCCTGTGCTTGGGCTGGTTTCTTTTGTGCTGAATGTCAAAAGAATGTGAGGATGTTTATTCCAGGTTGGTTGGTTGTTTTTTTTTTTTTTATGAGTGAGCAAGTCCTGCCTGTGGGGCTGCATTGAGGTTAAGTACATCTTTAGTTTTTATTCTATAATTAGTGGAGAAGGGATCTGGTAATAGAAGAGGGGGAAGAAGAAAGGACTGAGCAGTGCAGTGTTCACACAGATTAAAGGTTTACTTTGGCAAAGTTCATGAGCATGACGTGTATTTGCATCACAGGTGTTTTCCCAAAGCATCTCAGCTGCCTAGACAAGATGTAAAGGCAGCAACTCATCCATGTGCTCCCTCCTGCTGGAGTAGGGCCAACATTTTGCTTAACCACAAAATAACTCATTCAGGGAAAAAAAAAAAAAAAAAAAAATCCACCATGCTGTACTCTCAATTGTTTTCAATTACAAAAGTGATTCTTGGGGCCAGGATTATTCTAATTTAGGCTGTCAGGGTTCATTCCATCATCACAGAAAACATAATCCTGAAGCTCAAGTCCAAGGCAGAGGGAGAAGATCCAGGGTCTGCTCTGAGCCTTGAGCGAGTCGCTTTTATCTTTAGCTTTTCCCTTGCAGAATGACAGCTGAGCTCCCACCTCTCTCTCGTCTTTCTTGGATTAGATCTGCCGGGAGCTTGACCTTCTGGACCAGGGGACATCTTTGACAGAGCCTGCTGCTGGCCAGTGTTCATACTGTTTGGGTCTGACTGACCACTGCAATAGCAATCATAAATAGAAGGATTAACAAGCAATGTGTAAAACTGAGGACAGTAATGGGAACTGTTGCTGAGGCTCATCGTGTTGCTGTAAATGTCTCTAAAATCCTTGAATGCAAATTTGTATGGAAACTTGCATTGTGCTGGGAATACGATCTCTGACCTGTAGAAGAAGTACGAACGTACTGAGACAGTGCAGTGTAATGAGGTTGCCATATTTTAGCTGAAACAAGCACTTTTTGATTTGCTTGTTGCTCTGGAAGCTGGAAACCAAGTCAGACACTCTCCTCTGCTGTTGAATGGGACCGTTTGTAAATGCCTGACACGTTAGTTTTCTGAATCTATTCCAAGAATTACATCAATCAACAGTACATGCTTATGCATAAGAGTTTAATTTGGTTAGTGTTGATGAACTGGTTTAGTGATGATGGCACAGTTTATCAATTATTTGCAACTCATAATCTGATGTTGTAACAATCTTGTGTGAGTACCAGGGTGGTTATTTTCTGTGACATTTTCACAGCTTAATACCTTTAATTAATACATGTTTACTGCCAAGTGAGATGTGGTTTGGGGCATAACATTTTATGAAGCAACGCAGGAAGTCACAATAGCTGTTAATAACAGAGACTGACAGACAGAAGGCTCTTGCAGAAAGTCAGTATTAATATTTTCAAGGGTTTGGAATTTTCTAAATTGTTATGCCGTGATCCTCGAAGAGGATATTAGACGATGAAAGGGAATTACTATCGCCATCTTCACCGTTTAGTATGCGTTCAGGATATAACGAACCCATCCAAATCGTATAGAGAGCAAAGGCATGATTTAGCAGGCATTTGCTTCAACACAAGCGTTCATGATGGCATTTTATTACAGGGGTGATAGGAAGTTGCTGATATTAGATGAAATGTTTGATTTGCCCCACAGAAGCTCTGTTGTCGCGGGCTGGCTATGCAACGCCAACTCTGCCACCAACTACGTGCCCCATCCTGTCAAGGGTCAAGGAGACCGTGGTGGGGGTAGTTATGCAGAGCTGCTCTACCCAGGGCTCCCTCACCACAGCAGAGCTGCGACGAACCCAGCCGAGCAAGACCGGCGGATCCTGACCACGCTCTGTGGTCTATAAAAAGTCATTGGGAGTTCCCATCCTCGGTTTTTAATGAACTTAGAAATCTGTACAATTAATTAGGCCCCGAAACTGCAAATGTACGTGAAATTTTACCCTGTGAAGTTGCCCTGCTGGCTTTGAGGGGATGGTTTCATTAGGAAAGATGATAGCAGTGCACATGCTTATGTTATTAGGACCTTTAGCCTTTAATGAATAATGTATGGCAGCCCTGTAGTGATATTAATTTTCATGTCATTTCTTGTTCAATGCATTATGGATAACACATCGTTGCAGCGTCAAGGGGAAACGGTGGTTTGATATTAGTTTCAGCCCTTTGAGTTCTGCCTTGCAACCCTAAAAAAGTGAGATTTGTATGTAAGCGGGAGAATAAATGACAGACTAGAAACCCTTTCGCTTACACGTTACAATAATGTTTTGTATGTTCCTGGGGAACTAGCAGTTAGGTCAGTAACTCGCATCCCGTATCTCGCAGAACTGAAATGACGCTGTTCAAAGTGCTGCTTGGGTAAGAGGAGTCTGAAGAAGGGTGCGTTCAAAAGAGAGGGATCTGCAGGGCTGATCAGGCGGTGCAACTTCGTCTTGAAATTGAAAGGTAAAAGAAAAAGAATGGATGGCACGCAAGCACGTGTTTCACTTTAAAGTGACAAAGAGCAGCAACTCTGTTCCAGGAGACTTAAATAAATTCTCCTGCAGTATTACAGTGTCAGTCAAAAGCATCTAGCATCTAGGAGGACAAGGCAGCTGTGGAAGCTCTTCTTACTAGACGTGAAACAACTGAAGAGCTGGCAGAGTAAGGTCCATGTGCAGTCATCAGCTTTGCTGCTGCTGAGGAAATATCCTCTATGCTTTGGCATCTGGCCCCCGAGGTTGCTGGCCAAGCGTAAGACGATTTACCACTGGAGTGAGGCTGTTTGCCAGATGGATAAACCCCTCCAAACCGAGCTCAGACTTTCTGACGTCTCCTGCTTCTGCCTGTGCTTAGCTAAGAGCTGCAGCTGGGACATTGTTGAAGGGCCCGGTAATGGGAAATGGAATATGGAGAGCGTAGCTGGTACCTAGGGAGAAGCATGCGATGCCCAAGCGTCCGCTCCACCTGACTTCTGCGCAGGATTGCGGCATGGTACGTGCAGTACCTGCAACGCCTTCTGTACTCCTAGGTACTTAATCCTGAACTAATTGCTGTCTAATCCGCAAGGGTGTTGAAGCCACAATATAGTCTTTATAATATTGGGAATGATATATTATTCTCATGGAGTGATAATACAGTATTACATGTGCAAATATACGTGTATATACATGTACATATATATATATATATAGTTTGGGGGATTACTACATGTTTCACAATTACTAGTTAGGATCATTTTGTAGAACAGTGAGGAAAGGGAAAATGAAAACAACCTCCCTCCCTTTTAAAGCAAATGCTTTGGAATCAGGCACATAATCATACCCTTTATTTTTAAAGCTCTATCTTGTTTGAAAAACACGTGCAAAACCAACTGCGTAATGCTCATTTTCTTTTTCCAGAATGGAGAGTTGACGCTCCTGGGATTTCAGCCTGTGGTAAGGCTGTTTTAACCCTGAGGCTTAAATCACAAAGCCACTACTATGCTTCGATCTGCTATGCAGCTTTACCATCCCAATGGATGGCTAGCAGTTTGCAATTGAGAATTAACACGATACGGCTTCTTCTGTTACTCCCGTCGTTTATGTATGGCTCCTTTTGTTAGTCCTGTCACTTGTTAAAGCAGCAGGTATTGCTCTCCCTGTCAGGAGCTGGGATTTGGATCTGGGCACACATTTTAATTCTAAGCACTGCTAGAAGCTTGCAAGGCGTGCTTCTGTAACCCCCTGCTTGTTTTGTAACGTACCTCAAGCGGCATCTCTCCTACGTTACTGTATACTGCAGGCTTGTAATAGAAACGTGCCAAGGGTTCTTGCTGCTGGTATCCTTCTTTCTTGAGAGGAGGAAAGGACAGATTTGAGGAGGTGAGCCGTTGAGGAGAAGTGGTTGTCCCCCTCCCCTGGAAACAGCTGGGGAGGGGACAGGCCTGTCTCAGAGTCCAGGGTTGCCATCGACCAGCACTTTTCTTCTTTCTGCCAGATGCTCCTTTTCCGGCACTGATCTGTCCACGGAAGGACAGCAGGCTGAGACCAGGAATAAAGCCTCATTTCTTTGCTTCTGGCTGACTGCTGAACCGGGTCGCTGGTGCTCTGGGTGCAAGCTAAACAGATGAACAAGTGTTTTGGTCCTCAACGCTCCCATTCTACCTTGAGCTGCAAGTTTTCACAGTTCGTGTGTAATTAACTTGCTTCAGAAGTCTCAAGTGAAACTGATTTTAACGGGAAGGAAACTTGCAACAGGCATTGAGGTTTCTGTGCATCCAGGCTCTGAGGTTGTTCCGTTGTCATAAGGAATAAATTATCTCTAAAGGCTAACAGCAAATTCGGGGCTCTGCTGGCATATTTCTTCTCATATTCGAAACAGAGAGAAGTGCTAGAGCCAGTTTTTAAATTGTACTTGTCCTTCGCTGTAATGGAAAGCAAATACCCGTCAACCCGATAACAAAAGCTATAGAACCAAAACCAAGGGGGGTTGTCAGGGCTTTGTACCCAAAGCACTCAATCTGTAACTGCATGAGAAAACAGGGCACTTGTGTTTTTAGGATAAAAACCTAATGTTTTGGAACCTTATCTTGATGTACCTACAGGTTATTATTTTGATTATTTAATAAGGAATCGAGGACCTAAGTTCAAGTAAAACTTGAGCAAAATATTAAATTGGTCTGTATGCTTACCCAATTAGATATTTAAAGCAAGCAACACACCTCACACCAGGCATTTGATCTCCAAATACTCCAGAGTTGTGCAACAGAAGGAAACAGTCTCTAAAGACTGAAGCCTGATGGAGAGGAACAAAACAAAATAATTAAAGCTTTCCCATCAGATTCCTTTATAACAAACTGTGAAATGTCATTGCTCTCACTGCCAGTCACGGTTTTCTTCTAAAGCTGTTATAGGTTGAGATAAGTTATTTTATGTAAAAATTTAAATTTGGCAGCTAAGACTAAACTGCAGTTGCATGGAGAAGAGCTCCAAGCATGTTGATATTTCACGCCTACTTCTGCACCTGACTACCACAACCAGCACTGCTTAAAAATGTCAATATGGGGAAGTTTAGCTTCCTAACTATTCTGTGATAAAGGTTAATAACTTTAAAATACAGAGCTGGTCTTTGGGCTTTGGGTCGGGTTTTTTTACATGAACGTAAACCAAAGACTATCTCAACATATTACCATAGCTAAAGAGGAACAGCAGAGAGGAAACATTGCACCAAATTCTGTCTTCTAACTCATGTCAGGAGAGCAATAATTATGGCAAAGTGAGTGGGATCTGTGAAAACAAATTCAGTCTTCCTTGCAGCCACCATAAAAAGCTCTTGAAGGGTGATGAAATAAATTAAGACTAAAGAGTATCCTTGGCAACTTTAACTGTAGAGCCAAAAGGTTGTAACTCGTTGCTGTTACTACAAAGTTTTTGCCCGTACAGCTACCATGGACTTACCTAAGACCCATCACGTAAGCATCAACTGAAGTGCCTGTTGCTTAAGTTAACCTAAGGTATTCGACCGCAAATACAACCGTCGGCAGGTCAGGCCACGGTGGGACTTGTGGGGTGTTGGCGATGCTGTAGGTCTCGCTGCAAGACCAGAGTTTAGAGGGACAGCCTTTTCCTCAGGACCTTTGAAGCAAAAACAGCTGCTGTTGCAAAGGAGCAGAGGGAACTTGAAAAGTGAGAAATCAAAAAAATTTAGGGCCTGGCGAATACGTATCGTGCGCAGCTTTGCATCACGAGCAATCAGTGAAAAGAAGCACCAGCTGTGCTTCAGTGCTGACTGCCCTGAGTGGCTCAGAAGAGCGCGCGTGTGCCGGTGTAGCGTAGCGCAAGAGGACGGGCGGCCGCTTGGCACCACTGCCCTCCCCTCTGCCTTCTGTACCTTCCGTAGAAACTTGAGTTCACCTTTCAGCACATCATTTCCATGGGCATCCTTTGGCGTCCCAGAGCAGGTGAACCTTACTGCTCAGTACGTGCAGGCGGTTCCTGATACTGTGTGGATTTTAGATGTCCAGTTCTAAACCTGTCACCCGCCGTTGTTACGGAAGACAGCGACGTTTCAAAAATATCAACTTGCATTTTCTGCAGGAGAGTTTTTGTTTGTTTTCTTTAGGCAGCTGTATCTTACACGTTAGAAGAATAAACAGAAACTTTCTTATTCCTGAAAACTGTCTTCAAGCCTGAAGGCATGCCAAGAAAGGAAGGAACTCCAGTTTCTGTGAGTCAAACACACCCGTGAGTCTGTGTTCATATGCGTACCTGTTAACTCTGTATATGTGATTTTTATCTTTTCTACCAAAAAGCTGGTAACTCCAGAATGGTCCTAGGTAAGACTCCATGGAGGACTTAAAAATAAGAGAGGAACCATGGAAAAGAGAAATTTGCTAATAGTGTAGCCCTTGGGGTTAGCTGGAGCTCCGGCGAGAGGTCTCCCTTTGCCGCTGCGTGCAGGCGGTGGGACGAGCTCCGGGCTAGAGGGACTGCGGGGCAGCTGCCTTCACCTGTGCTAACGGAACGCGTTATCATTGAAACCGAGGAAAAGAAAGGACTCTCTTGTTTTGAACTACCTCCGCTGCCAGAACTGCCTCCTTCCCAGAGGAGGAAGGTTTTATGGCTAGCCTGGAGGGATAAGCTTTCACCCTATGGGGGAAATTGCCATGGATCTCCCTAGGGAGGGAGATGCTGGAGGGTGGGTGGCTGCCGGAGAAAGAGCCGCATGTTCCTGCATGCTGCACATCGGTAGCGTGGGGCTCAGGATTTGAAACGATCTGTAGTATAAGCTTTTGTCTTGAGATTTTGAAAAGCATTCACACCGATGTAATCGCAGTGAGCTAATCTGAGTGACGTTGTCTTGGGCTACGACTGAGTCTGACCCCGGTGTGTTTTGCTTCCAAGTAGGAAAGGCGTAGGAATGATTACAGTACCCAAGAGTTCTTGTGAATTATGTTTAAAATTAAAAGATACTGCTTCTACATAATGACTTACGTGCCTCGTTTTGCAGACATATGGCTCATTCTCCATGTGTTATATCATGAAAAATGTGGCTTGTAACTGCGCTGTGAAGCAAGATGTTTATGATTATAAACATAAATTACTTAATTACATCATTTTTTTAGTTTTAAAAATAAAGTGAATGGGAGCTATCAGACTGTCTTCTGGTTAGGGATGGTAACAAGATTATGTTTTACATTATATATATGAATGCATGTGTACGTGTATATATATGTGCGTATACGTACATAGCGTTCTCAGACAGCAGGATGCAGGTGGCTGTTTCTGAATCCCAAAAGCTGGGTGTATACCCTGAAGGCAAGCAGATTTGAGGAGATGATTGGTACGTAGGCTTTGTAAGGCTGGAAAACTGCGCCAGCAGTGCAATCGGTCAGTAAAAAAATATTCGTAAGAAACAGGTTGTCTAAACCACGGCAACAGCTCTGTAGCTTTCTTAGTGACAGGTTTGATTTCATGGCTTTTCCACATGTCACCCTAAAACCCAAACGAGCCCAGAGGGCTGCTAATGAAATGAATCCCTTTTTCCTGGAAAAGTCTGTTCCGGGAGCGCTTGGCGCTGCCGACATTGGTGTCAGGAGGACTGTGAAGTAGGAAATATTTATTTGTAAGCGTAACTGAGTCTTGCGTGCTGCAGGAGGGCTGCTTTGGGGCTGGGAGGGTGGTAGGACACGGTCCCGTCTCAGGTTAGCAAAAGTGGGCTAGTGGGACCCAGACCTCCAGAGTCTGCGGAAAGACACCAGAAATCTCACAGGAAAGACATCTGCTGTGTCTCGTCATCTCGAGTTGTTTGAGAAACCCCAGAGGAGCTTCAGAGATTTGGCAGAAAAGGTAGATAAGATGCAGCCAGGCACGTTGGGACTAGAATTCAGTGCTTGGCCCTGGAGATGGGGCAAGGAATCAGAAAGCAGATATATCATTTCTTCAGATATACTTCACCTCTCTCTCTTTGCGTAATGCTTCAGCAAGTATTCACTACGCTGGAAACTGTCAGTGTCTTGAGGGTTAGTTGCCTTTCTCCTTCTCTTGCTGGTGAAACATGCAGCCACAAGTGAAAGGCTGGTTGGTCAGATCACGCTAATGACAAGAAGTGTTGCAACTCACACTAACGAACTTCACCGTGAACCATTGTTTTCCGAAGAGTCCTGCCTATGTGAGCTGCGGGAGGATCCTAAATAAATATAGGCACCAACAGGACTCACACCCCATTTTCAAGGTTTGCAACCCGGCCAATTAAATACAATACGTCCGTCTGCACCAGCTGCTAAGAAACATATTAAGACCAAGCCCTAAGACTAAGGTAACTTGATGTCTTTTTCAGCCATGTTTTTGATAAAATCCTTTGTATACTTTGGACACGAAGTGTTGTCCCCACGCTGTTTCAGTGGGCCCAGGAGACTGAAGTAACCAGGGTGAAATCAAAGCACACAAAGTTGCAGGCTAAAGCAAATCCAGGGTGATAGTTCTCTTCGCTTCCACAAAGCCAATCAGTTTAATACTGAACAAAACATTTTCATAGATTTAGATTTCTTTCTCCAAATGAGGGCAAAATCTACGGGTGAGATGATATTAAAGATTAGACTTGCATTAATATTTTATTATTTTATTAATATTTTATTTTAAAATCATTTTCTTAAGTATCTTTTAAGCCTGGTTAATTTTGACAGTACATTTAAAACTATCTATGCAGAAATACCTGAACCAAAGATTCGTCCTATGTTCCGTATATTTAGGTGTAATTGTATTACATCTCAACAGCCAGGAATCTCTTTGCAAGAAATCTAAAGGAAGTAAAGAACTACTGAGAAATGAAACAGATCTGTTGTTCTGGCACCAAGAAATAGCTTGACAATTAAACTGCATTTAATACCAAATTTAAAAAGCAAACAAAAACATTTCCTTTACAGACATAAGAATGATAAATACAAATGCCTGATGATTTTGTTATGCTTTCAACGGGCAAAACATTGCCTAGCAAACTCGTGCTCGGTTCCCGTTGTTTTGTAGTAATAAGGGAATCGGTGTTAGAAACATGGCTTGACTGATCAAACAAGAACGACTGGAAAAGTTCTTTGGCAGAGATCAGTCTACGCAGGAACTTGGCCTGTGTACAGTGAAAATACACTTACAGATGTATAAATTACACAGGTTGGGACAGCGCTGGTCAAAACCTTCTATACTGGAGTCGTGTGGGAAAGAAAGTCTAGACTTCGTAGATTAACTTACCTTCACCTAAAATCATGCAATCTAGAATTTGCCTAAAACCACATCTGCGCAAGTACGCACACAGAATTTTGTAACCAGTTCCGTTAAGTAGATGTTCCAACAGAGGACAACCAAAGGATTTTAGCCAATTGGCTGTTGGTGAAGCTTACATATAATTTTAGTTATAGTTACCACTTTTTAAGCAACCAATGAATTAAGCCAACCAGACGGGCAGAAACAGTCTACATTTTATTAGAGAAAGTAGCTTGCAATCGAGTGTAAATTGTTACACTCCCTCCTACATTTTCATAGCTGCAAGCAAACATAATCAAACAAGAATCCAAATTCCTAATTATTGGCTCACAAAGCCCCATCAAAATAATTGGATTTATTTAATAATTTTAGCCAAAGACATCGGCTTTTCTGCTGGGGAGACAAAGCCAGGGTGGGAAAGGAGTAATGCAGGATTGTCATTCTTGGGAAAGACAGGGAACCGTGTGGAAGGCAGGAAAAAGTGGAGAGCTGATAGCGAGAGGGGGTTTGTGTATTACAGGTTACATATAAATCCCTAATACATTATATATCTTTCTCGAAAAGATTTGGAGTCAGATTTCCTTAGCTGTGCCCTTTTTGGTGGTTGCGGCTGGAGAGCCTGCGGGGTTATACAGTGTCCATGCCCACTGCGGACAGTCAGGTCGTGAGGGCTTCTTTGGTCCTACGTGCTCAGTCCCAAGTGGAGATTCCAAGGCATCTAAAGACATCACCAAGGAAAAAAAGCTGTTCAAGCAACACACAGGATACAGGGAGAACAGAGTGAGAACTCCTAAATCTGCTCAAAACTCTCCCGTGGCTCTGTCTGTGCTCTGTGCCTGCCCAGGGAAAGACACCGGGACCGCCAGAAACCGGCTCACGTTTGGACACTGTGGAAGAACCTCATATGGACAGCAAGGCTGAAACAGCTTGGTCAGCCGCCAGCGCGAAAGCCCTGTAGACGGGAGCTCTGCCAGCATTAGCTGTACTACAAGGCAGCCATTTAGGAAGATGACAACAGCTTTTCCAGGTACCATCTGTTTGTTTCCTTCTGGGTCAAGCCATCTCCCCCTGCCCTCAGCACACAAGTTCGCACCCCGGCACGCTCAGCGCAGCGGGCACGTTGCAGCGCTCATGTGGCACGCTCAGACCTCCCTTCGTGGTCTCAGCTCGTCACCAACAGTGATGTTAGCCACTGCCGTATCCCCTCTTCTCAAAGCTTCCCTGGTCCGTCCCTTCCTTTCCAGGCAGCGTGTTTCAGCCGTGCCCCGCGTGCCCTGCCCAGCTGAGCCCCGCGAGATGCAGCCCTGCCCCGCACAGGGACCCGGCATCTGGCAAGGGGTGTCCAGTCACCTGCCCAGCTGCTAAGCCTGGGGCCTGAGATTAATAACAATACTATGTTAATAATATTACTAATAATATTGTTTTATTATTTAAGTAATTATTTAATAATATTTAATAATAATGGTGATAGTAATAATGATGATGATGATAATAATAATAATAACAACAACAACAACAACAACCACCTTCTGCTTGCCAGGCTAATGTCTTTATCTGTTTTACTCGATGCCCAGCTGCTCCAGCTGCAGTGTCCAGCCCCTGTTGAGGGGGTCAGGGAGGGGTGTCTATACTTACTCACTTCAGCAGATTCCTCAGGGCAGCTGTTCAGTTCAGACCAGAAGTGAGTATTGATACCATTCTTCCAAATGTTTTAGTCCCTAAATGATTTTGGCCTTTAGGTATCCTATGCTATAACACCTTTCTAATCACGCTCCTTATGCCTTTCAACACTGTCCCGCCGGCGCTGGCAGCTGCCACAGCACACACCGAACCTGAGGCACTGGACGTGGCTTGGATCAAGTCGTTGCAGACTATACCCAACCCTGGACTCTGCTCCTGTTGCACCGCAAACACAAAATCTCTCCCAGGTACGCATTCAAGTTTAAAAAAAAACAAAACAAAACAAAACAAAAACCTACCTGAAAAATAATTTCTTTCACCTTAAACTGTGGTGGGGAAGGTGTTTGCCAGGCTCTTTTTGACCAGTTTCCAGCTAATCTGGCCTCCACAAATACAAATATGAAACTGTTTACATGTCTCGACTAAAGCTACATTTTTAATTGAGAGGTTTTACTAGCAGCCATAATGGATGTACCAAACTTTGACCAAACATCTGGAAGAGACCCATAGCAATGCCTGCCTTGGGTGGCAGAGGAACCTAGGATGAAAGAAAGCAGAAGAGGGAAGGAGGTATATATATAAGGGATGGCAGGGTCTTTCAGAAGGCAGCAGAAAAAGAGATTCCTCCAGTGTTTTTCTGTATTAAAAAATAAATAAATAAACAACGGGATTTTCCTGGAAAAAAAGTGACTTATCTCACTATACTGACCATGCAAGTAAGAATAACAGGCCATTACCGCCATCAGTGAAATTAGGCATTGTGTGTTTGTGGTCAAGATACTTCAGCTATGATAACGTATGCCGAGGCTCAGTATGGTTTCCTGCAAAGGCAGCCTAGGAAAAAATACGCTTAAGGATACAGGGCTTGTTTTACTGGGAAAATGCTTCGAATGTTGTGAAACTTTAGTGTCTGGGTTGTTAATGCATCCTTAAATGAAATGTTTGTTCAACTGCAAACATTTGTGAGAGGGTTTTTCATAGAAAATGCTGAGTGTTTACAGTTTGATTTTAATTCAGTGGAAGTAAGAACCCAACTTACAGAATACCCTGATGTGTCCAGTGTGAGAAAACTTAGACTTGTTTTTTCAAGTGCATGTATTTTCAAGATGAAGTCCAGGTTTTCAAGTCCAGCACTTGGAAAATAAGAAACGCACAAGTGACAAACACCATTTTCCAGCTGGTTTTCTGGCTAGCTGTAACTAGCCTCCTCCTCCAGGCTCCTCCTGTCCCGCTGTGGGTGCCAGTCGGTGTGGCACCGTTCCCCCCCAGCAGTATCAGGCATTCAGCAGTATTAACGGTTGCCGTTCATCCCCTGTTCCGTGCCGGTTTCTCCATGTGCCCTGGTGGCAACTGCTCCTCGTCCGAGTGCCCACCATGAGCCATCCAGAATCGCTGCATTGTGCTGGTCCCTTCCTGGGCTTTTCCTCCACTCATCAAAATGAGCTGGATGAGCTCAGCAAGAACCTGGACCATGCTCTCCGTCAGCCCTCTGGCTCATGGAAACCCGCTCCATATTATGAGGGATAACCGTGGCATATAATCCTTTTCACGAGTTGCTCAGCCTTCGTTTCTGAATTGTTTCAGTCCTTGGCCCGTGGTGTTTTACTGGGAAGATGTTCAAGAACTTTTCTTCTGTGATGGCTCACTCCCATCCAGTTTATGTCTAGTTACTGTACATATGTGTGTATATATAGTCATTTATGTTTAGCTCATAGCGTATTTACAGAAAGCAGCTATATTGCTTCTCAGGCTTTATTTTAGTAGGCTTAATGCAGCTAGTGTCTTCCAGTTTCTGTCATAAAAGAGATTATTCTGTTCTTATGCTTTTTTTTTTTTTTATTTGCAATACTCTTGCTGTAATAGGAAATTTGTTAACTCACTTCAAGACACAATCCAACCAGTACTTTAACAACCACAGTAATATTTACTTATTTCTGTCCAAAATATCTTGGTTGAAGTCCACTACGCTCCACTCAGATTCTTCTACAGCTGGATTAGAGTGGTTTAGTTATCCTGTGATCAACTAATATCCAAAGCTTTTACTCCTCTTCTGCCATTTAAGTTGTTGAGTTCCAAGCTCAAGGCAGAAATTCTTGCTCTCAGTTCCAGTGTACATGTTTTTGCCAGATTTCATCCTTTTTCTATTTCTATGTGCAAGTTATAATTCTTCTTTATCCTCCTTGTATTAATTATGCCTCCTAGTTTTAGGGCGCCATCATGTTTTGTTAATATCCTCTAGGTCTTTGTGCCAAAATCACTAATGAAAATATTAAATGATGTTAGTTCCAGGAACAGTTCTGGAAGAACTTGATAAATTATCTTGTTCAAGTTGGATATTCTTATGTTATTACCATACAAGTACTTGCGGATCTGCTACTGCCCCTTAGCAACACAAGTATTTCTGGAAAGAAAGACTTATCTTGATTTATATAAGGTTTGCTGATGACTTTAGGGGTAAGATTTTACCCCTAAAATCATAAATAAGCATTTCCTTGAAATAAGAAATTATAAAATCCTAACAATACAGTGTGGGGGTTTTTTGAGATCGTTGAGACAGGGTGACTATTTTGGAGACATAAACAGACCAAGAAAAACATCAGTCATCAACAAAAATGTTATTTGTAGTTGGAAACTGCCATCCTTGTAAGTGCATTTAGATCCTGCAGCACTTAATTTTTCATCACAAATCTCAAAAGTTTTCCAGTTTTCCAGCTCTGCTTAGTGCATGCAAGAGGGTTGTCGCAGATGATGAAAAATCGCAATCTTTTGATAATTTTGTTGGGTTTGAATTTCAGTTTTCAGGTCAATTGAAACGCCTAACAGCTTAAAGTTTAAAGAGAACAAATCCATAAGAATTTCGGCTGCCTGCCTGACAATGAAAGTGTGCTCTTCCCCTTTTCATTGTGAACCAAAATGCACAGTAAAAGGAAAGAGTTTTGACCTAAGTCTTTCTTTACACATTTAGTAAGTGAGTGGTCATGCTACCTTCTGCTGAAATGAAGGAGTCACAGCAGTGAACTTTGAGAGAGGGGGTGGGCTACCTTTTTAGTGGATGAAGCACATTGGTGCTATATCTTTTATCTTTATAGGCAATGAATAAATCATGAAAAAATAAGAGGTGTTTTAGTTTTTATCAGAAAATCACGATTGTACTTTAGAGTATTAAAGACATATGTCAGGATAGCTACATGGGTCAATGAAGACCCAGCTCAAATCTGAATCGTTATGCCTACCTTCAAAGAACACAATAACGTGAGCTACATATTCCAGCTGTTTCTAAAGGATGAGCTCTCCTTAGCAATCCTTTTCATTCCAATTCACTATTTAAATCTTGGTTATGATTTTGTTTTCTGGTAAGTTACTATTAGATAAAAGTTTGCACTGTGTCCTGCAAATGCAGAGATGTGTACACAAGCTAGTGTTTTCTGATTTCGGTACATTGCTCTGATGGCAACTGGCAACCATTACCGTAACACGTTTGGGATTGTGGGATAGTCATTATGGCACCAAAAGATGCATTTGTAAACCACAAGATCTTCTTACTATAGTTTCTCTAACTCATTTTTAGTGTTCTAGATGGCTATTAGAGCAGCTGTAATTAAAGAATGAAATATAGTGCAGCAGTCCTAGAGAGATGTAAAAATACTGGATAGTTAAGTAAATTGATCTGGCTGCTGTATTCATCAGTTTGTGGCAATCTGAGTTTAATTTTCACTCGTTTGTAAGATAATGGGTGTTTTTATACATATATTTTTTTTATTATTATTTTTTTTTTTACCTGCACGGTATGAAGGAAACTAACACAATGGCCCAGTCAGAAATTGAAACCACCAGAATTTCATAAGCAGAATTTTCCAGCTCTTCCATGGAATATCACAAAAGCTGTAAACAAGGCCTCGTTCTCCTCACATTGGAAATATTGGAGATGGAAAACCGATGTGGTTTCACTCTAATCCTAACTCCGTGTTAACTAATGATATCACTACCTCTAACCCGAAGGCTTTTACCATTATGTGTGGGTGTTATCTGATACTCAAGAAACAAGTTTTTTTGTGTGAGTGTTGGATTCTTAGGATGAAATTTGCCCTACGAAGAACACCAGCATCAGCGTTAGGCGAGACTTAAGGGCCATTTTGGCCTTTGACATGGAAATTTAATTAGTGCCTGGTCCTCAGGTACCCAGGGAGAGGTCTGGGCAGCGGGAGCAGAGCCAGCACGTGGAAGTTCGTTTAATTTTGGGAACTGACCAAAAACCAGGTTGCTGTTGGAGGGTGGTCTTTTAGTAGACCTAGATGGTTTCTCACTATGAGCAATGATTTAATAAAATCTGATCTCCTGTAAGGTGGTTCATAAAACATTTTGAGGTGTCGGTCTTTAATAGCTGTATCCTGTAAAAGGCGGCGTGCGGTCAGGTTATGGAAAGGATTACGTGCCCCGGCCCCTCCAGCAGCCGAGGGCCGGCCTCAGGGATCTGAAATTCCCTTCTGGAGCTCCCTGAGAAGCCAGGTTTCAAGCCTGTAGGAAATTATCTTCTCCTCAAAGTTTAGCTTGAGTTAAATCAAAACAAATCCAATTCTTTTTTTTTAGCAGAGCAGCTCTTCCAGCCGCTCACTGGAGTAGTCATTCTTATACTCTTCCGTTGCTAATGAGTGATGTTTGTTTGTGAGGTCTGCATCTCAACTGTAAATGAATTGCCATGGCACTGGGGAACTGCTCTTCTGGGGAGCCACGACCCCCTTGTCTTGGTCTTAGTGAAAATGTGCTGAAACTGAGACGCTCCAACAAAGCGTTTCAGGCCCAGGCTTTTATGAGATATTTTTGTCAGATTCTGTTCCTGTGTTCCCATTAGTGTTTGAATTCCCATCTGAATTACCTTATGGCTAGTGTAGCACAATATTGTTTGAACTGTTATTCTTTATTTGAATTCTGGTTGCATCCAGAACGATCCGCTATGTCCATGAGCTAAGACAGCACTAGAGATGGTCTCTATCCCAGAAACTGGATTCCATAAAGTGAGACCCCTGTAGTATCTGATCAAGATGTATTTCATCCCATGTGGTATCCTCATACCTGGATACTTATAATCTAATTTTTTACATTAGGGCATGAGTTCCAAGAGCACGAGATAAGCTGTGTTCCTACAACGACTTGTCCTATAAGGTGCTAAGAGGCGCCTATGAGCTCTCCAAATATAAATAGTACACAAAGTTAAGTGGCTTTTACACAGGTGTAGAGCAAATCAATGGCAGCACCAGGAAAATGTCAAGTTAGGGAAAAGTGAGGGCTTCCTAACTCCTGCTGTCTCCACAACTTGCCCTGGGCAGGCAGAACAGGCTCTCAAGCTTTTCCATCTGCAAACCCCTGCGAGGTCAAGTGAGGGAAACAGCCACTCAGTAAATGATGAGTAAGTATACATAGAAAGGAAGATAAACAACTGATTGTCCTATGCAATACATTTTGGCAGTCTGGGAAAAAGAATACTCTTTCAGCAACAAAACCAGTATGTATTTGTGGCAGCGCACAGACACGTAGAGCTATGGGAATGAAAGATTTTAATTCTTGAAATTAGGAAGACAACGATCTG
Organism: Micrastur ruficollis; assembly: GCA_034782655.1. Classification (NCBI taxonomy): domain Eukaryota; kingdom Metazoa; phylum Chordata; class Aves; order Falconiformes; family Falconidae; genus Micrastur; species Micrastur ruficollis. The sequence goes on from JAVKKW010000002.1 coordinate 23,835,660, forward strand.
TTTGCAAGTGGGGGGGGAAACTGATGCACATGGCTGTAATCTGGGGAAATATGTCACTGTAATCTAATTTAGGACTAATTTAAAAACAATACCATGGGGGGGGGGGGAAAACAAAAACAAAAAAAAAACAAAGAAAAAATGTAT
>JAVKKW010000002.1:23848125-23859640 GCA_034782655.1 Micrastur ruficollis
CGGGCGCGCAGGGCGGTTTCCCTGTGGGGTACGTATCGGCCGCTTGTCCGTGTGGCGGCCCGGGAGCCCGGCGGGGACCGTGTTTTCCTGCGGAGGCCGCTGGGCGGGGTGGTGCCGTCGGGGGCGGCGGTGCAGGCGCTGGGGGCTGGGCGCTCTCGGCAGCCTGCGCCGATTTGTGCCTCGGGCAGCGCTGAAAGGCACAGAACGTCCGTGGGGGGCCCACGCCGCCCCCCCCTGCATTGCCGGCAGCCGGGACACCCTCTGTGGGGCCGGGGCACCCCCCCTGTGTAGGGTCAGGATACTCTCTGTGGGGCCGGGACACCCTCTGTGGGGCTGGGGCACCCTGCGTGGGGCCGGGACACCCACCCCCTGTGGGGCCGGGACACCCCCTGTGCGGCTGGGACACCCCCTGCGGGGCCGGGGCACCCCCTGCGGGGCTGGGGCACCCCCTGTGGGCCCATGGCACCCACCCTGTGTGGGGTCAGGACACCCTGCATGGGGCCAGGACACCCCCACGGTGCCGGGACATCGGGCCGTGTCACCAGCCAGCACCAAGCTGGTGTTAAGGCGTAGCTACAACTTGGTAGTGACACTGACGTGCGGAAATCAGACTCCGTGATCCAGGAGATTGTAAAGCTGGTTTTAAGGCGTAGCTACAACGTGGTAGTGACACCAAATTCCGTTCGTTTCTCTGCAGCTTCTTAACCCGGCGTGAGGAGAGCGGCCAGTACCCGAAGCAGCTCAGCGGTCTGGAAGTGGGGTTAACCAGAATTCAGTAGCTGTGCGGGTAAAGCTGATGAACTAGTGCTGCTGTCAGCGAACGGGGGGGTCTGGGAGGTGCCTGGTGGGGTGAGGTGTGAGGAAACTAAAGCAGACAGATTTTTGAGAAAGAAAACAGCGAGCGCTACCTTTTAGCCGGGGAGCCCCGGGGCACGGCCACCGGGTGATGGGGGTTGCCTTCGGTCGCATTGCCTGTCCGCGTCCAGGCCGACCCTCGTCGTGCTGCTGAGGGTTATGAGTGAGTAATGACAAACGTGGACAGAAAATCCATGAGCCTGAGCCTGGGATGGTGTTCACACGGCACAGCGTTCACCTGGGACGGGGTGACTTATAGGAGCTATTGGTAGCGTTTGTTTTAAACTATGCAGATGTGAGCTCTGATGACCGAGGGCAGAGCTGCGTGTGGCGTCTGCCAGGTTCATGCAGATAACAGTGATTTAGAGACAAGAAATGCGGAGAGCTGTGATGCAGAGAATTTGCCTTGTATTATCAGTTGCCCTTTGATTTGACCGTGGTTATGAGCACGCTAGTTTTAGGCAAACCAGCGAGTTCTGCGCGTAGTTTAGTACAGAGCGCAATTTCAAGTATAAAATAGCAGCACGGGGATAGGTGTCTGCCTTAAAATGTTGAGGGGGTAAGGGGATAGTAACTCCTGGAACTCTTGCCAGCAATTTAACCTCCATTGATTTGAGATTAGCATCCTCCTCTTATGTAAAAATGAAAGAAATGAAAAAAAAAGAAGTAATAAGGCAAACCTCTAAATAACTGTCAAGAACTGAAAAACTAGGCTGAGTGTGATAAGAAAATGATGTTGTGTGTTTGATTCCATTAGGCATCTTCAACAGCCTCCTAGAATAGGAGATGTGTTTTCTGCAGAGGCCTGGCACCATCAGCACCAGGCGTTTGGATTTTTCTTTACCAGCAGTTCAGCTGTCTTGGACTCCAGATTTTTTGAGACATAAAGTTGTATTTCTCTATCATTTAGCATCATGCCTTAACATAAAGGTTTTGGGAAAACGGCAGCATAACGTAGTAGTTACAGTTTTGCAGATGATCAGGAGTGGAAATGGTCATTTTGCCCAGTTACAGCATTTACAGACACACTAGTAAAGGGGGAAGAATGTTTTCTTTGCCATCGAGCGGGAAGGTAGTAGTTGGCTTCTGTGTGGCACTTTTACGCATGCAATTGCAGGATTTTCTGGAACAGTTTGAGTTCTTTGCTGCCATTTGCAGGCTCACCTTAATGTCCTATATGTGTTCAACGTAAAGAAAAATCACTTAATTAGAAATCGGGAATAACACACAGTTTTTGTGCAAATCCACCCAGTCCATGGACACCTTTTCTTTCCTTACAGCATGCTGGAAATGGGCAGAGCCACCACACAGGGGTTTCTGGCTCATGTGGCAGCTAAGGCTTTGCTAGTGCTACTTGAGGAATATTTTGTCCCAGCTCTACGGGTTCTGTCATTCATTGCTCCAGGAAAGAGGAATGCCAGCACCATGCTGCCTTGCGGCAGGAGCTGTTGCTTACCCTCTTCCCCCATGCTGGTGGTCCCCAGGATGGTCAGAGCACCTGGGTGCTGCATCTACACCCTGCAACTGGATAGCCTGACCGTCCAGGTCTTGCACGGTGCAGGTGAGAAAGAGCAGGCTTGATGTGCCTGACACTCACCTGGCATGCAGGCCCCAGCTGGGAAGGTTGAGCACATAGTAGAAGTAGCGATAAAGCCCCGGCTGGTGTGAAATGCCTTACTGGAGTAGTCCAGTGAAGACATGCCGGGTGGTCTCTGTGGAGAGCTTGACACAGAATGCTCTGCCATCCCACTGATGCAAACTGGAAAAAATCCTGCAGTAGGGAGAAGTTACTGCTGTGACGCTGTGTGTGTGAGACAAAAACTATAGACTTGCAGATCTGTGTAATTTGTGTATCTAAGAAGAAAAACATCTAGAGGGCATGCTGTAACAGATATTTTTAATTATTGTCATTTGTAATTTCATTTTAATAATGACACTATGATACGAATAACTCAAAGAAAACAATAAACGGCCTTTTTATTGTTACAAGATTTCTCTCGGTAGGTGGCTAACCCAGACGATTGCATTACAGCAAAGACAGAAGTTTAATGCAAACACTGCAGTGTATTTAAATAGTAAATGCTTAACTTCACCACAAGGGAGATCTTTTTGCTATAATAGTTTTCATGCTTCCTCTTGCGTAGCCAGCAAACTGAGTAGCACTGGAGCTGGAGGGCCTGATTCTCTCCTAATTAGCAGCAGTGTTATGCAGTTACGAGTTCATTGACTTCAATAAATAGACATAAATGAAAGAGCCGAATATGACTTGGAGCAGAGTAACAGTAGACAAAGTAGATGTGCATATTTAAAGCGCCAGATATAATGACTTTTATTAAGATTGGAAAGCGTCGAGTGGAATGGTTTCCTATCCTAAACATATCAAAGGCTCCTGCTGCAGCCCATGAAGGAGATCCTCCCCTCTCTCTGCGGGATGCAGCAGCTCTTTCCGATTCTGGCTATTGGGAATGGAAGTATTTCAAGAGAGTACTTCATGATTAACAATAGATTTGACTGATGACACCATGAAGTGCAATCTTGTGGAACAGGGGTACTGCTGGAAGCAGCGTAGGCTTTCTCTGTGTGGCAGTAAAGTTTAGGGCTGCCACCATCCACGATTCTCCCAACAGTATAGGGTTTAGTGAATTGTACATAGCAACGGTTGTCTGTAAACAAAAGTATCAGTTAATCATAAAATTAATGCCACGAAGAGTAGTCTCGCTGAATGTAAACCAATGGTGTAACATCCACGTTGGAGCTAGTCACCGAGGCTCTTTTTGTAGTCATTGAAGAGAAAATAAAGAGTTCGGTTCATCTCATCCTAAAGCAGGTTTCTGAAAAGGCCAGCTGAATTGTGATCCACTTGTGTCTGTTAGGAGTGTTGGGGGTGGTACATATGATGCTCAGGTGTAAGTCACTGTGGTACATGCCTGAAGTTAGGCGAGGTGAACTCTGCTGTACAGCTTTTCACATCCAAGCAGAGGTGAAAATTCACATTGGGCTTACAGCCTTCCCCATCGTAACATAAATTATGTGTATCTCATGTCAGTGACTTCCGGAAGTTTTATTATTCTTTTTTTATCTAAAATTGTGTCTGGCAGGATTGGTTGCATTTGCTGTTTTTTAGGTTGACCTTTTGTTCCAAAGCATTTACACAACCTACTGTTGTGGATTTAGATTTTGCCTGACATGCAATTGATGTGACTGAGCTATCCATTTACCAGGTGAACAAATACTAGTTAAGCAACATCTGTGATAGGAAGACAATAAACTTGCCTCAGTCTCTCGCTATGAAAAAAAAAAAAAAAAAAATCTGATGTGGTTTTTTATTACCACTGGTGCTATGAGGAATCTTGTGGAAGCAAGTTCAGATTTCTTAACTGAATGGTAAAATAGGAGATGCCTGAAAGCCCTTTGAATCTGGCAAGCTTCACAGAGGACTTTAAACTTAGTGGTGAATCTTCCCTGAGAGACATTGAGAAAGTAAAGACTTAAATAGTTTTTCCTGTCCCTTGTTTTGCCATTTTGAAGAAAAAATATTTATGATGAGTTCATATACAACATCCAGGTAGTTATAACATCCATCCAAAATTGAAGAAGAGCCTTTGCTTAAGCACTAAGCATGTGAAGAATACTTTTAATTGTTTGGCAAGCCAGTAAGGTGAGAAAATTGTGTACAAAACCAGTATGTGAGCTACTGAATAGGTGGATGTAATGAATCTATGAACTACGTTATGGACAAACTTTGTAATGAACTACTTAAGTGGGTGTATTATGTATCTCCAGTTCTCAGAATTTCCCCTGCCCCACTCTAGTAAGCCAGAGGACTTCCTGGTGGCCTTAAACTTCAGAAGCAAATTCTGGTTCTCATGGTCTTGTTTTAAGCAGATACCTACAGGAGTACCTACGTATATTTAGTACACGGAGAAAAGCATCCATATCCCCAAAGGCGCTGGTTAGTTGGCTCTGGGATGAGTGCTCTGTGTTTGAAATCCTTATACACTGAAAGACAGGTGGAATAAATTGATCCGACCGTTTATGTTGCTCATACGCTTTCTCGCAGCATTCTTAAATTCCAGTGGATGTGAATGCCATCCTTTGTGCTGGGTGTCAGGCATTTTCTAATCTTGCTTACCCTGTTGTGCCTTGCAAGGTTCTCTGGTGTGCAGCTGTCTGTTCACCAATCTTAGGTAAACTGGATAAGGGGCACGTGTGAGGATACTCAGTTCCGTCTGCTTCTTGTTGGATATGGGTAGTATTAGCATTTAAGGGATTCAGATAATTTCGTATGCAGAAGGGCAGGTATCAACAGCATCTGAGTAGCCTAAGCAATTAGGCAATAGTTTTGTGGCCTGCACTTCTGCACCTTAATTGTCCCAACTCCATCTAAACTGTATTTTGGTTGCTTAAGTGTATTTGTGGATCTGACCCATTACCATCAGGTAATCCGCTGCCTTGAACAGAGAACTATCCTGAAATGAGCACAGATGTAGCAAGGGTTTATGGAATGTTAAAATGATCATCCTATATTATTTTTTTTTAAGCCAGATATTCTAAAGTTTCAGTCTACTGGAAAGCTTCATTATGTTCCAGTACTTGTCTTGTTTCACAGAAGTTAGAGTAAGTATCCAGTTATCACGTGTTAAAAAACCTGAAACATACCACATCTTTGCAGTCATACATAGTAAAACTTTGTTCAAGAAATTTCAGGACACTGCAGCCAGTCTGGCAGTGTAAATATTTTTACAGTTAGGGGGAATGTTGCAGTACTTGATTAATGCTTTAGAATTAAGGTGGAGATGCACATATATATATTTACGTATGTATGTTTGTGTACATATTTTTAATATATATATAAAAGGAAAGATAGACAGTCCAGATACGAACCCATTTTTGGATAAAAGATGTTTAAATCTGTATACACAACACTGTTGCTGTGGCTTGGAGTGCCTTGCAAGTGAAGGTTGGTAATTACTGGGTTCCAGTGGGACTACTGCACGCAAACAAGAGAAAGTAGAAATCAATATTCTGCTTTGCTATACTTAATCAAATAAAATAAAAAGAAAAGGAGACCCAAGGGTCCTGTATAACCCAGTTCTAACTTGTAGCAAAGGAAAACTTTAAAAAACCCTCTGATAACTCCAGTAGGTCTTAGTGAGTCAAAATACTGAGGCCAATGAGGTTTTCCCTGTGCAAAGACAGCTGGGGAGACCGTGGCCCTGGCAAGGCATCAGTATTTTGCCCTGTGTTCTTCAGAACAAAACCAACGGAAAAAGATACTGAATAAACGTGCAATATTTCAAATGGTTAAACAGTCTATTAAAAATGTATGTAATGACTTACTGATTCAGGGGGAGGCCAGGTATTTTTCTGAATAAGAAAAACTTTAGACCAGAACTTCTTTTCTAAGATTTGGATGCATCATCTTTCTGCAGTACAGTATGCAGCTAGCTTTAAATAAAAGAGTGTATCTATAGAAAGCAGTCCAGCTGTGAAAGGAGAAAGGGGCTCTTGCAGAACACTGTTGTGGTAGCTAAAGTTATGTTTAAAAAGCTTTTCCTTGCAGGAAGGTGGATTCTGTGCTCTCTTTTCCGTAGTATCCACAGCAGGAATTGAGGTATGTGTACTTTAGCTTTTGAATATGGTTGGTAGTAGCTCCTACCTTTGATTTGTGGAAATCATCTCAAGGTGTCTTTTTGAAAGAGACTGTGCAATACATATTGAAGAGACTGCAGAAACAAAAAACAGCCAAGATGATGAATCAAATTGAAGCCCTGCAAAACTAAGGCATTTTTTTAATAGATGGGTCTGAGTACATCCTCTGTGCCTCAAAAAACGTAAGCACAGATAGTGAATATTCCTAAAGGTCTAAAGCAGGAAGGAAGGGGAGGATCATCTTAAAATGGTCTTGTTACTCTACTGACTCCTTAGTAATAAACTGCTCTTCCTGGTGTTTCAGGTAGTCCACGAAGGCATTCTCCCTCCGACGATTTCATTAAAGACCCCAAAATGTGGAGGGCGGTAGCTAACGTCCTGCCGAGGGTCAAAGTCCCCGGGGGCAGGGCGTGCTGCCTGCTGCCGGCGCAGAAGGGCAGGAGCCTGCTCGCCGGGACCACTGGACATCGCTGGTGGGGCGCTGCTCCGGGGGTCTGTGCCGCACGGTCGCTCAGCATGAACCCGGGGATACAGAAGGTGGAAGCTTTGGATGCGGGTCATTTTGTCTGCGTGGAGTGGGAGGACGGGAGCAAGAGCTGCTACCCCTGCGTCTGGCTGAGGGACAACTGCCAGTGTCCCCACTGCTTCCTGCGCTCGGCCAGGGCGCGCAGGCTGGTCATTGAGGACCTGGACGTGAACATCGTGGTGAAGGAAGTCGCTCTGGCAGATAGAAGAAAGGTAATTGAAGCAAACCTTCATTTGCCCTCTCGTGAAACTTGTCTAACAATGCTTGTTAGTCTTTAAATTGGAGGCAGTCCTAGGTTACACCGTAATCGCAGTTTGTTTTTCTGCAAACCCTACTGTGTATTTGCAAAGCTTTTAGGAATAATCGCAGTTTTGGGGAACTCCGATCTTCCCACCTTTATATGAAACTTCACTTTACAGATGTTATGCAGAGGCTGCAGAAACCCAGCCTTCAGTTTTTAGACTCTTAATTGTGCTTTTTAAAATTCTGCTATATATTTCTTCATCACCAGATGTTGAAAAGAAAACGTAGGCATTCCCCACAGATTTAATTACACTTACACTTTTTTTTTTGCTCTTTATTCTATAAGTAAATGGCTTGAAAAATCAGAAAAACAAACGGCAAAGTGATGATGACCTTGCTCCCTAACAAAAATGCCACTTTAACTCATTGCCAATGTGCAAAATACTTCATCTTAGAGCAAGCACTCAAAACCAAAGTTGAACCCAATATTCAGAGTTGGCCTAGTGTCTATCTATATCTGTCTCTGACATGTGTTCATGGAAAAGAGAAGGCTGTTGGGCCAGAGAGGACAGGAACTGCCCTCCCTATGAATTTTAATCTTTCCTGCCATATAAAAAACTTATATATAATTTCTATTTTATAGGTTATATTAAAAGCAGTACAGAGCTCCTTTGATACGCAGATTCATTTCCTTCATTTTATGCTTTAAGATGTTTTAAATGTGTTAAAGATGCAGCAGTCAAGCCTGTAGCAGCTGGGGCAGCCTCGCTGCAGGGTGGGTTTGCAGGGTGAGTTTGCAGAGGCTGACCCAGGCGGGAGCATGGCTCAGCCGCAGGATAAGCGTCTGTATTGAGGAATTCTGGGCTTCCACGTGGATTGTTTGTTACCAGAATTAATGCCATATAAATTCAGTATTTGAATAGGGAGTGGTAGAGGGAATGCCTGATTCCACTTACACTCAGAAACTGATGAGAGCGCATCATGTCAGCGGGTGGAATTATGTGGCATGGGAATCAATATGTGCTGGACAGCCTTGAGGATTCAGCTGAGGTTGTGTGCTGCACTGAGCTCTTTCAGCTCATGACAAGCAAAGACATATGTTTTATTTCCATATTTTTTTCAGGATTTAAAAAAACACCTTTTGGAAATTTATTTCAAAGAAGGCAGACTTTTCAAAGCTAGGGGAGCAGTTTCTCTCCTAGCATTTCTTTTTTCCGTGTCTTTCTTGTCCTTTTTCTTTTTTGACGAGCTGTCAGTGTTTTGGAAGATATTTTTGCCCTCTTCTGAGTTGTGGTGAAGCACTCTCCGCAGTAATACGTGCCAGCTTCTCTGATTCTCCTCTTTCTGCTAAGCATAGCTCCCACAGTGAAAGCAGCCCACACAAAACAGGAAATCAGGTCATGAGTTCATGTAAAAATGAGCATTTATAAAAGGTGTCAGAATTTGGATGATGTTCAGGTTGGGTTTTCATTACTTGTTTGACATTATGCTCCAGGAAAAGCTTAACTGTGGTATTATTGATCTAAATATTACAATTTCTGCAATTTCTAAGGGGTTTTTTGGTTGTTCTAGGTGATGTTTTCTGAATTTTTTTGTTCTAAAATTATCTTTTCTTTTATGTTGGAAGATCTCTGTTACATGGCCCGATGAGCACGCAAGTGAATATGAAGCTGAGTGGTTGAAAAAACGGTGCTTCTCTGAAGAAGCCAGAGCAGAAATGCGAAAAGATTTATTTTTACCAGGTAGGAATTAAAAGCACATCTGTCACGCTTGTTTCAAATGCAAAGAACCTGACAGTGACAGTCCCAGCTGTAGGCCCCTTGCATGAGGACCAGGTCTACCCAGCTGGAGCAGCGGCAGCCGCTCTTGGTGCTCAGTGCCAGGCTGTGCATGTGCAACAGGAGCCCATGGTTACCCTCTCCCTCTTCTAACCTCAGGACCTGTGAGGACTTCAACTGGTTCGACTGCGTTTACTTTCCTGAAAGCCTTTTCTTTCCAGAAAGGGTTAATAGGTCTCAAAAATGAGCCTTGTGGACCAGCAGTGGTGTATGTGAAAATGCAAGTGTGTGTGCGCTGTTTAATTAGATTTTTATTTTTAGAAAGATTATTTAGAATTGAAAGGTAGTTATAACTGAAATAAAAAATTTTCCCTTTCCATGGCCTTCTGTTAAACAGTAACTGTGTTGCTTGCATAGCGGTGTCTAGTGCTGAAGTTCAGGTTGTGTTTGCTCTGTGTCCCACACCTACTGCAGTAGTTGACTGTCTGTGGGTCATGAAGCGTTTTGTGCAACTGGCAGTGTAACATTTACCCAGTACAAATCACTCACCCTTCTGAGTGAATAAGTATAAGTCTACTAGGTTTGTCATGACGAACATCATCATTTCTTTGGCAGCCTTTCAGATTGTGAGCATGAAATGTGAGAAAACTTGCGAGATTTCTGCTGTTACTCTTGACAGTGTTCCTGTGAGATCTGCTTTTGCAGAGATTTGTGGATCTGTATTCAGAGTTAAGACGGTATCCATTAAAACAGGATATTACTTTAGAAAAAAGAAACTAGAGGCAGGCTGATGGTGTGAAACTCAGATCCAGGTATCAGTTTCCTCGGAGCTCAGCAAAAGGCAAATCCGCGATTGGTTTGTGCTCCTTTTTTGGGGTGTTTTTTATTCTAACAAAAAAAAGAAAGTTTGTTGGTTTGGGGTTTTTTTTCCCTGAAAGATGAGGAATGGGAAAATATGTGGCCCTAGGTATCTCCTGCATCTAAGCTTTTTCTGGCACATTAGGGACAACTGAAGGGGCCAGTTAGCTTTCCCAGTTTCTGCAGGTCAGATATTCCTTAGCCCCTAGCACTCGTTCTCCTAAACAAAAGTCAGTGCTTAAGATTCAGCCTATAAAATCTCTGGCTTAAAACTTAAGTGATGAGTAATATTTCTATTCATTTCAGTGGATCCTATAACAGACTCTTCGTTATTCAGAATGGAACTTTTTTCCCCTAGTGATGTAAAAGTTCATGTCTAGTTTGACTTTGGCAAGAATAAACTACACTGTTTACTATTTTAGAGGGTTGGGCATGTTCCCAGAATGAACGTGGTGAAGATGCAAACCTCATTCAGGGAAACTAGCCTTGATTTCTCAGGTAGTAAGAAATTTATTTGGAAAAATGAAGATGCTGTGGAAGCTAGCAAGATGTTTTGTAGCCTTTGAGGGGAACAATGTAAATCGAATGCTGCTTCAAATAATGCCCAGGCAAATTTGTCTAGATCTCTGGTTACGTTTATTTGCAAGAGGTATCAATCGCTGAGATTTCAGTATATTTCAGATGTAATACTACTTTTCCCCACCCTTAAAATCTAACTGGCTGTGATTTGGCATTGTACACACACATTTACACAGTGCTTGCTTTCAGCATCTAAATACAATGCTTGTTTTGGAGGCCAGTTCTCCCCGTGGCTACCGCTCTTCTCCAGTGGAGCTGTCCAGGTAAAATATACAGCAAAGGTATGTTTTATTCTTTGGGCAATGCTTTTGCAAATTCTGTTTTCCATGGCAGATACGAAGAAATGTGTTTATAAAAGTTACAATAAATAAGGGCCCGTGTTAACTCTGGCTTTTTTCAGTAGTGTCATTCTGCTCTTTCTCACTTCTCAGAGCAGACCTGGCTCATTGTGGCGGACAGCTTCTCCCAGCTTTCCTCAGGTTTCAGTTGCAAAAAAGGCTGCAGTTACAAAGCATGTGAGTTTGCTTGCTGGCTCTTTAAGACCTCTTTCTCATTGTGTACTGGGGTAAGTTTAGAATTCACTTCCTTCTGGTCAGTGGAGTCTCACACTGCCAATTACATGCCCTTAAGTAGCTAATCATATCCCAGCAGTATAGTATTACAGACGATGAGATGGAATGCCAGCCCTGCATGCTGGTTCAACAAATATAAGAGCAAGCTCAATAGACTGCTGTAGTTAGAGGTTAACCTTCACTGCTGACATTGTGATAGCTGTAGCTATCTTTTTTTTTCTGTCTTTTTGTGAGTGAGTTACTTGCTTTTGGTGTTGCTTTTATGTTTTTTCATCATCATTTCTGATTCAAAAAAATAGATGTCAGTCATGTGTCAAACCCGAAAAGAAGATGTAGTGGGTTTGTATGGCAAGGTTTTGGCAGTGGGGGGCTACAGGGGTGGCTTCTGTGCGAAGATGCCAGAAGCTTCCCCCATGTCCACCAGAGCTGATGCCAGCTGGCTCCGAGACAGA
>JAVKKW010000002.1:23878867-23915338 GCA_034782655.1 Micrastur ruficollis
TCAAACCAGGACCCCCGGGGTTACTAGAGGTCAAATCTGGGCCCCCGGGGTTACTGGAGGTCAAACTCCCTCTCTGGCGAAACTCTGGGGTCATCTGAGGACAACCAATTAGCCCCTGAGGGGTTACTTCAGGTCAAACTGGGGTTACTGGAGGTCAAATCAGGACCCCCGGGGTTACTAGAGGTCAAATCTGGGCCCCTGGGGTTACTGGAGGTCAAACCCAGGCCCCCAGGGTTACTGTAGGTCAAACTCCCTCTCTGGGAACCACTCTGGGGTCATCTGAGGACAACCAATTAGCCCCTGAGGGGTTACTTCAGGTCAAACCGGGGTTACTGGAGGTCAAACCAGGACCCCCGGGGTTACTGGAGGTCAAACCCAGGCCCCCGGGGTTACTGGAGGTCAAACTCCCTCTCTGGGAACCACTCTGGGGTCATCTGAGGACAACCAGGCTCCTGAGCCCTTTCCGTTGGGCCCACAGGTCTCCACCTGGCTCTGGCTGTGGGTTTCCACCTTCTATAGCGCAAGGTTTACTCAGCAAGCAAGTCTGGTCATGGTGTGGCAGTTCTAATGCTATTCTATTGTCATATGCTTTTAAAATCAATTTTGTTTGAGAGTGGTCATGACATAACTTCTTGCTCATCACTTAATCGTTCCATCATTTTCTTTACCTTCTGGCAGTGCTGGGGTCTATTAACATCTCGGGCACCCCTTTGCATCTTCCTGAAATAAGACAAATGCTCACAAAAAAAATCCGCAGAGGAAAAGACAAGGAATGACACCATCTTGCAGAATTTAATGTAACTGGATATAATTTCATGAAGACAAATCTACAAAAGAAAATTAATCGGTCATTTTTGCAATTCACGTAGTTACTCTGCTTCTAAGCTGTTATATTGCTGTGTGTCTTCTCCTGTTCCTTCACCAGGAATCTTTTAGTTATTACATATCCATACAATAATACAACTGAGGGAGATCTCAGGGTGCTCCATGGTATTTTACCCTAGACGAGAAACATTCAAAGCAGTCTTAGTTTCAAATTTTCACTCCTGTGGTTCACTACTACAGACAGAAAAATCAGTATCCACATTTCTGACGTACCGTTAACAAAAATATCCCTTTCAAATGGTCTTTCATTCAGCCTCTGAGTTAAGATTTATTTACAGCAATGCTTTGCTGAATTTAATCATAAAGATTGCTTGTTATCCGTGCAAACTCGGGGCCCCAGTTTCAGGTGGCTGACTGCAGGACTGAGGGCGTACTCACAAATGTGTAGCAATCCCATTCACTTCATGCTTTGACTGGGTCCTGAGCTTTGATGCTAAAACAGCTAAGGGCTTGGTTCTCTCTGTTTTTCCCTTCCAGAACGCCAGTACTGGGGCTCAGACCTGCAACTTCCCAAAATGCCTTTTGAAGAAGTCATGTACAACGATGAAAGCACGTACAAGTGGTTGTGCACCCTAAAGAAAGTAGGGATCGTGCTACTAACAGGAGCTGCTATTAGGCAGGGAGAGTTGGTTAAACTTGGCCACAGGATTGGGTTCCTGCGTCTTACCTTTTATGGGTGAGTTTGGTTTTTAATATCCTTGCTTTGCCGGCTATGTAATCACCTCTAACGTACTTCACTTCAGCTTGTTGGACCTATTTTGTGGATTGATTTATTAAAACAAGGTGAAATCTTTTTTTTACATGTTAGAAAATGTGGCATCGATAAATATTCTGTATGAGAGGATTGCTTTGCTGTCACAGGTAGGGTATGTAACGAAGAGCAGCAATAACATTAACTGCTGAGAGAAGGAAAAATGCCTGAAAACAGATTATGTCAAATAAAAGGTAACCACAAGAGAGCTGTACTTACCTATACCGTGGAACAAAATCAAAAATCCCTAATCCAGTCCCCTTCTGAATGGTGGAAGTTCTCCGTACTGAAACTTTTTCTTAGCCTGATTCTGAGTCATGGAAATAGGTAAGACTTAGATGATGTGTCTCACATCACCAAGAAGATGGGCAGAGTACCCGCTTCCCTGCTTCCAGCTGGATCTGCTCTGGACAGCCACAACCAGTCCCAGCAAGCATCTTTTTAAGACTGCTTTTTTTTCAAAAGTAAGAGCTCAGCGTGCAGGAGTGCAAGCGGGAGCTTGTAAATCATCCTTTTGATGCCAAGAGGTGGTAAGTGAACCTCTACCTCCTCAAGCACCTACTAGGCGAGTAAGCAAATGATGATGGTAGCTCACATCTTGCTGAGTTGTCAGTGACCTCTGTCTAGCTAAGTAAAGGAGCAGTGTTATTAGCTAACATATTGCACTGTCCCTCACTCCCAGCTGTTGGTATAATTTTTTACAACGTAAATAAAAAACCCTATTAATTAGATGTATGCTTATTCTGAAAAAAAAAAAAAAAAAAAAAAAAAGAAAAAAAAAGACAAAAATAGATAATAACACTTAAACATAATTGTGATCTCCTAAAGAGCCACCAAAACCAGAACATTCAGGGTTTCCTGCCTGAAAAGGTCCCTTCTCCCCTGTGATAGAATAACAGATAATAAAAATTATGGCAAGAGTTCTCCTTCACTTGGATTTTACCTCCAGTTCAGAGAATAAGCAAACAAACCACGCGGGCAATAACCAGTGTCTCCTCCCTTGTCTAAAACAAAAGCTAAAATAAATAGAAGTGGGGAAAAATTTTCAACCTTGGCCAGAAATACCACACTGCCTCAAGGCTGCGAGGCAGAAGGAAAGATCTTCTGCCCCTTCACACTCCTGTGCGAAGGCCCGCGCGAGCCCGGCTGGCACACGCGATGCAGGTGAGGGGCAAAGCAGCACGGTGATACCGGGAAAAATACATTAACTCAGGATGTTAATTGTGAGGTGAAGGGGAGGAAGGTGAACAAAAGGTCCCTTTTTCAAGCTATGACGCTTATTAAGACTTACTGTTCCATCTTCATTTTGCAAGTATTTTTCCATCATCCGCTGTGGAAAAAGATGTCAATGCTGCTGCTGGCTTTTAGATTTAGTAAACAATTTCCAAGAGAAATCGCTATTGCGATACACTAGCAGGGTCTAGCAGTGTGTAAGTTGCTTCTGACCCAATCACCATCTTTCATTTTTGTTTCATTTATGTTGAAAGTCAACCGGTTTGTGCAGAATTTCCCCCCGTGCTTCAAATCAGGAAAGCTGGAAATCTTTTAGGAATTGGCAGAAACTGTAGTGAACTCATAGCATGTAGAACAGCCTGTGAGAATGGCATTTTTAAATTTTTTTTTTTCTATTGTCTTCAAAAAGATGGGATGGAGAGAGTAACTCCTTTAAATACCATGAATATTATGAAGCTTTTTTTGTCAGTTCCAGCAGCCATGATAAATATTTGCAAAGCTTTAACAGGAGTCATGTATAAATGTACTAGGGTAGTTAAGATAATATACTTTCATTAAGGTGTGGTTTCCTCTTTCTGCTTACTGTGCCAGAAGGAAAAGTGGTTTTCAAAGTTAACTGGGATTCAGTCAGGTTAATCCTCCTGAAATATATGGGAGGAGAACCCCCTGCTTGACCAGAAACCTCATCCAGTGCTACGATACGTTTTCTAATGTTAAAAGCATTCCTCATGTCAAGCACTTCTATGGTTGGCAGTCTACCGTGCTCTCAATTTTAAACTTTCATCATTATGAAAATAGTACTGCTTTCTATTTCTGTTTTGATGTGATCCTAATAACAGATACGAGGAGATTCTTAGGGGTATCCAATCCTGATCGTATCTGAGGGTGTTGCACAGATTCCCCCTGTATCTGAAGGAGGAAACGTTTGTTCTGTTTGTAGCCAGACAGCTGCACAAGCATTTTGAGTTAGGAATGAATATAGCAAGCCAAATCAACAACCAACAAAAGAACACCAACCCAAAAACCCCTAAACAACAACAATAAAAAAAACCAACAACCCATACAACCCCTTTGACATGTACCATGAATCTGTGCTTGGGTTACAACAGAACCTGTCGTGGCTCTCCTAAGTTCCAGGGACGAGGAACTGGATCTGGAAGATCCTAAAAATGGAAATGATCTTTAAATCTTCTAGACTAATGTCCCTGACGTGGCAGCCCGCTGTGTTTCGCCTGTTGTCCATCCGCTGAGCCCTGTGCCATGTTTGTCACCCAGGCATTCAAAAGTTTTTGATCCGTAACTCGGCACCATTGTAAGATTAAAGAAAAATCTACCATTCTGCCTGGTACTCTGCCTCAGCTGCTAACCATCCGTGCTGTTTAGAGTGACTGCCAACGGTCTGAAACTGCCTGCAGCATCCAGTTTGTGATAGCTCTGCTATGTTTGAGAGACTGAAACGGCACTTACTGTGTAAATGTGCATTAACAGTTAGGGTATACTTTCCTTGTCTGAGTTCAGCTAACGAGATTTAGACTGCCCTAGGGAGACTTGCCAGTTTATCAGTTGTGTCATCAGAATGGGTTTTTTTTCCAATTAAAAAACACTTAGTCTTGCCCCTCACTGACTCTTCCCTAATACAATTAGAAACAGTGATTATATATCACTATATATCAATAATAAACAATGATTATTAAATGTTTCACCTTATTTAAAGCCAGCTTGAATTAATGTTTACTCTCTTTAAAGATGGTTTCAATAAAAGTAACTTGTCAAGATGAGTTCTGAGTCTTTGAGAGAGGGAGATATTTAAATGTGTTTTAATACATCCTACAAAGAAACTCCCACCCATTAATGTCCCTTACAAGATCAAGGTTGAAACGCGACCTTGGTCCACGCCATTTGAGCAAGTAATGGTTAGAGCTCCTTTCACTGTTATAATCAGCTTTGCTATTGGCATTGATTAAACCTTAGTTTTTATGTTTCCTTAACTATTAGGGTTCACAATAAAGGAACGATAAAGCATTGTAAGTTTCTTTGCTTTTCCAAAACGTATTTGCTAATTCTTGTACTTACTAGGCTGCAGAAAGAGAGTTTCAATGTTACGGAAATTTTCCAATTCACTACAAGTTCTGCATTTAAAAGAAATCATACTTGCAATATCTAGTTCAGGTTTGATTTTTTTTCTTTTTTGCTTTTTAAACACAGATGTAAGTAGTTGGAAGTCTTGAAGCCTGGTTTACATCACCCCGATTGAGCCACCACGGGTAGATTTACTCTAGGTCATTTGACAGTTGCTAATTACGTTTCTGTGTATGATTAGGTTGATTTTGCAATATTAAATAAAAATCTGAAGAGCGTAAGGTCCAAGATAGCCTGACATCCAAAGACCAGTTTTGCAGACTAGTCTGGATTTCAAGTAACAAAACCCAGCTCTGCCACAGGGTGAAGTCAACAAGCGACGTACGGACCGATGTCCGGCTCTGGAAACGGACTGCCTGCTCCAGGGCTAAAGGAAAGGCGCAGTTATAAAGGGGGTAGGATGCGTATGATGCAATGTGCCTATTAGCAGAGCCAAGGCGCCAGGCGGGGAGAACCAAAACTGTCGAACACGCTTTCTTTTTCAGAATGTTGCCAGCTCGCAAGGAGAGAAGGTAACTGTACGCGCCAAGGCAGCCTGCTCTGGAGTTCAGAGCCAGACTCAATGAGCTGATGTGGGGCGAGCGTGCTATTCCTTACATCTCGGCTTGCATCTCACCAGTTCAGAGGTCACACGTGGTTTAGCTGTCTCCAAGATGCACCGTAAGGATGCCTCTGTTAAGGCCACACAGTAAAAGCAGACCTACTCAAACATAACACAGTAATACAGAGGCAAGCTGCCTGCACCGCACAGCACCGTTATCCTGCCAAGGAGGTGTGCGAGAGGAGTGCGTTACCTAAATAGATGAACCTTGACCCAAAGCTTACTTGAGTCACTAGAAGGATACTGCCTGCCCCTGCCGTTGAGTTCTTTGGGCATCGGATGAAGTGTATGGGAAACACTTTACAAAAGCGAGCGTCACCTGTTCGCCTGCGTGCGCTTTGCTGGCAAAACTGACGCGTTGCTTCCGAGCGTTGACCCCTCTGTGCATTGCGAGGGGTTGTTGGTTTATCTTTTTTTTCTGTTTAAGAGGAGTTTCTTTAATGGCAAAGGCTGTATACAGAAAGTTGGGTTGCAAAATATTACACGGTTTCAAGAGTTGTTCTCCATTTTGCTGCAGAGCTATCGAGTCTCCCTCCTCCCGGGCCCATGCACACGTGTGGAGGTGCATATGTTGCAGCCTGCCCTCTTCAGCAACATTTAGCTGCTCTAATCACCATACTGGTGATGTTAATGATTACTGCTTTGAAATTTATTTTAAATGACTCTTTAGACCATGTTTTTTCCTTAAGAGCTCTGCTTGTGGGGGGAGGTAGGAGAAGAAAAAAAGAAAGAGGGAACAAATCCTAAAACACTGGAAAATATAAGCAGAATTGTGCGTAAACTTTGTATTGTTACGTGTAGTGGTTTAAGAAATTATCCATAAAGTATTTTTAAAAACTAAAGTCACAAAACTAGTTTCAAATGTTTTAATACAGATGCGTGTGAAGTGGTAACATGCTAAACATATCAGAAAATAGTTAAGAGAACTGTATTCAAACAGCTTAATAACCCTGTGTTTGTTAAATGTGTCATTCATCACATGAAGCCTTGAAAAAGACTTTAATGGTTTTGGCTTAGTTTTGGATATTTGGTGGGGTTAAGTGTTTTCTAAGGAACAAAGTTTGTTGGTTTCTTTTTTTTTCCTTTTCCCATGTATAGCTGGAACCCAGCCTAAAAATATTACAGAGAAGAAAAAACTTCTTTCCCTGTAGTATCTTTTCTCCTAATCTAACCTGTTTGATTTTTAGCTATAGTTATTGTAGCGCCTGGTCTCGTTGCTCTTAAATATTTCTTGCAGTAGCAGAAACTCCGTTGAGTTTTCAGTCTTAATAACAGACTTAGAGCAGCATTTTACAGTCCATCTCTTCACCTCTGAAACAGAAGTTCATTTCTTACTGGCATCCAATTCTGAGGTGGATTTTACAACCGTAATAAAATAACAACTTTGGGTAATTCCCTTGCTATTTCACTAGCAGCCAAATACAATGCCTACCAAATATTATAAATAAAAGGATAAATTTGGAATTGGCAAGCCTGCCAAGTAAAAAATTACTTCAACGGGGGCATGAATTTTAAACTGAAATGTAATTGCAACAAATATGACCCTGACACATGGAAAAAACAAAAGCCTTTTTTCTTGTCTAGGTGTGCTTGGTACATGCTACCTAAAATGTCATTACTGTAAAAGCAGAAACATTCTCTGTATCAGCCGTATAATAACGTCAAGGGGTTCCACACTTTTAAATTAACCTTTTCCTTTACGTTACAGAGACACAACTCCATTAAAAAAATCTCCAGTCACACCACAAATCATTACTCCAACTTCTCACACCCTAGACTTGTGCTCCTCCCCCTGTTCTGAAGCTTTGTCCAGGGCTTGGGGTGGCACAAGGGGCTTCCTTCAGGGCCCCAGCGCTCCCACTGGAATCGCCAAACCATCTGCACCTCCCAGAGGGCTGCAGCTGTGAGACAAGGACATGGGTCCCAGATCTCTTAGGAATGAGACTTAGGTTTTTAAGAAAGTGCAAGACAGATGATTCAAGTGTGGCTTCAGTTCCCAGTGCGGTGGTTTTGCAAGACGACGGATCTAACAGACAGGCTAGTTTTCTGCTCAAGGAGGCTGAGCCCACACTGTCACTTCATGCAAAAAATTGCTACACCTGCCCGGTGCCAAATTTCCTCCTCTGTCAAACAACCTGAGCAATTGATGTTGAAGTCTGACCTATGACTCAACCATAAACCATTCCACCCCACTTCGCTCTCCCTAAGGGCCAAGAGTCCTCTGACATCACCCACATTTTCTTCCTTTACTTCTCCTGCGCTCCCCCCATGACTGACTTGATCCTCCAGCTCAGCTGAGACTTTGACAAAGTAAGGCTGATTTTTTTCACCGTCAGCGCTGAGCTCCCTGTTAGCATCCCTGCTTCCAAGTCAGTAACTTGAGCCCTGAGCGAAGCTCCTTGCGTGGAAGGAAAGCTCCTGGGGAGCAGCTCCCCTTGCGAAGCCTAACAGCACAAAAGCACTGACCGCTTTTGCAAAACCTTACAACGGTTTTACAAAGTACTACCATTCCAGCAATTGTATATATTACATATAAACGTGACCATTAAAATGTGTTAAAGTCTTCTAGAACCATCGAGTGACACTGGAGCCTTCTAAATTAAAGATATAGTGAACCTAGCTACCTTCAGTACTAATGATAAGGATGATATAATGGGCTATTTTTTGGCTGTAAAATTGGGAACTGCGGAAGTGTGGTTGAAATTATCATACTTGAGTACTGAAGTCATGTACTGAGGAATATGTGCTGTACCAAGTCATAAAAATTATTTCTCTCAGGCAGTTAAACACATTTGCAAATAATATTCAAGGGGGTTTCCCCCCGGCGATTTCAGAAATTTAGTTTTAGCATTTTACATAGTTTCTATGCTAAATACCACTCCTAGAACAAAACTGTTTGTATACTATATATAAATCATTTTGGTCTGCATGTTCTTTAGCTTATATTTTTTTAAACCATTAATAAGTAATGCTAGCCACACACCATCTGAAACATAATAGATTTGGTCTATAGTATTTCACAAGGGAAAATGAGTTTCATATTTTCTTTTAAATCATTTACGCTCCTGTGATTACACAGACTGTATATGGTGACTTACACTTTTCCAGACAAATGTCTGGATCTGTAACATGCATCTGCTGAGGACTGTCTTCAATCATGTGAACTCTGTACAAACAAAACGTGCGGTTCTTGGTCTTAAATCCTCCTGCACGGTGTGTCACTCGAAACAGATTTTGATTGTGCTGCAGTGCCAGGTAGTCATGTCTCTGTCATCTAAATAAGACTTTTTTTTTTTTTTCCCCTTGCAGTTGTCAGTGAACTTTCTTACTGAATTTTGTCAATTTTCAAGACAGAAACTGTGTAACAAAATAAATGGCCACTGGAAAGCCATCATCCTTTGAGATACCACACTGGGGCCAGATGTCCCTTGGCACGCTTCTGTTTCTAGCTTGAATCTAGGACTGCTGAAATAAGCTGCCTTTGCTGGGGTGGGGGGACACTGTTAAATCATTACTTCCTTATTATTTTACAATATTTTCATGTTTAAAGAGGGAACGACTCTTTCGTACTGTGATCTCGCAGTTTCAATGTGTACTGTCTGGCATGCCGGCTGGTTGTTTTAACATGTTTTCTCTTTTCCCTTTCATTATAAAGACCAACTTGGCAAGTGCAGGACAAAGCAGATGCTAACAATGTAGCTTATACAACCGGGAAACTATGTTTTCACACCGATTACCCTGTTCTGCAGCATCCACCTGGGGTAAGGTGAATCTACTGACAACACAAAAGGGGAAAGGGAAATGTTCCGATAGGGCGAAATATGGTTAGTGTGCAGCGACTGAATTTTGTCTTAAAAGAGCAACGTGAAAATAACAAAATATTAATCTGCCTGTAACAATCTATATACACGCGGGTATGCAATATATACGTTGTGACGCAAGTTCTGCATAACAACCCATTATGTAGCCCATAATTTTCAACTGAAAGTCACAAAATATTGAGAATTTTACCATATAAGACAACATGAGAGTCCTGTACGTGCTTTTGATACTGCTTTCATTATATTAAAAAAGCTAGGTGTCTAAATGCTATAGGCAAGTCAGGACATTTTAGGACTCGTCTGTTCACCTCAGAAGGGGACCTTATCAGAGGAAATATGAATAAGATGCTGTATTCTGTTTTCTGTGATTTGATTCAAGTTAGACACTTATTTACCCTTTCATAATGGACAAAAAAAAGGCGCATTCTGTAAAGCTGGACAACCACCAGAGAAAGAAGTTTTCACCTTGTCCTTGTCATATCAAAGTCTAATGCACATAATTCACCAGAGAACTGGAAAGTAGTAGGAACAGGTACAAAGGAACAAAGGTAACCCTGAAAAAGTTTGCAGCTGTAAAACTTCCCTTTCTACTGTTGTGGAGTACTTTCTATCCGTTGTTTCTATAGTCAAACAAAAAGCCAACGTGATTTATCCTCAGGTACCAAATACTTCACACTAACATCCTCTTCATTAATGTGGAGTAATAATGGAATAGGGCTTCATTAATAGAGAGCAGATGTGAATTAGCTCACTGTCTTGTCTGTGCCAAAGCTCACACTGCTATGAAACACTGGGAAAAGAGCGTAACCTTTTTCATTCAAATGCGCTCATAAGAAATAAAAGTATTAAAGTACATTGAATTACTTTTTAACATTGTCCTGAACGTGCAGTTTTCTTTATTTATCTAGTTATTACACAATAACTGATATGAATTCTTAAGACGTATTTATTACAAGTATGTGAAGAAATGCTTTTTAAATGGATGATGATTAGTTTCAGAACTGTCCCGTAAAAGTATTTTTAGGATTTCCTAGCTTTTCATCTGGCAACTATTTTTCCAGGAGGTGTCCCAATGAAAAAAAAAAAACAAAAACAAAAACCAAACAACCAAGCAAACCACAACTGATGACTAGATCTAGCAGAAACATTAGCTCTCTAGAATGTAAAACTAAATTCTCATTTGAACTAAATTCTCCCTCTGAACTTTTTCAGAGTCATTTACCATGAAGTACATCACTGAGCCCATCCCAGCGCCAAGCTGGGCTCAGCCTACGCAAGGCTGGCTGCGGCCACGAAAGAAAAGAGCCTGTTGCCTTGTGCTCCCTTCAGTGAGAGCCCCGAGTCCTCCCCACAGCTTGTTGGCCAACAGGAGCACGGCAGGAGGGCGGGAAGCTGCTTCATCAAATGAATAAAGTAGCTTATGTCCTTTCCAAACAAGTCCCCCTCCCGCGCTGTCGGTTATTTCAGTTTCCCCCTTTGCCACCGTCTTCAGGGTCTGCAGGTCCGGCTGGTGGGAGGCTCTGGGACGAGCCCTGTGCTCTGCTCCTCTTTCTCCTGGGTTGTTTTTTTTGTTGTTTTTTTTTTATTTTGGGGTTTTTTTCTCCTAATGGTCTCAGAAATAATTCACCATCATGGAAGGGAGAGGTGAATGCTGCTCCCGTAGGTATGCCAGGTGTATTTTGTGCCGTGTGGCCGAGATGAATGGTTACGCTTTGTGTGACGCTGGACTCTGATGCCACAGGGAGTTTTACTGCCCTGTCAGCAGCTCAGATTTGCACTGGCGCAACCAAGAGCCCAGTTTAGGCTTTCTGCCCTGTCTTACGCCTGGGCAAGTTTGCTGTGAAGTGAAATGAAACTGTCTTAATCCTCCTTTATCAGAGACGCTGGGCTTGTTGCCTTCTGCGACAGCCACCTTTCCCCCTCCGTGAGCAGATAATTCACAGCAGGTTTGGTTTCTGCAAGAAAATCTTCCTTGTGAAGACTGAAACGCATTTGAAATTATGTGACTGCTGCCACAGAGGGACTGAAAGGAAAGAAGTGAGACCAGGGCTTTGCAGCTGACTCGCAGGTTGCAAGCGTTCGAAGATCTCCCAGCCGGGATGGATTTATGAACGTTAATTTTCTGCCTTTGCGACAGCGGTGGCAGTAATGGGAACTCAGTCTTTCCCTGAAAAAAATGAAAAAACAACCAAAAAAGCCAGAACCACAGATATGAGGGAACCGATACTAATGAACTGTTAAATACGCAAGCTAATTCTTTTTGTAATGGGATGTTAATTCATTCCAGGTCCAGTTTCTCCATTGTATAAAGCAAACAGCCGTGGGAGGTGAAAGTGAAGTTGTAGATGGACTCCACGTATCCCGTAAACTGAAGAAACAAAATCCTCAGGCATATCAGATCCTGTCCTCTACTGCCGTAGACTATACAGATGTTGGGGTGGACTACTGCGATTTTGCTGTGCAATGTAAACAAAGGATTATAGAGTGAGTAGTTTCAACGACATCGAAAAATAAAATCCCTGTTGTGGAGTACATGTTGGTAGGAGAAGGTCTGCTCCTGCCACCTCGTGGGGAAACACTGGTTTAGCTTGGTCTGTAATTATTTGGAGGGATTATTGGGGTTGGGTTGGTTGTTTGGGGTTTTTTTTTGCCCGTGTATGACTTCTGTGCTTTGTACCACCACTTTCCTGATTTGGTTTTGCCACACCCTGGCAAGAAGTGCTGGTAATTAGAGCAACCCCTAGGTACTGACACCGGTTAACGGCAGCTGGGTCTGTTACTAACTTCCAGCCGACGTACATCTGTATCATGCCAAAGAGAGGTCATAATTTGAAGCATTCAGATTAAGAACTATGCACTATAAAAAGATCAAATGCAAATGTTTGTAATCTCTTCTGAGTTTAAAAAGTTGATGATTCTACAACTAAAGAGTATAGAATATAGATTTTTTAGCAAATTAAGCGCCTACACTTTCTCCTCATTCTCCCTTTTCCTAGTTAGGTTTAGTTATAAAAATCCAACCCAGTAACAATCTGAATTCCACTACAGAAACATACTGAAATCCCAGCAGGAGAGTTCAGTTGTTGTTTAACCATCTTAAAATGTTTCAGGAACAACATAATACATTGCTTTTCCTTTCCTTCTCTGTTTCATAGCGTGGATTCCAGAGGCGAAGCAGTTCGCATCAATTATAATAATGCAACAAGAGACACAGTGTTTGACATACCAGCTGAAAAAGTGAGGCCATTTTATGCAGCTCTAAAGGAATTTGATGATTTATTAAACAGTGCAGAACACAAGTTTACTTACAAGCTGAAACCAGGTCAGTAAATTGCTTCTCCTCGCAATGATTTTTCGCAGGTTTTTCCGAACAGTCAAAACACTTGAGCATTGTTAGCACTGGTACCGAGAGGAAATTTCAGTCCTTCCATCACCTGTTTTATTTCATACCGCATCCTTACATTCATGTTACAGATTTCTTTTGCCATTCTTACACTATAAAGGAGAAAGAAAAACAAAGTGGGGGAGAATAGCGCCTACCCGTAGCATATAGGAAATTGTAACTTGTCGTATCAATAGCACCCCAGATGGGAAATCACGTGTAAGACTGCTGTGCCACCCAATTTGGTGTCGGTTCGTCAAATGTGTACACCATCACGTACTTTTTCCTCTGCTTCATTTGATGCGGAGTACAGACATTAGGCCAAATGATTCATCTGTCTTTGTGACTCTTCAGTTGGCTAGTGGGGCACCTTCCCGCTGGCTGCAGGAGCTGCCGAACATCTAGAAGGTGATACTGGTGCGTAACATGCATAATGCTGAAGGAAGCTGAATCCAGTTACCACCTTTGCTCAGACACCAAATGCCGGCATAATGCTGGATGAATTACCGAAGGCCACTGCTGCTCTGCTGCTTTTTCTGGGTGGCCTGGGCAAGACATCTGGAAGCAGATTTGCAGAAGTGCTAAGCGCTCTAAACTTCAGCTAAAGTTGTACAGGGCTGCGTTTTGAACATAAAACATGCTGCAGAAATGTCCTTTACTCTTTAAAAGTCAGCCCGTGCATATGTTTAACTGCTTTGGCCTTAATCTCTGTTCTTTCCTTCCCTAGCTATAAAATAAAGATATGAACGGTCCCTCATCTCTCAAGAGATGTTAAAAAAGTAAATTCATTAGTGGATCTGACTGCCCCATGTATTATGATGCTAGTGCCTTTAAAATGTCTATGAGGAAATTAATCTCTCTCTATTGGGAACATGCAATAAAATAATGTATAAGACCACATAATAAATGGTAAAACAAAGTACCTCACATTACATTAGTACCATCCATCCCATCAATTAACAGACCAAAAGGGTGGTAGAGGGGAGGGGGAGAAGGAAAGACTATATGTTATTTAATTAGAGATTTATCATAACGGTGGCACACAAGGGAGGAAAATTAAAATGGCATGCTAGCCTTAATTATGTGATTTCCCAACTTTCAGTGGCTTGGCTTTGTTCTCATAAAATTCTCTTAACAGGGATAGTAATGCAGGATGTGTATAGTACAAATAGTACCAGACTGATCAAATAAAAATCATCCCAGTGGCTTTTACCATTTTTATCCTTCCTGGGGATCTGCTGTAGTTGCCTTGCCCCTCAAGGTCTGCTTTTCTCAGTATGGGCTCCCCTACCACTCTGCTTTTTGAGTCCTGGTTGTACAAGAAAAGAAGCAGATGTTGAAAGGGACCTGCCCTCCCTGGTTGAGCATGAGCAACTAAACTAAAATTACTGTATCGTTGCTGTGTATCTCCAGCCAAGCTACTTGAAGTTATTGCTCCCTGACTGTTGATAAAAATCTACCTCCATGTTATCTGGCTGAAGGAATCAGCTGTAACATACCAGATATTAAATTTTGATGTAATCTCTTTGTAGGAGACATAGTGACATTTGATAACTGGCGTGTGCTTCATGGTCGCCAAAGCTTCCCGTCGGGTTCAGAAGTGACTCGTCACCTGGAAGGTGCCTATGCAGACTGGGATGTGGTCATGTCAAGGCTCCGGCGCCTCAGGAGGAGGGTCCTGAATAGGGACTGAGCTCTCTTCTAACTAGAATGAGCAAAATGTAGATTGTCTAACCTCAACAACAACAACAACAACAAAAATTTTTAAATTGTGGTTTCAGAAGCCAACATCACATATATATATTTGAGTTCCATAAGCTAAGAAAACTGTTGTTCATAACAATTTAACATTTATCTGTGCCCTGGTCTTTGAATCTGTAAAATGCATTGCTACCTCTGTGGGTTTATTTGCTTTTTAAAATCAGTATGCAAAATGTCCTGAAAGACTCCACCAGGCTGACTGGGTATCACAATGCCTTCCTTTGCCTCTACAAATACACCTGCCCTCCCTAGAAAGCTTGGAGGGCAGCATCAAAAAAGAGCTTAAAGTATTACTTACTAAAGGTTTGTTATGAACAGCCCCTTCCTCTGTTTTCAGAGCAGCATTCCTTATTGTATAAATCATAACTAAAATTCATTATCAAAATAAGCCACCACTGCTGTGGAGTTATTTTTATATACACACCTTTCTAGGTGTATAAAGAACTGTATAAAGAACTCCACTTTAATACAAGATCTCATTCCGTACATGCTGCATTGTGCATATCCCGCGGTACGTGTGATGACTATCACAGCCACAAATAATTTTCCCAACATTTCTAAGTCCATAAGCTCAGAAATGATAGAGCTACCAGAGAATGCATCATATTAATTTTCCTCCGCATTAGGAATAGAAATAAATCTCAGTGTAGAGGTCGCAGGTAGGGTCAGAAATCCCATCAGATGCTGTGCGCAGACGTAATTAATATCGGCAGAACAGACAGACTTTTGAGTAAAGTCAGGAGGAGGAACGCTGATGCTGCTTGGTGGCTAGAAACCACAAAGCACAAGAGGTGGTTATTGACTCCGCACCTGACAGAGAAGTGGCAACTGACCTCAGATCCGTTTTTGTTACACCAAATAAAAGAGCACGCCTCTGATAGACTCGGTCTGCAGGATGTTTTCTTCTAGGTTGCATTCTGAATAGAGATTACGCTATTAAAAAATTACTGCAGCCGAAGTAGTGGTTTTCCCCCTGTATTCAGATGCCAAATTGAAAGAGAAAGAATTGTAAATTTTAGAATACTTGTTTCTATACCCAATGATATGTCCACTGAGTTTCTTTTTCACTTTCCGTATAGCTGCGGAGTTAACAGGATGCCCTCTCACCCGTGCTGCAAGCCTGACGAAATAACCACACCTCCAGCCTCAGATCTGCTCTGTTCTACTGTTGATTTTCAAACTATTCCCTGAAAGTCAAAGAAATCCTAGTCTCTTCACAGTAGGCTAAAACAATAGAACTGTAACTCCAGAATTAAATAACTGTAGAATTAAATTAAATTAAGCTAGAAAAAAACCCTCCTCAATGTAAGTGAGAACATCAGCTTGCAAAGACTTCCACTCATTGTTTACAGTCAACAGGTATCTCAGCTGAATAATCAAACAAAACTAAATTAGGCTTTCGGTCATGACCTAGCACAGCACGGTTCAAATCGATCCCTCTTTAGTAAATAGTGAAATGTCCTTACCAAAGTTAGGGCATTAAGACATAGCGTAACAAAGCTGGATTTTAGTGGTAATTTGATTTCTCAGTGCCTCCTTTAATAATGAGTTTTGGAAACATGGAGAGTGTTTTTTGCCTTTGCTATAAAAGGGGAAAAAGACGAGGAAAGGTTAATACCTATGTTCTGTAAGACACC
The DNA here is from genome assembly GCA_034782655.1 of Micrastur ruficollis. Classification (NCBI taxonomy): domain Eukaryota; kingdom Metazoa; phylum Chordata; class Aves; order Falconiformes; family Falconidae; genus Micrastur; species Micrastur ruficollis. The sequence goes on from JAVKKW010000002.1 coordinate 23,895,078, forward strand.
AGCAGTGCTGTGCTTTAACTGTGATATTTTCCACATAACAATTGGGTGAAGACTGCAATTTGTAACTTTAAAACAAGACGTCTTGGGATTTATGCCAATGGTTAAGAGGGAAGAGATATTTTCTGCTTTTATTCTGTACCTTTCTAAAAACTGTTTTATTGGAATTTCTGTTTATTAAAACCTATTACGGAACTGCTTACTGTCTTGGGCTTGTATCTAATCTCACACATAACATCTTGCACACAGATATGAAGTCATTGTTATTATTTACTAAGATTCGTAAATATGATTAGACCTGGATCCATTCAGGTTTGTCCCGTATACTTAACATTTTGTTAAAATACAACTAAACCCATAGCTTTGAACAGTTGCGGGGAAAACAAAAAGCAACAAAAAAAAAAAAAATGCCCCAGCATTAATCAAGGCTCTCAATGGATCTAATTTTGCACTGCTGGAATTTTTTCTTTGTGAAGTATGCCCTACTAAAAACTCACACAAGAGATCCCTGAAGTTTATAACTTTATGCCTGAGATAACGTTGTGCTTTATATACCCACACCTCCTTGAACTGTCCACATTTCCCCAAAATATGGAGCATCAATGTTAAATAAATAACATTTATTTATTTATTTAAATGTTAACATTTAAATTAACATTCTTAATTTAAAAAAAAAAAAAAAAATAGGCAGCGTTGCAGACCGCAGGTTTATGCCACATACCCAGGTGAGATGGGCGGCTGTAGGAGTGTTGTGCCTCCAGGTTCCCAACAGCACAATCACCCTGCTTGCCTGCAATTTGCAGCGTATAAATCCTTGAATATTACATATAAATACAATTCAAGCTACTATATATTCAACAAAGTATTTCATGCAGAATGGAGTACAAATAACGGTCCAAACTGTTGTCAGTGGAAATGTGAAGTCCAGCACAAACAAAATCAAATCCCTGTGAGCTACGGCATGATACCCAGTTTAACTGGGAAAGGGCCGGACTGCCCACACAAACCTGAGCACGATCAGAACTTACGTTTCTTGCTGCAAACCCTCTGCTCAACTTCTGGGCTCCAGCTACTATCTACATCACAAATTTTAATTCTGAACACCTTTGCATATTGCTGTAGTCGTACCGGGAAAAGAGCGTGTTGCTGTAGCTACCTGCATAGCAGATCTCCTGATGACCGTACGGATACCCGCTCAGGCTAAATAACGGAGGAAACCCAAAATGGGTTTATTTCCCTTTCATCCCCAAATCCACACTGAAGAATGACATCGCAAGGTCTAGCTTTTGATCTGCTGCCACACTGACATGTGCAGGTCACCCAGCACGGCTACCCCAGCCTTCGTAGACCGCCAGACCCAACTGCCCCTTCCATCTTCGAGCAGCAAGAAAAATTAGCTGGTAACAGGTGTTTGCAAGACGACTCTGACGAAGCTTTGGGCTGTGTCCAGAGGGTGCTAATGGACACGATTTCACTTGGCCGGTTGTAGTGCAGAAGCTATAGCACCATGTTACCTTTGTGCTGTTCGCGATACACCAGCTACCCAGCCGGTGGTCAGCCGCTGGCTGCACCTAGTGGGCTCATAGCACAGGTGGAGAAACAGAAAAAATACATCCCCGTTTTATTATTTGCAAATGCCTTTTCTCTTTTGTCCTAGCTTTCTGCTCCTCACATTGCATTTTGTAGCAATGGGTACTGGATCCAATCCCATAGCATCGATCTCACGTACGATTTTTAAAATATTTTTTATATACCAGATTTCCAGCTCGTTTTTAAAGCTTGCCGAAAGCAAGTAGCATCTTGGGCATATCAGTACACTCATGTCTCTCTGGATCACTGCAGCCCAGCTCCGCTTTAGCCACTGCTGAACCACCTGCAGCACGTGCCAGCTTGTGGCTGGGTAGGCAGTAAACCCAAGCCCAGAGAGATTTCCAAATGCCTGTTGTGGGAAGAAAGCTGGATTAGCTGCCCAGCTTTGCAAACTGAAATATATTGCTCTCTATATGTATGTCCAGATATAGCTAAAATCTTATCTGTCTATCTATGTACACACACCCAGAGTCACGTTACCCAGAGGCGGAAAGGCAGATGCAGTCCTGTTCCACATTTGGTCTCTGCTGGCTGTGATAAGGCCGGGAAGGCTCGCTCCGAGCGGCTCACCCTCGTACACGGCTCTGTCTAACGCACCGCAGGGCGCACGGCTCCGCCAGGAACCCTGGAACACGCGGCTGCTGTCGCAGGGTCACGCCAGCATCTTTTAAACAGGGTTCCCACCGATTTGACAGCAGGGTAAAAGGTGACAAGTTATCGCCAACAGACGCCGCTCTGCAGCCGTGGGAAATGCAGGCGCGAGCTGCTCCCTAACGCTCCTCAGATATTTCTATGCAAAAAGATGTTCAGCGATCAGGCTCAAACTCCACTGGTATTTTCAGGTTTATTTGCTGTATTCATTTTTACTGTAAGTTGGAGAAGTAGACAGACTCGTTAAAGTAATGATTGCTTTGTGACTGATTCTTCCTCACTCTAAAATACTTTCAGCTTCTACGTTATTTGTACAAGTCAACAGAGTCTAGAGCACATACTGCTGCTTAAAATCCACGCTTCTGTAAATGCACAACAAATTAAATGCAGCCTTTCATCACATGTGCAATGAATTTACTCCTGGAAAATATGTATTTATTCTGTACTGTGGTTTTCTCTGACACAAATCAGAGAAAGTACTTAGTGATATCGTCTCAAATTCTCCCTAAGGCTAATGAGTTTTTATTCTGACCTACATGTTCATCAAGCTGTTGGTTTAGGGCACGTCCGTATTAGACAATTTCATGCTGGAAATTTGAAATCACTTTTGGTAAAAGCTAACATAATAAATATATTTAATACGCACATTTTAAACTTACAGCAAAAGATGCCCCCATCCTGTTATGACAGCGCAAAAAGCATGGTAAAGACTGAGAAGCAGAAAAAGCACAAAAATCCCCTTCAAAAAACAAACAAACAAAAAAACCCCAACCAATCCACCCCGCACCAACACGAAAAGGAAAATAAATCGCCACTGCTCCTGAGAAACCTTTCTATGCAACATCTGATTGAAGGCTAGAAAAGGAAATTGTCAAAGCCAGGGAACTAGCTATGTCATCTCTAGAAAATAGCCATAGCATCAAACTTTAACTAAAGCACAGACGTAGCAGCTATACGGGGTGTTTCTGCCTGAAACCAACCTCGTTATTGGACACAGGATGAGATCTAAGGGAAAGGAGCGAAGGCATTTTGCAGCGACTCCTCCCAGGGGCAGGAGGCAGGGGAGAGGCACACCTCCCGGCCTCCTGCAACATCTCCTGCAGGACGGTGCTGGGGAACAAGAAAAGCAGCTGCAGCAACAAACGAGCTACCGTTTTCCCTGGCTACTTAAAAGCATCTTCAGCAGAGTCACGGCAATTCAGAGCGGCCCCAAGGCTGCTCCACATTGTGTCAAGGGCATCCGGTCAACCAAAGGATTGGGAGCTGCTTTGGGGTGTTTCGTAGGATACAAGGTGGTTTAGTTAGCAAAATATATTTGAAGTCAAATGTTTTATGTATTTTTGATGACTTTTTTTTAATACGTGAAAGTGCCCAATAACTTTACAGCAGGCAGAGTATTTTCTTTGTTGCCGTGCCACGATACATGTCTTTCCCCATTAGCTCACGGAAAATAAGGAAGGAGGTCTAAACATGTGGATAGCAGAGCGTGGTTTCTCTGTCGTCCTTTCTTTCCAAGCAGTCATTTAGATCAATAACTACTTGTGTTGGCAATAATCGAGCTATGCATCTCTTTCAAGTTATTTTTGGAAGCATTCAAAGCAGCAAAGATCACAGAGCAACGGACATGCAGAAGATACAGCAATTCTCAGAGTATGCCATACTCAATTTCTGAAATCTTGGCCTGCTTTTTCTCTTTAATCAAACAGGAATGTTGTTATGAAAATGTGCTAAGGGCCGTGTAATGCCCTTGAAAGGAAGCGGGTGAGGAGCAGACGGTGGCAGCGAGCTCTGCGGCAGCATACCTTTGAAACGCTGCTGGTGACAGAGGAGCCGGTTGACTCCCCACAGCACGTCCGGAAACCAGCAGGACACAACTCCCGCACTTCTAACCACCCGAGTCCGGAGCTGTCTCCAGTCCTTTGCCATCTCCAGTACTGTGTTCACAATTAAAGTTTTCCCACACTGCTCCCTTGCAGCTTTGGCTTCACTTTGACAAGCAAGCGCGCTAGACCGGGGTAGGTAGGAGGAAAACCCTACCCATTCATCTTCTTGGCTCCTCTACAAGATTGCCAAGAAAAACAAGCGCGACGCAGCCAGATCACTAGATCATTTTTTGGCAACTGCAAAGACTTACGAAGAGCCTTTCCCCACCCTTTCACACTTCCCCAACGCCATGTGGCGGCGGCTCTCTTGCAGGCACGTCCTGCAAGCACATGGAGGCAGCTCTGTGCGTGGAATTTGCAGCTTCTCCTTGACTTCATCACTCCCCTGCCCTCACAACGTCATCCCTTTGCCCAGAGGCATGCAATCCGCTAGATTCTGTAACTGGAAATTGTTATTTATAAGTTATATGCTTTATGTACTATTTACTTTTTATCCATTGCCATGATTTCCATCGTTATTAATTTAAAAAGCATAATTTGTTTTTTTCATAATGAGTAGCTATCAAAACTAAAGGAACCATTGGCATCAGAGGGCAAACTGCCTCCTCTAGTGCACCCCACTCATCTCCAGAGCTAAGGGTTTACTGCTGACTTTTTTGTTTTGTTTCATTTTGTTTTTTTTCAGTCAGATTAATTCTTTTTCAGTTAGAAGATGCAACAGGGGGGTAACACCACGTATTTCAGAGTCCACTTACGGCTACACCTTCTGTGGGAAGAGCTCCTTTCCCACTCTGGGATTTAACCAGCCTAGCAGATTTCCACTGGGTTGTTTGAATTCCTTTCCCTGGACCATTTGCAACCTCGTAGCAGCAGCAACACAAACACTAAAGCACAAAGTCATCTTCTTTGTATGGGAACTAAGTGAAGGCCAAAAGCTCATGTGCAGGATTACGCCTGTGGTTAAACTGGGGCCTTGGGTATCGGGTGTTCAGTTGCTTTTATAGGAATTCAGATGAAATTTGTGGAAACATGATGAGATCAACATCTCGTGACAGATCCACGAAGGTCCAGCAAGAGTAAGCATGGCTGGTGAGATTACAGCCTTACCCTAGCCAGAGGAAGATAGTAAATCCTGTTCTGTTTTTGGATGCAACCCACAACCCAATTCAAGTCGAGCCAAGTTAAATTCTCACAACTGAAGTTTAATCTTCAAATCCTCCCGAGGCTGGAAGCCTTGCGGTGGCCACAGCAGCCCTCGGTCTGCTCACCATCCCTGCCGTGGTGCTGGGATGGAGGGCGCTCAGCTGGGAAGCACCGCAGCCAAGGGGAAGCCAAGGTTCAGGGGAATTTCATCTCCATCAGATGAGTAAGGTAAACCAACACGATAGGAAAAACAGACCACATTTTTGCTGCAGCCTGGACAGATGTTTGCTGTCAGATGCATCGCACATTGTACAGCCACATCTGCTGGAAAAGCACTTTGCCGATGATTTACCACATTCCTGTGCCGAGGAGCTGAAAAGCCCCCTGCAAGTTTTCCACTTAATATTAACGTTCCCAGCTTGGTGATCACCCCTGACATTTTCTACATTACTGTTCAAAGCAGCTCACGGAGGCGGGGAAACCTTCACCATCCCCTGGCTCACTGGCAGTACCCTCGCAGACAGACTCGGGACGTCTCAGGGAGCCAGGACAGCAAGCAAAATTTAGGACAGATTTGTTGCGTTCCCCTCAGGTTTTTCCATTTATGGCCGATGCACTGGGGAAGGGATGGTTTATCTTGGCTGCTGGTGTATGTAACCTCCCTAGAGCCACGCACCACGTGGGGCGAGGGGTTGTCCAGGGGTGCGGGCAGCAGCGCAGCCCCCGAGGCGCTCACCGGATCCTGCCTTCCGCAGGCGAGCGAGTCTCCCGGCATCGGCTGCCATCGCAGGGGCAGGCTTAAGGCAGGGAAACTGCAAAATTACTTTGGGGTAATTAACGATGCCAGAGCATTCATGGGGAGCTGCACTTCGGGAGCAGGCTGTCCTGCACGTCTCTCTTCGCAGTCAACGGGGTTTCTGGTCTAGGATGCTCCTGGTCTCCCTCGCGTTATAATTGCTGCGTACTGCGACAGTGGGGGAGCCCAGAAACAGCAGAGGCCCAAGTGAGGAAGGGTTACAGATTGGTTTAATCACAACACTGTGATTTTCAAGTAAATTAGCACCAACAGCCCTTCGCGGGATCACTTGCTGACAGGGGTGCCTGGTGAGAAGCTGCTCCCAGCAGCGCTCCCTTACCCCACAGGGAAACCAGGGCTGCCCACCCCAGGACACGGCCCTAGTACCTACTGTGCAAATCATGAATAAATAGTGCTGTCCTTTCATGGGAAAATGCTAAAGAAGAATGAAAAGGCTGTAGCCACTTAGAAATATACATACTTCCAGTAGTTTTGATTTTTGCCCCCCCCCCTGAAAAATGCAGTGAGTGGCCTGTTTCGGCTGGTAGGGAGGACTACCCACAGCAGTGAAAGTATTTTGTTTCACCAGCACAGGCATTTAAAGACCTCCTGGGACCAATGCATTAGGAAAAAAAAAAAAAAGGAGCAACCAGTACCCTTGGACTTCTTCTGCACAGGGCCAAGCCCAAAGCCACCAATGCCAGTGGAGAAGACTCCTATTAATATTAGGTATTGCTTGGACCACGTGCCAAGACCCGAATACCTGTTCTGTTTGTTTCCCCTGTAATAAGTTGGCCTCAGGTTTAGCTGCAGCTGATGAGATAGGACCTCTATCTAGCAGCCTCAGGGAAAACTCATGGACTTAGTAACGCAGATGTGTTTGGGTTGGGGAACTCCATCACCACACTACAGGCAACCTCGGCCATTAGTATTTTACGAAACCTGTAGCTGGAAGGAGTCAACCGAATGACAGCGCGACGACGGATGCAGTTTCTGTTGCGAAGCCAAGCTCTTCAGGTCAGTTTTGGCCATACCTGCTGCATTAGCAGCAAGGTTATCCTCCTAGTCTGGTAGTGATTTTAGGTGTGCACCTAGCTTGCTCAATGCCCCTCTCAGCCCAAACGTGGCTAGGAATATGGATTTCCCCTTGAGACAATTCTTGAGCACGAATTACAGAGAGGTTGGGCCCACAGGTGTGGCCCCATGCTCCCAACCTGATGCTTCATTTTCCAGTCCTTGATTTTCTGGAGCTCCTACACTCAGAGCTCCCCCAGCAATTTACTCTTTGCTCTGGAGAGGAAGGTCACGGCTGGGCACGGTGCTGCTTGCTCCCCAGGGGGATCAGGTACAGCGCTAGTGACAGCAGACAGCATGGCTTTCCTTCAAATTTGACACAGGAGGGCATTCAGAAACAGCATAGGAAGGATGAGACTTGTTTCCAGCTTGAGCACGTATCCGGGAATCCTGTGTTCCCATTGGGCTCTTCATCCTGGCTATGTCCTTGTTTCAACATCACAGCAAATGCCCACTTGGAGCATTTCTCTTTCCACACATGGCACAGGTCAGAGCAGAGGAGCTGTGGAGCTGTAAGCGTATTCCACTTCTCCCGTGTTATCCCGCTGTCCGTATAGCAAGCAGTTCATTTGCAACTGGATTTTTGTGAGCTAGATGAAGAAGAGATACTTCAGCTAGACTCATCTCCATTTCAGTGAGGGTGGTTTCAGCGCCCGCATGTGTACTCGCAGAGCCTTGGGCTCACCCACCTGCTTGTGGGAGAGCACTGTGCTGGGCTGGCGCTAGCGGCCAGCCACACAACGTCCCCGCACCATGCTCCGGTCAAACCTCACCTGGGCGTCAGCTGTCTGAGGAAGCCCTAGTCCGCACTCCAGCTCCAAACTGAATGGTCATAAAAGCAGCAAAGAAATCAACCTTTCCTTTCTGCACGTGCAGTTGATTCCCATGAACAAGCAGAACAACGTATCTCTCTCTGCACTGAAATATTCCCATTGAAACCCAATAATAGGTACCTCAGGAATAATCTCCTACATTATGGATGCACGTTCCCCTCATCAAACCATCCACTTTTAACATTAACTGGGAAAGTGAAGAATAAAGTCGAACAGCCCAGGACATAACACAGCAATCCTGGTTCAGTGGCTAGAAACGTGACTCGACGTATGCGTTGCCCAGAGGGCTGCAGCCCAGCACCCGGAGCAGCACAGCCCCGTGCACAGGGGGTCGCAGGAAACACGCACCAGGGGACAGACTGTGAGGTGTCATCCAGAGCCGGATCCACCAGAGACCTTCAGCATCTCACTCCAGAGCTTCGGTTTACAACCTCCCCACCTCTGCCTGTACAGCAGGGTGCCCGGATTTACGATGCGCCCATCCCACTGTTTGACTTCAAAGCTCCCAAGGCACCTCCTCCCAAGTTCAGCTGCCCTGGGTGCCCAGGACCACTTTTGCCTGTGCCCCTGGCATCGTGCCCCACCTGACCCACCAGCATCCCAGAGCTGAGCAGAGTGGTACCAGCATCATCCCAGGGGCCAAAACCAGCAAACACCTTCCCAGCAGCTCAGTGCACACCGACAGGTTTGGGTGCTGCACCAGACGCTCATGCAGATGTTCAAAGCGCCATCCACGCCAGCTGCTGCTTCCCCAGTGGGGAGAAGAAACCCATGTCAGGCACAAACTGTCTCTCATTAAAAGCAGGGGGAGCTCTGGCGAGGGGGAGCTCTGGCGTCCATCTCGGCATGGCTCTGCTCTCGGTGCCGTTCAGCTGCACAGAGCTCCGGTCCCCGCGGTAGGGCGCACAGAAACACTGGTGACCTGGTGTGTATCAGCATTGGCTTACACAGGTTAGAAATGGGGTTTCCCAGTCACGGATCCAACTTGAAAAAATCACCCTAGTGCAAGCTAAGGATTAGTAAGCGTTGCCACAGTCTTCTCTGACATGATTTACCTTCTACAGGAGGCTTCAGCGGGGTCATGGACTGACTGATGGGTCTGATCTGCAGCCCAGATCTCCTGGAGGTTAGACAGCACGTGAGGCACAGTTGGCTCTGCAGCTGCCTCTCCCTATCAGATCAAATGTCTCATCTGAGTAAACACATTTCTATTCTCTTTACCCGTAGGTTTATTTGTCTATTATAAGGTGAAGAGTCAATAATGCCTGAAAGCCTCCTTTTGCCTTCCAAGTATTTTCATTTAGTCCACACGACCTATAAATCCAAAAACATTTCGAGCCGAGGCATAGCTCCAGTCAGCTTTTACGTGGCCAAGGAGCCGTATTCTATGTTTTGCAGTGAGCGATTTTGGCAGTATTTTTAGGCTCTTGTTTAGGAAAGAGAGATGGGATGAGCTCAGACTTTCTGCTGCCATGCACGACCATCCTTGCTCGTAAACACATCCCTCACTGCTCCTTCTGGAGGAAGAAAAAGTGCTCTATCAAAAAGGGTTGTTGAACATAGAAGTGGCATAAGCTCATGGATTCCTTTCCTGCACAGGACACGTTTAAGAACATTTTAAAAAAAAAAAAAAAAAAAAAAAAAAAAAAAAAAAAAAACCCCAAAAAAAAAAAAAAAAAAAAAACCCAAAAAAAAAAAAAAAACCCCCAAAAACAAACAAACAAAAACACCCCAAAAAAACCAAAAAAACCCAAACAAACAAACAAAAAAGAAATGGAGGAAAAGGAAGATCTGAAACAGCAATGCCTCCTCTCGCCGCTTGAGATCCCCTGCATGCTCTTGCCCACAGACACTGACCCAAGGTGTCTCGTGCAAGGGCCACAGTGCTGCTCAGTAAAAGGCAAGTGTGGCATCCTAAATGGCAAAACTGCACGAGAGATGGCTATCACAGCGTCAAGCACAGACATTAAACCAGGAATGAAAAACCTTGCGTTCAACACTCAGCATTGCTGCAGCTGCCCTATTAATGTGAATGTATCAGTGAGCTGAGCGCAGAGGAGTTTGGATGTACTCCAGTTCTTTTCTGGGTCAACACAACCTTTGGTATCAGGGTACCAGCATGACCCTGAAGGTGGCTAGATATGCAGATAAGCGCTCACTAAAACTTGTTTGGACTTTACTAATCCCAGCGATCACCATTACAGGGAACAGAAGGGTACCATATTTCGTACATATACGACGGGGCAGCTGCAGCAACTTCGCGTTGCTGTCTGAGCAATAGGTGTATCTGTGAGAGGATGCCCCTCTCACCAGGAGGTCAGTGCTAGAGGAGGAGCCCTTAGCGCCAGGAGCCGGGGCTCAGCAGAGCTGAAGCCAAAGGCTGGTCAGCTCTTTGCTCCAGCCGATGCTCAGAGCCCGCATCCTTATCCTGCATCCTCCGCCTTGGGCTGCACTGAGCAGAGGTAGCAGTGCTAAGGCTCCCTAGGAAAAACAAAGCGACCTCTAGGGATGCCACCACCTGAAAGTTTTGCCCCGTGTCCCCATCGATGCCAGGCCCTGGACAGGGTTATTGGGACCAAACAAGGCAAAGATTCCTGGTTTTGCTACTTTTCCTACTTCCCCCAGCCTGGCCAGATCAGAGCCGGCGGCACAGCAGGACGGCACAGGAGGCTGCGGATCTGCTGTTTGAACAAGTTAACCGCGGTGCTTGATTTCAAATGAGTAATGGTGCCGAACGCCACTTCTCTTACTAAACACAACTCTCGCAGCAGATATGTACCTTTTCCTCCGAGTAACGCTGTGTCAACACGAGCTCACGTTTTCCTCTTAGCCCAACACCCTGTCGATACACACAAACGCACACAAGGCAATATTGACCGATGAAGTTTGAGAACACGAGTTTTCAACAGAAAAGTCAACAGAAATTACTTTTTGGACACTTGTATTATTTGAGCTGTGCAGAATGAACATGCTGTTATACTTCGTGTTTGAAAACCGAAAACTCAACGTTCAGCCGCAATCTCTAAGCATGAAATTGGCTCCGTCAGAGCATCCTGTGAAGAACATTTTGGCTTATGTGACAGCCTTCAACATCAGACAAATATCATTTGGATCGAGGTAGAAATTGCCTTTGGAAATCAATCTGAAGACAGCAGAAATATGTTTTTCTTTAACTGAGGATCTTTCCTGCTCTTGAATTGTGAATAATATTATTTGTCTTCATATACACTTATGTGTTATAAGCATTCATAATACTAGCCTCAAAGACAAAAAAAGAAAAAGTAATACTAAATTATTTAAAAAAAAAAAAAAGAAAAAAGATTTTTTTGGCTCTGATTAGGTCTATACAACTCAGTATCTTTATCAGCTTCACTAAGTCCTTTAAATCAACAGAAAGATAACCAGTGCTTTTAATTAATATCTTTGGTAATTCTTTTATTTAATCCAATAGACTATCGCATTTCCTGGAAGAAAATAAAAAATGTCTTTATATTTGCTTGTTGAACTGAACAAAATATTTGAAGCATAAAATCAATGATCTGCCAAAATCAGGAAGGAAAGCAGACCTCTTAGCGCACTTGAGAACTAACATAAATAATATGGACATCACTAGTCTCTTTCCTATAGATATTTTAAGTGAAATCCTCATGAGCGATGCATGGTTAAATAGTAAACCCCTATGTAGTTGGTTACACAGAGGCGCCCGAGGAGATGTTGGAAATGCTAAATAACTTTTACTGAGCTTGGATAGCAAACCAGCCACAGTTTACAAGAGACACGTGCGTCTTGCACTAATGCTTGCATCAGTTGCTGATCTCACTCTTTCCTGGGCCATCACCAAATGATGATGAACCCAGAAAATTCTTTCTGGAAAAGCAATATTTCCAGAGACAACATCCAGGGTCATTTAAAGTACAAATTACTTCTCTTACCTGTGCCGATATTCACATAGCACACGCAGCACAACTTGATCTCTTTTCCAAAAGGGTAGCCTCTGTATCACCCAAAAATATGACTTTAGAGCTCAGGGTATCATCTTTTTGTTTGGAAGGAAGACTCTAAGCGTGGCAAATAACAAGGTAAAGTTATCAAAGACAACTGAATAGTCTTGATCAAGACAACTGTCTTCCTACCACAGAGCAATTTAGTATGGGGACAGACTGGACATAGCAGAGGGTGACCAGAGAGAAAAGACACATTAGCATCAGCCCTTTCTCAGGTGATTATTTCCAGAATATTTGTAAGGGCTGTGCTTCACATGGGGGAAAAAAAAAAAAAAAAAATATGCACCGCTCAATTTTGTTTTTAAAGATGCTCATGATAATGTGATTTCCAGATGTGTAAACTCTGGGCAACTCAGAGTGAAAATATGCTGGGCTGGACTCTGTCCTTGATGCCAATTCTCAACTTCCAGGCCATTGGCCTATACGGAGAGCAGGCTGGGCACTGGCTGCCCGGCTGTCAAAACAAGCTAAATCATGGAACAAGAAAAAGCCCCCAGCAACAAAGATGCATTCCCATACGTGAACCTGGGATGTGGGAACAGTGGAGCTAACAGCTTACGGGTCCACTTTCTCTAATGAACACGTAGATTATTGTTCATCCTAAGGCAACACTCAAGTATTATGGACTTCTTGACATAAACGTGGTTGGCTGGCCCTGCTGCAAGTGCCTTGCGGTTCCCCAGTGCGGGGACACCAGGAGGTATCTGCAGGCTGGGGACACAACTTCAATGAACAGGCACGTCGGGGTCAGCACTGTGGTGGTATTCAAGCCCTTCTTAGGGTTTTGACTTATGGCTAGGAAAGCTTCTTATTTGTTTATAAACCTGTTCTGAATTTGGCATGTAGGGTGGATCAAGCACATTTCCATCCCGTGTCGCCTCTTTATTAGGAGAGGATTATTCCACGACGAACATGGAAATGTGCTGCAGCATGTTCAACACCCTCTAAAGGATGTTTTCACTTTGTAAACTAGCAAGAAATACCTTAATTGCTCTGACCCACAAATATGCCTGGACACATCATGACAGCATTGTTTAAAAACCAAAAACAACACAGAAAAACCCTATACTTGCATAAAACCTCTCTGTGAAAGAGATTCACGCATTCAGACCAACATTTCCCATTCTCCCCATCTCTACGTGGTGGCTGCAGCACGCTGGATGCCCCCCTTTCTGCTACATGCTCCAGCAACCACCACCGTATCAACAGGCAGCTCATGAAGCTGCACAGTCTGGTTATGTGACCTTCACCAGCACAAGTTTGTTGGTAAGAGCATCCCCTTACTAACCTCAGGTCCATTGCCTCATATAAAAGTAACTATCGCCAAAGATTTCAACAGAGGTTTAGCTCTTTGCTGCGTGCTGTTGTGAACTGCAAGACCAGAGACAAGGATGCCCACTAATACCGCACCGCTACAGTGTAAGGAGACACATCTATAAATTGGAATTGAACTACATACACCAATTACGTAACAATTATGGAAAACAAACTGAACCAACCTATTTCCCTATTTTCTGCCACTGGAGGGCATTCATTGCCCTTACAAAGCTTCCCTATTGCGGCTTGCGAGCGGCAGAGTTGCTGCAGAAAGGCACACGGTGGGTCTGCCTTGTTCTACCTTATCCCACCCAACACATGCACGTGCTCTCCCGCATTTCCCCCATGGGAGCTCCCAAGGAAACTGGGACTCTTCTGCATCAAGGCACGTGAGGATGCATTTCATCTGCACGCTCAGAACAAGCTCGCTGAAGTCAGGAGGCTTATTCAACTGGACGTTGGCTCAAGGGGCATGGTGCGGTGCGCGGTCGGGGGGCAGCGCTTGGCCCCTCTCCTGGGGGGAGATGGGGTCAGTCCTTTGGCACTTGCGTTCCCGAAGCTTTGGCCCAGCAGCTGCACAGTCCCGCCCCTCGAACGTGTCGTTGCTCCCTTAAATGCAACCCAAGCCAATAGTGCTGTTGAACATCTCACATCGTACATTTTATTAAGCAGGAGCAAGGAAGAACATTTTTTCCACTGTGGAAAGTTCAGGTAAGCCTCTGCGCAGGTCACATCACCGAGCTGACCGAGCACCAGCGCTCCCACGTTTAAGAGAGCAGCAGAAACTGGATTCCTCTCCTATTTCCTCAGGCCAGTGTCACCTCTCTGAGGAGTTATTTATTATAAGAAAATCTCTTCAGACTCAAAGCAGAGAAGCTGGTCCTTTAACACACTGTGATTACATTTGGCACGATAGAAGCACTAGGCTTTGGCACTGCCAAAAACTGAGACTTTCTGCTATAAGGATCTCACCAGGACCAAAGTAAGCTTACCGGTAACACCATGAGTTTTTCAGGGCAAAGCTTCTGCTTTCCAAGGTTCACTGAAGGCTTCTAGTCTCCAGGGTGAAAGTTTGGTGAGGATAAAAAAGCTGGGGGGTCGGTGGGGAAAGGAAACCAACTTTAAACAAACCTAGCTATTTTCACCCAGTATACACTGGGTATAGAAGGAAGACACTTGCTTATCAGTTAAAGGTATAAAACTGGTGTGTTGGCACCTCAGGTGGGCCTGGCATTTCCACAGCATCACTGCACCAGGTTTCATGTGTTTATTAACAGCCTGTCCCCCCCGTTACATCGACCGCATGCCCGATCGCTGTGCATCATTCTGCCACCGCTCTGCCCACCCGAAGCGGCCAGCAAACAAAGCGGCTCACTCTCAGCCTTGCTGCATTCTGCCCACAACTGCCTCAGCTACAGAAACATCCACTGATGAGGGTTACCCGAGGAGCTAAATAACTTTTTGACTCATTACCCTAAAGGTACATGAATAATATGAGCTTTTGACCAGGCAGGGGAGGAAAAAACGTATTTCATGAGCACTCGTTGAGAGAGCCTACTGCTCAATGTTCCCTCACTCTTTGTATTCAAGATCACTGGAAAATCATGTTGGCACCAAATGACAGCCCTGTATAACAGTCTTCATCACTCTGGGAAGGTTTTTTTATTATTGTGGGTTTTTTAAATGGACTTTTCTGCTTGGCATATTGCATAATGTGTTTTTTTTTTAAAAAAAACCAACAAACAATAAACTAGTCGAGGCTTCAATAGGTTCACAAACTATAATCATTCATTCTTTCAACTGATGAATAAATTCAAAAAACTATACTTGGACTCAAGTGCAAACTCTTTTTCCTTTCATTGGGGAGTAACACACGGAAGTGTAGAAGACTGCTTTTAATCAATAGTCAGGCTGAGAGAGAACAAATGATTTACGTTCTCCTCAGATTTTGCGTGTGGATGAGCAGGCTTGGGAACATAGAACTCCAAATGTTACATTAGTTGAGTCCTAGTCTCCAAAAAAGCTAAGGGCTGCAGCTTGCAGAACACAGGGCTGACCTGGAAGGCAAGCAGCACAGCAGCCCGCAGAGGGAGAGTGGCTTATGCTTTCGCCACTGCAGACTGACCGTGAATTGTACACGAGTTAATCCCGTTACCTATTTACTAGAAAGATTTTCTTCAGCTCTTATCTTGTTTGCAGGCAGCAAGTATGAGGAGATGGAGTTATACCATTTGCTTGATTCCCATCACAGACTTGCAGCTAGATTGCCCATCCAGAGACGTGACTCGGAGCCTAAACCTGCGGTGCCGTTTGGATCTCTGCAACCACTTGTACCTTCAGGTAGCTTTATCATCAGAAAAGGAGACAGCAGTCAGCAGGATGGGCACAGGTCTGTATTGCAGAGACGGGTTCCTTATACGATACCTAGTTGTCATCAGAGTACAAAACCGTACCTGGGAGATTACTACAGCATAGGATGACCTGTCCGATACCTGTCAGAAACATTTATTATGTTTTTACTCGGGCGGTAATAATTATATATTGCAACTTTCATGTGTTAATTACTTATTAGAATTCCTCCATAAATTAAATTATGTGTGCAGATATATCTGTATATCTATATATAGATACAGCATACATACACATACTTTTATATTTATCTATATATCTTATCTGTTGGAAAATTAAATGCACCAAGAAGCAACAAACATAATTGAATTTAATTAAACTTTATTAAAATTTATGATGGTTCCTGGTTTCAAACAACTGTCATAATAAAGCAGATTTCCAGCCAAGGTAGTTGTAATAACCTTGTTTTTCACCGTCCTTCAAAATTTTCTTGGGACTTAGCATGCAAAATATAGACAATAGAACCGTATATTTTCAGCAATAAGATCATTGAAACAGCCTCGGTGTTTTTACTTACAGTTCCCTGAAGCAGTAATAACTAACTGGCTCTCCCACAAAGTATTTTTGGGGTGAGTATTTGGGGAAAGAAGTACTTTAGCTTTAAGAAGTTAAAAAAAAATAAATCAGTCTCTAGATTCAAGGGTGCGGGATTTTTTCTTCTTGGTTTTCAAGAAGATTAAGTATTTCTTTGGCTCATTTAAAGATTCAGTTTAAGTTGTATTTTCTGAGTTGTTTTTTTTTTTCTCTAAATGGGTAATTCTAACACGTGAGAACCATGGCATAAGAAATAAAAATTAAAAAAAAAACCAAAAAAACAAAACAAAACAAAAAAAAAAACCAAAAACAAAACCCAAACCACCTTTAACTGGGGCTTTGCTTTCAAAAGGAGATCATATATATTGAAGTTCTTTGCTGGCAGAGATGTTACTTTTCACATGCTTGGCACAATGACAGTGTGAACTGCTACGTCTTAGTATTTGGAGAGATGAGAAACGGTGTCAAAGGCGGCCCTCAGAAGTTTTCAGCTGCAGTTAGCATGCAGGTTTCTGTCTGAAATGTCTTGCATTACTTTCTTTCACTTGATGTTAAAATGTGGTTTTCTTTAAAAAAGAAAACTGAAATGCCTTTTCAGACAATCGACCTTAGTTATTAATATCCTTGCCATGTTTCACAACACAGTACAAAGAGATGCTCAGCCGCACTGTGCTTTTTCATGTCCATTTCCCAACGAGAAAATAGCAGGAAAGACTTTGGCACATTTGATTATGCCGTGCCCAGAAGGAAGCTATCGCCTATAGGTATCACTGAGAAATTGGTTTTTAAAATCATCTTTTGAAATCAAATATATCTTGCTGGTCTCCCATCCGGCCCGTATCATTCCAAACCACGACTATTTGCCACCTCACCACGCCATAACATTAACGCTTCTTCATTTCAAAAGAGTTCGATGTGACAATGGGGAGACCTGGGCACGTGTGAATACAATAAATATCTCCTGATCTTGATTAAAAGGGAAATATTTAAGAGACTGACTGCCTATTACGAATACTCTGCTTTTTATTTGGGCTCATATTTTTATTGGAGCTCAAATTTTTTCGCTCACGGTGGTGGCACACGGTGAGGAAAGTTTCTCTAGCAGTTGCCTAGAACATTTTAACCCTAAACGCTTCAGTGCATCCAAGGAAGAGCAAAGGCTTGCATTTTGTCTATTCCCTGATAAAGGCATAGCAAGCTTATTCCCTCCCCCTGCCTTCTAAATGCACATCAGTGGCTGTACATAGTCCCGTATAAAAACGTTTCAAACATTTTATAGCCTTGAAAGACAACTGTCAATGCTACAATACCCTCAACAGACCTGAATGTTGTATGCCTCAAAACAGCTAGAACTATCTTTAAAGTATTTCTTTCAGATGCTGTCCTAGCAACTGGCATGCTGAATACAACACAGTTCCCTTCAATACAGGAACTTGACCAAATATAAGAATTTGGCTAAGCAATCCGGAACAAAATACTGAAAATCTTCATCTAGGATGTACTGGTTAGTAAACGAAGAACCAGCAGTTGTTAAACAATTCATTCCTTCTGACTTGGAGGAGAACATGCTACCTCAGAGGTGCGGATTTGGTTACACTTGCAAGGCAATGTTAAACACTCACCTCTAAATCAAGAGAATTATCAATCCCCACCCAGACAAATAAAAATCCAGAAATTAGTTCAGTGCTAAAGGTCAAGAGAACACATGTTCATCAACTTATTCTCATTAAATCTTTCTTACAGGTTTCTTGGGCAGGTTTGTCCAAGAGCTAAGGCTTAAATATGTATTTTTATTCCTTTTTACATAGTATAAAAAGAACTTTTGATTAAGGAAAAAAAGATGAAACTAATTTCAACACCTTGCATTCAGTCCCTAAGTTTTTCTTCTGTTTCAGATCCCAAGTACGCAAAACTCTACCAAAAGCATCGTTTTGCAGACATGTCAACTGAACAGTCACAGGTCGAGAGGCCATCTAAAACATGAGCCAGACTAGCAGTGCTGACAATTGACACAGTGACAAGTAAGGGACAAACACGTAAGATAAGGGACATGGTACTTGGGCTCTCATTCCTGAATGTGGAGGAGGCTAAACGCATTGTAAAGACCACATGCTATTCATTCCTGACATAGGGCACGCACCTTTCTGCAAACTCCAAACTCCCGCGTACGCTGGGGCAGATGCGGAGATTAATGGGTCACCAGAAACCCTACCCTTAACTTCAATGAGCTTTAACTGCAGCTCCTGGGGTTTAACCCGGTCTCTCAAATCTCCCTGCTTTTGTGATTGTTGTAAACTACTTACAGAGCTCGACATAACTGCAAGAACATCTTCATCCAAAAATCAGAGATGCTCTGTCAACCACAACATAAATTAAGAGAGTTTTAGCGGCACTGCGCATTAATTCCAGGATGAAACGCAACATCATTTAAAAAGACAGAAGAAAATCAGGTCGATGGTATGTTAATCTGAATGGTAGGTTAATGAGAAGCTTTGATGAAAGAGTAGTAACATGAAAGAAGTTCTCAACATTTCTACTTGACACATCCTCTCCAAAACAGCCACTACGGAGTATTGACGCTTTTGGGAGAGTATTACTTCAGTTCTGACTACTTCAGAAAAATCCTGGAAAACAGATTACCCAAATCCACATTCTCGCCTCACTCAAGTTGGAGGGATGAGAATTATGAAACAAAGCTTATAAAAATGAGAAGACAGCATCTCCCAAAGACCCAGATATTGGATTTCAACTGTGATTCCCAGTCTTGGCAGCTTTCAGCACTGATCCAGCAGCCAGCATGAAAAAGGGCGGTCCAGAGATTAACCTACTCTACACGACATGCCATAGGGCCCAAGGGGACTCCACAACTATCCAGAGTAAGTGGAGTACGGGACACATCCTCATTACCCAAAACAGGCGACCAAGAGTCACATAACACGGAGCTGCCACGTTTGCTCCATCCTGCCTGGGGATTCCCTGACCTGAGACAGTTGTCCTGGCAGGCAGTAAACTAAAGTTGAACGGTCCCATCGAGCTGCCCCAGTGCCGTATGCCAAAGCTGGCAGTGCAGAGGTGAGGGGTAACCACATCCCCAGATGTGAAGGGGAAAGGAGGAAGAGAGAAAGCTACAAAGATACCACTGTTGAAGAACTGATATTTGCGATGGAGATACTGCTACTTTGCTGGCTTACCGTAACAGCAATTTTGTATGTATTTTAACATTGCATTTGCTAACAACAACAAAAGTCTGAATTTACCCACAAAAATACATCTTACCAAAAGTATAGGTCAGAAAACAGTAGATCTTTTATTTCCTCAGATATCTAGACAGCCAAAGAGTCTCATTTCCAGCTTCCACCCCCCCTAACGCACTGCTAATGTATGCAAAGCAAAAATGATCTTCAAACAACATCCCCCTTATTCTCATGCTTAGCTTTTCCTTGGAAAAAAATCCTTATAGTGTTTTTCAACGCCTGTCCCTTGACCATCATCACACGCCTTTGGCAATCAAGGTGGTGACAACTGAGAGTGCAGTTTTAACTTCCCCCGTGCTTTCTTCTGTTATCAAACAACATTGGCATGTCTCAACGGGACTTGCAACCCAGGTATTTGGAGGTCAAAGGTTAATGAAGGAAAACAGGCTCTGATAACTATATTACAGATGATCTCAGGGCTCACACCTCTGTCAGCCCCTGCTGTGGCTGCATCCTCAAGAGACCGCTGTAGGGAAGTTACAGGGGCCTCTTGGTTTTAGGCTATTCTGAAACCACACTGAGGAAAAAGGTGGTGACGTTCTTGGTGAATACATTCACTTCGATACCTTTTCTACCCAAGAAGTCTGCTTTTTGCATTAACAAGCATTCACAATTAAATGCTTCGTTCTTTGAGTGTATGAATTTTTATGAAAAAGTTTGATGGAAATCACTTGGAGACTTGTTTTTACCACTAAGCTCTGTCCTACCATGTGGAGATCGTATTTTGGGGTGCTATACCTCCCAGCTTAAAAAAAAAAATATGCAGTAGAAAGGCA
>JAVKKW010000002.1:23915438-23965512 GCA_034782655.1 Micrastur ruficollis
CCAGCTTAAAAAAAAAAAAAAATGCAGTAGAAAGGCAAGATGACAAACACGGTGCATTACAGAGCCTTGACCCAACTTTCCCAGACCACATTACACTAAAAGTCCACTTGAAAGAGGGAAGAAATTTGATTTTGTATCACGAATATGCAATTCATTGGCTCAGCTAAAGATTGTCCACTTTCTCTTACCCGTCCTACAGTTTCCCCTAGCCTTGCCGTCTACATTCTCCGAAGTTACAGAACAACATTGCCTATAGGTCACATTCAGACCTGTGCACAACAGCCACCCAACCCTGCCGTTTCAGTTTGTTTTGGAAACTCAGCTTCCTACCAGTCCTTGAAGCCGTAAGGAACACCGAACCTAGAACGCGATAGTACAGGTATAACCCTTACGCGGTTAAGCCATAGACACTCAGATTATTACCATAGTCTCTCATGACTTCCATTAACTTGCATTCAAAAAGAAAGAAAAGCCTTTGCTAGTTTGAGCAAAAGTTCTCTGTAGCTCTTGGATTAGTTAATACCACCTTAATAAATCACAGTTTAAGAGGCAGCGAATACCTCCTGAATATGGTGACGGCAGCCTACAAAAACTCAGAAAAAGGAGAAAGGTATGTACGAATCTGGTTTTGTAATAAAGATCACTTAAGGGTTCATTGCTGTTTCATACATCACTGGGTGCAGCATTGCACTGGAAGACAGCGAACTGTTTTCCAGTCCTACTGCAGAGACCCTGTGTGATCCCGGGTCAGGCAGATAACCTCTTCACACTTCGCATCCAAACCACAAACTGCTATTTCGAGTCCTTTCTGGGAGAACAAACAAACCACATTTCACACATTGCTCAATCTCCTCCTTCATCTCACAGCAGCTTACATTAAAAGCTGACTGTTACATGCTAACTAAAAAGACTTCTGGAGGCTCTGAATGACCTGGAAAATCTTTTAATACACAAACTTTCTTGAATCATCAAAGCCAACAATGCTGACTTCAAATAGGCTGACTATGACAGGAATAGCCAGGCTCTCTGAGAGTCTTTGGAGACCAAAACCCAAAAGCAGTCGGCAAATTTTTGTTCGGATTCACAGTACAGCACAAATCCGATCAATTAAGAAACACATGCAGCAACTACTTAAAATTCTCAGATGTATAGATACGGATAAGGCAAGCACACTTACTGACTGACGAGAGGAAGGCTGCAATTCCCCCGGCCGCAGAGCTGCAAGTGAGCAAACAGCAGGGAGAGGCCAGCACACATGGGGGGTGTTAGCACCCAGGTGCCCCAGGGAACTGTGATTGGAAATTGCAGCTGTGTGCAGAAAAATAGGTTTAATCAGAAGCAAATGGGCCTGGATACACCGAAGAGAGGAGAAACAAGGCTTTTGTGCTTAACTTGATTTTAGCCTCAGTTAGAGCACCTTCTATTAACAGATGCTCCTTGTTTTTCACCAAGTGGCATGACTCATAGTTGTGACTCCTATTGTTGTGGCTGCCCACACAATATATTGTTCATGTGCTCTCCAGTAGCACCTCCAAAGCTACAGTTTAGCAAACACTTATTAATCTAATTTAACCTCACACATAATCCTATTGACATCAATGTGTGAGTAAAGTTTAGCAACCATGAGAGTCCAAGATCAAAGTTAGGCTTGCCTGAACGGTTCAGCCCAAGCTGAGGCAGCAGAGGACCGCACCTCCAGCGGTCAACCTGCCTTCACTCTGCCTTTTCCCCTCCCTCCCCTTCTTTTTCCTAGTAGTCTGGCCTACGTTGTAACCCAGACACTTTCTCTTAAATCCGATATGTCAATCTTGCCAAGTTTAATCACGGCAAAAATCATAAAGGCTGCATCAGTCTACGCAGCAATGGATGTTTGTTCATGTGCCTGGAAAGCCTGGAGCAGAATATGGGGTTAGCTTCTGGGAGCCAATGCACCTTGGGAATGTGGAGGTTGACCACCAAGGTCTTTCCTTCATTAAAAGGGGATCTGCATGCCAGAAAGAGGAAAGCACATAAATGTGATGTTCCAGAACTGCTCAGAACATACTGCTTTCTGGCTGAAATAGTAATTGCCCAATACCTTCACTTTTGCAAATGTAAGGGAGGCTCTGTACAGAATTCAGAATAACTTTCTTGTTGTAGAAACAGACTAGAAACACATAGATCAATGTCTCTCGTTAAGCCTTCCAAGTAAAACCACACGCAGATTTTAGTTTGTGTGCATTTCCTTCAGCCATTCCAAGGGGAAAAAAAATTACTGGGTAAAGGGAAACTTAAAAACCTGAGTCCAGCTGTATAACTCCCAGAAATTATCAACTCAAATGAACTGACCATGTCATAGACGAACCCTCAAGAGGTGCTTAGTCACACTGCTGAAGGAGATGAAATGGAAAATACAGTAGGGCTGGAAGACACCCAAAGAAAAATGAGAAAAGAGCTATATTCTGAAAGACCGTGGGTCAAGAAGCAGATGAAGACACACTGTGCTTCGCAAAGACAGATGCCTTTCTTGAATCGCTTACAGCTTGATTTAGGCAAACATCCGCAGAAGTCAAGACACCAGAATCCACCCAGACTTAGAGCTTGACCTTGTCTAGTTTCTCTGCCCAGCAGTATAGAGGGAGAAGTGTTCAGGCAGAAGGATCTTCAACAGCAAGCTTTGAGTGAGGAAAATCCTTCACAAATGTGCCATTTTTGAGAAATTATTTCACCACAGAAGTCACAACGTTTTGCCCTGAAAAGTCAGGACATTTCATTCTGAAAATGCTGTTTTGTATGAATTTAAATTAAAAAATGGACTTATTTAAAGAGGTAAAATAATACTGACAATAATGAAATATCTAGTAGCAAGTTAAATAAACGTTTCGTTCACGAGAATTGAGGCTGAGGGATGAGATCAGGGTCTCTACGACCTGTTTTTAAGTGCCCCGGGATCAAACAGCGACCTTGGCTTCAAGGCTTAGAGACATTGTCTTGTGGAGCTGTCACGGTCCCTTTGCCAGGGTGTCCTCCTCTTGCCACCAGCTACCAAGAGACCATCCTGGGGAGAGCTGATGACCTTGCACAGAGCCTCGCGGTCCCTTGATTGCGGTCTGGCGGCCATACGGGTGGGAGGGCTGGCAGCGCGGTGGCTGCTTTTGGGGTGCTGGCAGAGGCTCCCCTCCCACAGGGGAGTGGCAGGACTGGCTGTGCCAATGCCACGTGCTGCCAGTGTAATGGAAAACAGGCCAAAGCCACTTAATTTGAAAAGACAATTTTTTTTTTTTATGCCAACTTCAGAGTAGGTCACGTGCCGATGTCGATACCGAGCGCCGCAAGGATGATGACAGCCACAGCTCCCGAGGGGCTGTGTCTCTGCCTTGCTGGCAGAGGGGGAGCACACAGCAGCGTGTTTTCTAGCATGTCACAGTTCCCTCTTTAAACTGACGTCTCCCTGCCGAACACCAGGAGAGCTTAACCACGCTGTAGGTAGTCGGGTGCCATCCGTGTACAGAACCTATGTTAAGATTAGACCAGGCTAGGGCTGGAGGAAGGACAGGAGACTGATGGAGGACAGGAGTGCTGTCTGAAGCCAGGGATGCTGTGCTATAGGCACAGGACAAGCTGGAGCAAGAACCATCAGGAAGCAGGACCCGGGCAGTCCTGCGTGGTCAGGGTTCAAAGCACCACCCAATAGCCCCAAGCAGCTGGTGGGGGTCTGGTCAGTCATCGGCGGGCAGCCAGACAGGCTCACAGGCCAGCCTTGCGTTGAGGCAGAGCAGCTGTGGTCAGGCAGCTAGCTGTATCTGCTTGCCTCGCCACGATCAAACAGGGCCTGACGTGCCAACGTACCGCCCTGAGAGCGCAGAGGCTGAAGGAAAAAAACCAAGTGGGCAAAAAGCAAGCGCGCACGTGCGAGGCTGGCCGGTCTGAAGGGAGCGGTGGGCGAGGGGTGGAGGAACGCCTTGTCCCAAGCCCTGAAAGAGCGAGAGGGGCACTGCCCCATGCTCCCTGGATGCGAAGGCTGGGGGAGATGCAGGGTGCCTGACCACCACATGGGCACTGATCAGTGCATCTCTGAGCTTCAGAGCCTGTGTCGCCAGAAGACCCCACAGGGGAATACACAGGCAACCGCTAACAGCAAAAAGGGGGGTTAACAAACTGGAATAACAACTGATAAGGAAGCGCGAAGCTGTTGCAAGCAAGGACTATAGCATGATGGAAGAGGAAAGGGAAGCATTTATAGCACAGGGGGGTCTGCAAAGCACAGGGTAAAAGCAAGCAAACCTGCCTTACTGAACTGCAGAGAGCGCTGAAAGCGACGGTTTGGGCACAAATGTGCCGGGGGACTTCTGCAGGCTGGGTCTTGGCAAAGCGCACCCACCTCCAGGGCTCCGTGGTCCTAAGGCGTTCCCCAGATTTCTCTGATGGAGTGAAGCCAGAGAGATACCTGCAGTTAAGTTCTCTCGAAAGAGGGCAAGGGAGGCACGTGGAAGGCACCAAACTAACAAGCAGGGAATGCAGAAGAGGGAAATCTCTCTGAAATAACCTTTCCCAGACTGAGAGCTATACGTCATCTAGGTGTGAGATCCAGATCATCGTGAGCTCAGAATGGCTTTCTGCACTGAAGTGCCTATGATCTGTAGTTGACAGATCAATTTTTTTTTTTTCTTTTAAAACGTGATTCATATGATGAGCTGATGGTTCTCATATTCCTTCAGGCTGTGGAAAACCAAAGTTACAGGTCCTCTGTGGTTCAACCCTGCGCCCTGGCGAGTACTTCAATGGCTGAGTTGCAAGCAGGCACTCTCCTCCTTTTAATATCCTTTCCTCGCAGGGCAACAGACTCATGCTTGTACCTGTTTCTTCTCCTGCCCTAGGCATGCCCTCTCCAAAGTGAGACCCAGTTTGAGAAGAAGAGCTGAGGAACAACTCTACTCCCTCTTTCTTTTCTTGTGTAGAAAGAAGTGTAGAAAGTACACTTACGAGTAATGTGAATTGAAGTCCCTTAGCCTAAGAGGTACCACACCAGGCTCCTGGGTTAACGCCCTGCTCCCTTGGCTCTTATGCAGAGGACAGGCACATTTCAGTTGTGGAGCTTTCTGGCTCACAGTCAAGTGTAGCTGCTTGACTTCCTAACCCCAGTGTAACTTGCTCCTTGTTCCTGATGTAAAACAAGAAGAAAGATGGAAAAAAACTCTTCGGAGAAATCAGTGGAGCAACAGTGCACAAGACACGTACTGATGGGACATCAAAGGGCACCAGAAAAACAGTTGCAGTAGCCAACGGGGAGGTCCAAAGGTGTAGACAATAGACAGCATGGATGAAGCAAAAAGCACAGACGCTATGCACTGCTCATAAGAAAGAATCAACAGAATTTCACAATGTTGTTTACTTTATTCATTTAAAGTATGTTTTGTTTTCATGCTAGATTAGTCAGTCTTTGCCAAACCTCTGCTTCCCATGGGGCTGTCTGCTGGTTGGGTCAGTTTATTGTTCGCTCAGATATTTGGGTTACCCAGAGCCAGCGGAGAGATCTGGAAATGGTCCTTTTTGCATGTAAAGGAGAAATACAAAAGCTGCTGTTGATTACTTCACATTCTGACTGCAC
Organism: Micrastur ruficollis; assembly: GCA_034782655.1. Classification (NCBI taxonomy): domain Eukaryota; kingdom Metazoa; phylum Chordata; class Aves; order Falconiformes; family Falconidae; genus Micrastur; species Micrastur ruficollis. The sequence continues at coordinate 23,921,026 of JAVKKW010000002.1, forward strand.
ATTTTTATACCCAGCTTGATATGTTGAATGTTCTCAGCATGATTCATCCAGAAAAACAGCAATTTAACGTACAAGGGCATGTTGGAGCAGGCAGAAACATTACAGGGAAACACAGATTTAGCCAGAGGATTTAAATATCAACATACAGAAAATTATCTGGCTGTGTCTGGATGAAGAATACTTTCACAGGCCAGGATCCTCAAAAGGATAAAAAGGGGAGCAGGCACGCAAATCACACCGATTTTTTTCAAAGCCCTTTTTAAAATCCTATCCTAGATGTGACTCTCAGACAAGATTAATGGATCCGATCCAAACACACGTAAGTGAGCATACCCTCAATGTGGAATCACAGGAAAACAGGGAAAGAAAATACCTCATGAAGTCATCTGATTTATCCCCCTGCCCCAGGCAGGATCATCTAGACCTAAATCATTTGTGACAGATGTTTGTCTACTGTGTTTTTAAAGACCTCCGAAGACAGAAACTCCAGTGTTTCATTATCTCCACTGTCAGAAAGCTTTTCCCTATTCCTTAACCTTTATCTTTCCTCCTGTAGTGCAAGATAAAAACTTCCTATCAAATAAAACATGGGCTTTTAAGAAAGACTACTTCTGTCCCTTTTACAGCTTGATTCTGCCTCCTGCATACTTGAGGATTATCCCTGCGTTGCCCAAAGTCTTCTCTTCTAAAACCTGAACCATGTAACATGATTAGCTCTTACCTCCTTGGTCATATCCAAGACCTCTAATTACTCTCAGTGCTTCTCTTTGGGCTCCTTCCAACTGGTCCACATCCTCCTGAACTGCAACGCCAGAGAAGGCCAGCTGAGGTTTTTCCAGTGCTGAGAATAGCAGAAGGATTACTGTAAAGACCAAGAAGGCTACATTATTGCTCGTGCATTTTGGTATTCAGCATTGCACTCTATCTTTTCCACAAGAGTATGACTTCCTTGACTCATTCAACTCCCAGAAGAAAACATTTCCCAGCTTCCTGAGTTCCTTCCTTCCTTTTTATGTCCCACTTATCCCAGCTGTCCACCTCATAAAGCAGTTTTTCTCTGATAGGATCTCTTTCTTCAGATCTTAATTAGCAACTTCCAGTGGAATGCTTATTAAAAGCAGATTTAGCTCCTATAGAGCTTGCTCAACTGTCAGTGTGATGCTGTTGAACAGAACAGGTAGTAACTACAGAAATGAACCGCTACGTTTCCTTCCAGCCCATGCAATTTGTTTGAAAAAACAAAACAAAACATTACAGCATAACAATGACCTTAAACAGACTATATAAAACATCAGCCAGTCTCCGTTGTTCATTATAAGCACGACTGGCTTCTAAGGTTTCAGAGAAGATCACGTCAGCTATTTGGGACATTATCATGATGCAAACCTGGTTATCAGCTGCAAACACGGGAACTGATTTTTACCTGAAAATAAACCTTGCAATGAAATTCTCCTGCTCAGTAGTCTGCAAAGAGAGATGTTTTCAGCCTATGCTTTGTTTAAGACTGCCATTCACATTACCAGTAATTGTGCTTGCAGTGGATGGTACAACGTACGCAAATCCTGTATTCACAGTGCTCTGTGAGTAGCACGGTGCAGAGAGAGCAGCCCTTCTTAAGGCCGTGAACTTGGGACTTGCGGGCTGCGTGTTAGGATCAATATCCTGGCCAAATTAAAGCCGGCCAACTTATGACTGCAATGGGTGCTATTACGGCCAACAGTTTCAGTTACCAGAACATAACATCTGAGTTTCAGTATGTATTTCCTAGCGTATACAGCTATATAGACAAGTATATGTTTTCTACTTTCTAAATGCAGTGCATTCCCAAAATCTGCTCTAAAAGAATATAAGTGTTATAAAATCAGGCACTCGGAAACTATAAACTGTGAGAAGTTTGCTGGGAAGACTGGAGAGAAGTGTCCTTGTTCTCATGCATAATAAAAGCAATCACTCATTTTTTCTGCAGAAACTCTGTTTGTTTCATGGTGGATATTTCTGGAGCTGTTGAATGCAAAAATTTTTTTCATCAATTTTTATACTGCACAAGGTACAAATCATGCACGAAAACCATTATTAATTTCCAGTGTGCATTCACTACAAGATCACAGACTGACATTGTGAAGGCATTCTGACACCTAGGTCACCAGGAAACAGAGAGAAGCCGGACTGAAGCATCCCTGAGACCTAGGGCACACAGTACTACTGTCTGTGAGAAAGCAGCAGAGGCCAAATAACGCCAGATTCCCACAGATCCCAGCTGCGGGCTGCCACCGGCACTCCTGCTGCCACTGGGCAGGGGTTGCCCTGGGTACACAAAGCACCGAGCAAAGGACCAAGGAGACTCCAGAACCTCACTGCACGTCTTCTTATTTTGCATTTGGAGTTTGCCAATATAAAAGTCACGAGCAGCGCTAGCTGGGATGGAGTTGGACTAAACAGCCTTCCCGCACAGCACTGAAGAAAGCTGAGCTCTGCCCGCCAGTACACATGGTGCTTGGTATGGATACGACCCCAGGGATGGTGGCATTGCAGTTCGTGGCCAGGGCCAGCTGCACTGAGACCAGGGGACCGGGCACAAAGGCTTTGAACACAGCTTGCTGGAGATTCTCCCTTCTTTCCACGCACCAGGCCCCACGCTAACCGTTGTACAACCCTGCGAGGATGGTGCCACCCAGCACCCTGTGAAAGATTCAGTGACTACATAGACGAGTGGGAGTTTGTACCGCCAAACATTGCTGGAACTGATTCTAGAAAGTGATCTCACTGTCCTACCTCTTGTGATAGATTTCAGCAACAGAGCGGAGGCTTGTGAACCTTTTTTTTTTTTTTTTTTCCCTAAAGCGTGCACGTTCCCTCCCTAGGAGAATATCCTCCGAGTATCCATGAGCACAGCTTCTGCATCTGGAAATAACTTCCACAAACCAAGGCTTGTTATCAAACTCAAAACAAACCGCATGCTCCAGTCAGTTCCGAGCCACCTGGTGCATTTGTTCACCTACTACTTTTCAGTAAATTCCAACTGACCTTGCACTAAACTGGCATTTCAGCTCAGTCGTCCCTCCAGCGATCAAAAGTTAAGCAGGCTTTGGCTGAGCTCTTACAGACACTCCCAGGCCCCTGCCCAGCGTCATGTGAGCGGCACTGCTGGAGTCCTTAGCAACACTCTCCAGGCAGGATTAGATAAGATGTAAGATTTTGCTTGCATGAGTCAACCACCTCACCCTGTTTCTTTGTCAGTGACTTTAAGACCTTGTCTCTACTTGAAAGGTGTACCTATAAAACAATACTGTACATGAGATGGCGCTTAGACCAGTGCCCAAAATAAAGTTATGATAGAAAAACCTTTTTTCTTTCCAATGTAACCCTGTTTACAAGCATACTCACAACATCCCATGAATCGTACCCCATGATCAGCATAAATCAGCTAACGTTTCAGTGTGGCTCAGATCAGTTGTGAGCCCAAGCTGTGAAACCCAGAGAGAAGTCTACACAATCATTTGTCTCATTTACATTAAAAAACATTAACAAAGGCTTGCATCCTGTAAGCGAGCCTCTTACTGAGCTTGCAAGGTCACTACTGAGCTGACTGATGAGTTATGATCCGATTGAAAAGCTAATGTCTATACCTTTCCACTCTGCCCTAACTTTATACAATTGGGATTGAACATTGAACATTTTCCAAGTCACACTTCCAAATTACAGTTACCAGCCCCTCTGACTTCTTGGGGACCCATTAAAGTTTAAGAAGATCAAAACAATTGAGGGGTGAGGGTTTTTTGTGTTTGTTTTTTTTGTTGTTTTTTTTTTTTTTTTAACATTTTTCGGTAGAACTGTCATCAGGGGGAGTTTCAAAAGTCCAGCTACTACAATGATTGTGGTGTCTGAAGACACTGAAAGTCCTGTAATTAATTTTTCTCTGATTGATTACTTCAAAATTGAAGTTCTTTCATGTGAGTATTTGGGCCACCCACAGCAAGAGGAATATGAAAACACACTCCTAGGAGTCCCTAGAGATATTCATACTCCACAGGTACTTATTACCTTATTTGATACTTACTACAGTGGCATCTTGCAGCCTCAAGAAGGGCCTGGCAACATTTTACAAATGACAAACTGAGTCACAGGAGCCAGAGACACATTGGAAGCCTGCAGCTAATCAGAGAGCTAAACACCATCCCTGGAGTCTGGGTGCCAAGGCTGCTGAGCAATATTCTTTTCTAACGCAACCAGCATTTTCCTGCTGTCTTATATTTGCAGGTACATTGCCCTAGCATGGGTGAAACAGCGGACAACATAAACTGCCCATTGTGTTGCACATTCATACAAGCATTTCCCTGGTTTTGCTTTGCATCGCTGTGTTCCTTTGCAATATAAGCACTGAAAATATCAGTATTCAGATGGTTTAATTGGAAGTCTGGCTTTTAAAAGGAATATCCCACTTCCTGTGGCTCTTCTTTTAATTCAGAAGTGACATGCAGAGTTCCAAGTCTTGAATATGTTGCTTTTGTTGTGTCTATTTTTCTTTCCGCTAAGACATAGATTTCAGGACTTTACTGCCATCTTATTACAGGTTATTCTGACCAGACTCATTATAGCATAGTAAATTTATGAACATCTGATCTGGACATTTTTTTTAAGATTTTTTTTTAATTTTTTTTTTTAATTTGCCACCAGGAGGTGCAAATGATCTTCTCACCAGCACCACTTTGGTCTTCATTATAATCACCAGTTATATTCTGAGGCTTAAATGGCTTTCTTTATTCTTTTACTAGTATTTTTTTTCCTTATTCCTATCCCTTCATCCTTTCTACTTGCTGGCCATGAGGGCTCTCAAAGCCCTTACCAAACGCAACTCGCAGCCTGCTTTTGAATCAGCTTTCTCCGTGTTGCTGCTGGCAGAAATATTCCGTAGTGCCTACACGTTGGAAAACTGCACGTGCCAACACCACGGCGTTACTACAGCTGATTTCAGTGGGTGCTTTGTTACCAGCCTGGCCGAGCCGTGCCGTCAGTCCGGATGAGAGCTGACTGCAAACCACACGGTGGAAGCCAAGGACCCACCAAATGCCTGCGATCCACTTAAAGGAGTGAGCAGCCAGGGAATTAAAAGCAGGAGGAAGGGGAAAGAGAGCCCTGTTGTTCTCACCCCATGCGGAGGTGAAAACGTTAAGGATGGGTGGGGTTTCTGGCCCACTGCGTGCATGTTCAAACCCAGATGTAAATTTAGCCCTCGTGAGAACTGGCATCTGAACCGAAGCCAAATCTAAGCGGAGGCATTTCTTCCATGTGGGAGCAGCCAAGTATGTAAGATATAATCACAGGGTGATGGCAGGCTCTCAAGATTAGGTGGTCTCACTGGACTTCTAGTGAAGATAGCAGACTTTTTAGCAGATTTAGCTAGTTTCCACACTTCTAACTGCAGAATCTGATAGCAGCAGCTCAGATCTGAATCTGGGAAGCTCCCTAACACTAACATCTTTCCAAAGAACTTTCTCTCTGCCCTTTACACACACACCCACACAAACGCGCGATCAATGGGCAACACGATGCTGCTGCTGCATGACCATGATACCAAGTGTGCAAGACACTCAGCGCTACTGAAGCAGCCGGTTCCAGTACCCTCAGCAAATACAGCATCTGCAGGGCTCACCTGCGCCCGTCCCACCTGAGCGCCTCGCCTCTAACCTCCTCTGCCCTTTCTCCCCACAAAAGTGGGCAGGGTTACCTGGATAGCCTCTCCGCTTTAGGAGTAAAGTAGAGCTAGAAACAAGCCACACGTCATCTTCTCTCCATGACCCAGAGAGCACCGTGCCTCGCTCTCCCCAGCAGAGCTGCCCTGCTCATGCTCCCCCCTAAGAAAGAGGGGGCACCAGGAGGAGGTCCAAGGTCTCAGGGTCTTGCAAACCACGTGCTGCAGCCTCTAGGGTCAGATCCTGGCCTCCTCATGAGACCAGATCAGCTGCGCAGTGCTCTGTTAGACGCCTCCCTTCCCATTCACAGATCTCACAACCCTGTTGAACTGTTTTCAAGTGCTTATTAGCGCAATGATATCTTGTTGTATTGTGATACCTTCTTCCGTCATCAGCATGATGAAAGATATACCCATCAAACAGACATACACTAATGCCTTCAACATATAAGTGCAAACACATGCAGGGGTTTTACTGATTCCTAGTGGATCAACCTTTAACATTTATTTTAAGCTTTGACTCTTTTAGAGCCAAGTGTGAGTATTCTTGCAATAAAACTACTGTGAAGCTTTTACAAGTTTCAATCATATTTGGAAATTTGGCAAACTGAGTGTGTGGTGGAGAAAAAAAAAAGATTAGAGAGGTCAGAAGTTTATACGTATTGCTGTAGAGAACATAGTAAGGATTAGCTTGCATTGAAAAGACTGCAGGGTTTTGGTTTGTTGGTGGGGTTGTTTTTTTTATTATTTTTTTTACTTTTTCTTTTAATTATTATTCTGAAAGTCCAATGCATGTTTTCTTTACAGTTTAGAAACGGGCCAAGCAAGGCAACATTTAAAATTTCTCTCTTGGTCTCTGTCAAAAATACCAAACTAAAAAATCCAGGGAAGGTTCTAGGTCTAGTTCTAGGTCTAAATGTGCAGAAGCCTTGGCTTGGATTAAAATTACACTCTTAATGCTAGATTTCAACACTAATTCAGCAGTCTGCTAATAGCTATACACCTACCAGCCCAGTCTCTACGAACAGCAGTGTATGCAGCCTTGTAGGCAGCAGTCTGGTCTTTGGTTTTGACCCATGTCAAAGCATCAGGCTGTGCTCACAATCAGCGGGAAGGTACAGATTCAGAGGAAATTCAGAAAACAGCAAGGAGAAACCAAGTTTAGTGTATCTGTCCAATGGATCTAAAACCCATCAGCCAGCGATGACTTCCATCTTAGTCTCATCTACCATGTGGGCTCGTCCCCTCCTTCTATCACAAGGGTAACCTGCTGACATGCTGAGTGACGTGTTTTGCAGTGAACAAGAAACACCGAGGTGACCGAGGAAGGGAGGAGTAGGTTCACACAGCTGCCTTTTAGAGAAGGCTACCGCAGGCGGAGGGGAAGAACACCCAGAGGTACCAATGGAAGGGAAGAGGGAGGTGAAGTCAAGGTGAGGTGGAAAATGAAGGTTCATAGTTTGGTATTCAGGAGTGGAAAGAAGGGAGAATGAAGAGAGGGAGATTCAGGGAGAAGAAAATAAAACAACCATCACCCAGGTCCTCTGGACTGTGGCGGATATGAAAACTGGCGGGAGCAAGCACGGGGAAAAAGAGGGATGGAGGAGCTCCAAGGGTGTATGGTGTGCGCACCGGAGGCATGGCAGCGCAGGGAATGCTGAGGGTTTATCTGCTTCACGTATGCCAATTGCCAAGGCCAAGGACAAACTAGAAAATTGCAAACTGACAAAAAGCTTAATCGCCTCCTCATTAACAGGCAAAAGCATTGGCACCTAAGTATGCCTCTCATTATCTCCACAGTCATTCCAGCAGTAAATCTTGAGTTATCAAAAGGAGAGTATGACTGCATCATCAAGTATAAAGAAATCTAAATTCACTTATTTGTACCCTCCAGCAGATTGTAAGTACAAAGTTGCAGGGTGTTGGGTTTTTTTCCTAAATGTGACCTCTAATTGGAAAAAAAAAAAAAAGGATTAGTTTGTAGTGTTAAAATTATTTTCTAGTGCTGAGATTATTGTCTAGTGCTCAGCTGGGAAGGAATTAAATAGGAACTGAAAAAGAGTTAATTAGAAGGGCATGTTGCGGTTAGAGGTTCTGGTTCCTTTTTAACCAAGTTTTACAGCCATACTGTGAACCAGGAACATCAAGAACAACTTCTGTTACCCAGTGAGCTGTATTTTGAGATTGCTAAAACCAAGGGGATTTTTTTTTCACTGACTGCGAGGGTAAATCACATAAGTACACTGGGATATTTAATTAATATACATGAGCTGCAGAACACAGGAACACTGCAAGCATCATTAAGTAGTACACAAATCATTCAAATGGATGTCCCTTTTCTCCTTGCTTTTGCATGTTTAAAGAGCATTGTGGCAGCTCCCTAGCGAAAGGGCACAGAAGCAATGCAGCAATACAGGAAGGTGACGAGGACACACACCACTGGCTGACCCATAGCTAGGGCAGCCGTAGTAATGGAAGTGCTACAGCTAAAACATCAGTGATAAATTTACACCTGGCCAGACTTCTGTCTGAGAAGGCATGGAGAAAATAAGGTCTAGCAAGAATTTGGATGGTCACTGAGGATAAATACAGCACAAATGTATATTATTTTTTATGGGAAGAATGAAACAGTATCAAGATTCATCCTTCAAAATCTGGGATAGGTCTATTCATTTACCCAGCTGCACGTAATACACCAGGGACGTTTTTAGCATCCCCAAAGGAAACATGAACGCACATAACAAGAGCCAAGGCTAAGTCTCATCACGCCACAGAAGAAGTGAAACTGCAAAGTGCCTGCGTGGCCATTTTCACTTGCATTCTAACCCTAAGCCTGTAGCCGAGCTGAGCTACCTGCCTGAGCACACTTACCCCAAAGGCCATATGCAAACCTGGCAGCGTTTAAAATTCTGTTTACTTGCAAGGGAAGCTCTTTTCCAGACCAGATACTAAATCAAACCTTGTAAACCCAGTATCCATGTATTCTGGGAGAAGACAGCAGCAACTTGACAGCAGGTATAACTTGAACCACTTGTAACTGTACAGATAAAGCTAGAAAATATTTAGAAAAATATTGTGCTGGAAAAAATATCTAAATGTTTAAAGAAGTTGGTGACCACAATGACGGGTGCAGTTTAAAAACCAGAATAGAATACAATAGAGTGCATTTGGCTCTTTTCATAACAAACAGCATGTTTCTGATCACCAGCATCAGACGCAAGCTAAACATTTCAAACCACACCACCAAAGACAATAAAACCGTATATGCCGATGCGTCCGACCTGGCAGACTGTATTACTGCCGTATGCCCACCTCGTCCGTTGTCACACCAACTTTCTTAACTTGTTACCCGCTCCTTTTGCTTGTTTGCAACTTTTATTTTAAGCACTGTATATATAAAATCACTCAGCAACTCACATTTAGATAACTGGCTCAGATTTCCTAAAGGATTTTGTTCCCATTAAGGAACTCAGTGAAACGGTCAGGTATTCTGGAGCGCTTAACGCCAACCAACTCCCTCCAAAATAGCACCTGGGGAAATTCAGTTCGAAAACTCTGCACCTAACCAGCTTACTTAAAGAAGAGGCAGTTTACCAGTTCTATGGTATTCCCACATTTCTTCTCTTTTCTTCAATATATAGCTGGAGAGGAGCACGATGAACACCAACGGCTGGCTCTACATGCCTGGCTGTTTTTCTCATTAAGGAAAATAGAGAACGGCTGTTAATCTCAAGAGAAGATGAAATACAAAGTTGCTGCTGTCCAGTGGGCTGGCGGTCTGTCTGCCTGCAAAAGCTACTAATTCATCCAACATTTACATGTGGCAATATTAACAATTTTTGCTTTTAGTATGCGGTTATTTATAATGCCATGTGTAGAGCAAACGTGCAGGAAATTGTGATAGATGGCTGGCAAAGACTCGCCTTGTTGGGTCTCATTAGTGAGGGCCATAAAACCAGCGACGAGTGAAAATAAGTCAGACTGAAAACGTATTAGAGCCTGCCATATTCTCAGTGTCCAATTCAATGATTTTCCACTAAACCCAGGGAGGAGTTTCTGCAGATGAGGCCTCCGGAGGTCAGTCAGAAAGGATTGCTGGCTCTTCCCCAAACTCCCTGTGCGATCTTGTCTGAGCGGCTTTATTCTTCCCTGCCTCAACCCTCTGTCTAGCTGGAAAATGCACCCCGAGTCTCTCTTGGCAAAACAGAAGTACTGCACTTAGGATTAATCGGCTACACAGATTCAAAATAGGGAGCGATTAGCCAGGGTTAGACCGGTTGCTTTTCGTAACGGGTCCGGGAGGCTGTGATGGATCACATCATCTGTTATGAGAAAACCAAACTCCTCGCTGGGACGCAAAGGGGAGCGGGGCCTGTGGCCACGCAGCCGTCCTTCACCCGCCGGTCCTGCCCCAGCTGAAGAAGGGCATCCCGCTTCGGCTCCACGTTAGGGAAGGCGAGGCACTGGGAAGAGTTCTGGGAACAGCGAGAGAGGGAGAGCAGAGGCCCAGCGCGGCCGAGACACAAGAAGGGCCTGATTTAATTGCTGTCATCCAGCCAAAAAGAAAAAGGAGACAGAGGAAACCAGCACTAAAATAACAGCGTTCAAGGCTGCTGCAAGATGGAGCAAATAATCTCTTTTCCAATATTTGTGGTAGCTAGGAAAAGAAATAAAAAGCTTAAACTGTAATAAGATAAATTTATGTTAAACATGATGGGAAGAAGTTCTCTGACAGGAAGGGTAGCGAACCACTAAAGTGTCCTAGCAAAATAACTAACCAACTAACTAACAACTAATAAATTTAGTAAATAACTGACATTATTCTTCACTAAAAAGTACAGAATAAAACTGCCCCAGGAAGCTGTGGTGTGTCCATCCTTGGAGGCCTTCAAGAATGAGTTAGACAAACATCTTTCAGGGATAGTTGGTTAATCTTGCCTTGGGGCAGCACGATAAACCCTCATCTTTTGAAATCCGTTCAGCCTGTGGTTCTGTGATAGTATCTGTGCAGATGCCGTGTGTTTGTACAGCACCTTGCCCATCAGAGAGCGTTCCTTTCTCCCGGAAAGACAAACAGTAATTAGTAACTACAACTAGTTTTGTAAATCATCGTATTTCAAAATACACGGTTTTATGCCTCGTGCATATCATCCAAATTATAACTTCAATTTCAAAAAGAAGGCGCGCTCACCAATATCTCTACTGACCTAGACTATCTGTTAGGAGCAACTGTTTATTTTTCAACGCCACATTTACAAAACCAATTCACACAGCTTTACTGAGAGCGGGAAGAGAGATCACTACTGCTTTGCAGGTAAGGACTCCTCCATTTTCGCATGCTCTCCTGTGCTGTAAAAAGGCAAAACAAAAAATAAATATAAACCATCTACCTATTCTGCTCCCTAAAAACAAACAAACAACAAAAAAAAAACCCCAAACAGTAAGACCCAAAACTTTTAGTATTGTTTTCCCCTAACCTCAATTAATTTGAAAACAGCAGGACTGTAACTGAATTGACTGTTGTCTCATGTGAGATTTATCATTAAAAAATTAAAAGAAAACCAGTTCATTTCTAACAGAGATGTATTTCAACTACTATTTAGACTCAGCTTATATATGCAGGTGACAGTGTCATCAGAATTGGTCACTTCATAAGTTAGTGCCAAAAGTTATCTCCTCTGTTCAGGTCTGTTAATAATGCATTTGCTCTCTTTGTAGCCTAACTTCACGTGCACACCCCCTAACTGAAGCAAAACCAATTCAATAAAACAGATGAGTAGTCATGTCGCCAGCGGGAAGATTCAATGGCCGTACTACTTTTCCCTCACAGATATTACTGGTTTAGTGCTTCATTATTAAATTGACACCAAAGCCCCACTAGGCAGTAATAAAATTTAACCAACATTTCATTTGCTGTAGTCTCAGATACACCCTTATGCCTGGCAGCCAAAAAAATGTGATTCACTTCAATTCTCACCTTTTAGGATTTTGTACTGCATGTCGATGTCTACCCAATGAATCAAAAATATCAGAGCCCACCTCTGCTTCAGTGTAAATCTGACTTAGGGGAATTGAATCCCATCAGATTTGAAAATCGACACACCACACAAGTTTTGTAAGTAATGCCATTTGACACAGCGATCTGCCATCACTGGAAGAAGAACAATAGGCAGATAGTGTGCCAGCTACACAATTGTTTCCCAGACACTAAGTTTGTCTATATGTATTTAGCTACGTTCCCACATCATGTAGAAAATGTTACAAGTTCTCTCCTTTTTCTTTTTTTTCATGAATATTGATATATTTGACATTTTAAGGCTTGGCTACTAAATACATTATTAGTTCAGCTTTTGTTAAGAAAAAATAATATTTTTCCTATCCTAAAGGATGCAAACGAGTCCCTGTAAAGCAGCATCTCGTGTCATATTACATACAGGAGTAGCCTGAGAAATCAGAAGGAAAATGCTTGTCCATTAAGCCAATAAGGATCCATTGACAGATAGTATCAAGAAGACCAAAGTACTTAAAGCTTTTTTTATACACTAAAATTCAGAAGGTAAATCACAATTAGATAGCAATTTTAGATAACACTAAGAGGCAAGAACATGGAAAGAACAGGTTAGAGAGTACTTCGGTAAGTCAAATACTTTTAACTCAGGCTAAGATACACAAAAACCTTAGGAAGACTTGGGAAATCTCAGAGCCCCCTGGCAATTGCTTATCTGTGGAAATCTATGGAGGATTAATAACATACCAGAAAACTGCAGAAGAGTGAAAACGGTGATTATTCTTACAAAGGAGCAAAAAACACAGCGGCTAGGAATTTGCAGGCCTGACAGCATACTTCATTTATCAAAAATACACTGGCACATGCAATTAAGCAATCTATTTGTAAGCACTAAAGAGAGCTCCATGAGTGGCAGGCAGTGTGAACCTATGCTACAAGGGCAAATAACATAGTTTTCATCTGTGATACGGTATCAGGTCTTGCGGCTATGCAGAAGAGAATATATCACATAGTTTTACTTTAGTAAAGCTTTTCATATTTTCTTATACTCGCACCAACCAACCACGTCCTAGATTAAAATGTAACAGGTCAGGTATGAAATTGGTAGGAAAAGAGATTACTTATTAACGTTTACTGTAAATGGAAGCTAGAATTCTGCCAGGGATTGCCATGGGACTTTTCCCGTGACTATACGACCAGGAGCAGGTAGCCAACAGCCAGGAGAATGGAAGAATGAGGTCGTTAACTGACGAACGACATGAAGATACTGAGGGGCAACCAAGAAGCTGGAGGGCAGACTGTAAAGAAGAGGATGCTGTTCCATAAGAACAAGTGTAAGGTGCCACGAGTGCACAGGAACGAAGAGCCTTGCGCATACCAACCAGGGAACCGTGGGCTGGGTAAAGGGACACAGCAATGCTGCCAGCCTGAGTCAGCGGGTCATCCCCTGGAAGAGGTGAACGTCACGCTGGATGTATTGCCAGTGTACAATCTGTTGGGCTCAGGTGGAAAGTGTCACTTCCAGCCTACCCAGATGGAGCTCAATGTCTAATTTCAGGGTGCTGCATTTCAGGGAATAGGAGCTATTGGAACTGGATGAAAGTTGGATGAAAACCAGAGCATAACTTGGACTGCTTAACCTGTAGATGAGAGTGCAGGAGGTAGGCAGAACACTAAATAAAAGGATGTTGCAGAAAGGAAAGGACATCTATTCTCAAGATGTGTAACGAATAAAAGTAACGGGGATTATATTTCATTACAGAAGGCTCAAGAATTAAGAAAATTAAGAAAAAAATTCTCATATTTGGAATAGTAGGAGCCAAGAATGCATCAGACTCCAGTGTGTTCATCATTGCAGATGGCTAGGAATAAAGTGGGAAAACATCTGTGAGAACTCTCATAAATACGGGCCGTCCGGCCTTGCACTGGGGAAGAAATTACAGGACCTGTCGAGGTCCCTATTTTTCTGTGGCATTCAACATTCAAACAAACAAACAAGACAAGAATTTAAATCTTCCAGTTCTATAAATCTCAGGTTAGGGGTGTTATAATTAATTTTTTTTTTTTACACTAAGAGTTAGTCATCTTCTATAGTGCATGTCTGGGTATTACAAGGAAAGAAAAAGGAAGAAACAAAACCCAATAGGACATCTCTCTGCGGGACAGTGATGTTTTCCTGTTACAGTGGTAAGGCACTGCAAAAAGCCTACAGAAGAATAAAAAGCCTGCACATCAGCCTCCCAGATTCCTAGCGACAATCCTAACAGCTTGACTGCTCTTCAGATATTCCCTACCTCAATTCTCCTCCAGAACTGTCTTCTACAGAGACAGGTCTGACTTGCCTTGACTCCACCGGTGTATTTCGGGGGCTGGCTGTAAGCCAGAGTGGGACTTGCTAAGGGGCAGCCTCAACCATTTCTGTGACTGGTGAGCCAAACCAGTTATCACTGGGAAGCAAGTGGAAGGTGTTGGCAATCTTGCCTTTTAGGGCAAACACAGCTGGAAAAGGTGTTTGAAAGCTTCTCTTTCTCCAGATATGAATTATTCAGCAAGTGGGGCATTGCTGGATTGCTGAGGTCTTCACACTGAGGACAGTGTCCTGGCCGGGAAGCGGGCCTCCACCCAGACCACAAGCAGCTGAAGCAATGATTTCTAATTTCTTCAGCAAACTAGCTTGGGGAAAAGAAAAAAAAAAAAAAAAAGAAAAAAGAAAGAAAGAAACAATAAAAACAAGCCAGGAAAGCAGTCCTGTAAGACAGGAGACACAAGTTGAGAGCAAGACAGACAAGAACGACGACCCCAAGGAGGTAAGACAGCAAGGTAACGCAAAGTGGAAAGTCAACGGGGAGACAAACAATGTGTTTTTACTAAAGCTGTTAATTCACTCTTCACGTCCCCCACTCAAGTCATCCATCACAACGTAAACTAAATAGAGCTCAGAGCACAGCTGCCCTGCCTGCCACTGTAAATGAACCTTCTGTACACGGAGCACTGCTCCGGCAGGCTGGCGTCCTAAGAGGAAAAAACCTCAGCTGCAAAAATAAACAAATCAGGTACCACAACTCTCCTCCCTACATTTTTTCCCCGAAGAATGCGTGCTACTCAGTTTTAACCCCTTCTTGCTTGTTAACCAAGCTCAGTATTTTTTTATTTGCTTAAAACACACACGACCAGTATCATCCTGAAGCACTTAAATGATTAATGTGTTTTACCGAATGGTACAAAGCTTTACTGAGCACCAAATCTGGGCTCATGTCAAATATTTTTTCCTCCGTATCAGAGAGGGCAGGAGGCAAGCTCCAAGCGCCACTGTCAGACCTGCCGAACAGATATCCGTGGACCTAAGATGCTTTCAGTCTCAGGAAAAACACGTTTTGCAGGGCCTCCGCCAGCCTTCCCGTGACACTTTGCAGTTAGGGCTTCCCGTCTTTCGCCGCGACCCTCACTTTAGTGATAAAGTGATCAGCAAATTTTCTGTGGTGTGTGGGGTGCTGGGAGACATGGAAAAAAAAATAGTTTGGTGGGTTACACAGATGTCACGTATAGTTTGGCGGTTCACAGGCTCAGGTGATCGGGTACTGGGATCTACCAGGGGTCTCAACTTTAGGCTTGTGGCTAGAACACAGGTGCTAAGGGATGGTGCCATTTAGAAAGCGGCGGCTCGGCACTTCAGTTTTCAAGTGGGACATGCTGGCGCAGTGGCTTTTGCAAATCACGGGAGAGAAAGCGCAGAAAACCCAAACATTTTGGGGGTGGCAGTCTGAGCCTGTCATTTGGCCTCCTGTGACTCAGCACAGTTTGGGTCTGCGCCTGGCTTAATGCCTGAGCAGCACTGCTCGCCAGCGCCGGCCGCTCCGCCTTCCAGTTAGGTCATGGAGCTCGAGGAGGTGCTCTCCACAGAGACAGATAGCAACCTATATTACCAGGTAAGAGACTACTGACTACGAGCAAGCAAACGTGTTGTTTGAGTAGGCAGCTACCATCCAGAATGTGATGAATAAACTTTGTTTTATGACTTACAATCATACTCAAACTAGATGTTTTAGAAGGAGAAAGGATGGATCATATCTAGCTCTGATTTTGTACAAACGGGGCACGGTCTGTAAAATTCTTCTTTTTAAACTTAAAATTGTTTAAAAGTTAGGGTAGCTTTGAGGGATGTTTAGACAATAGCCCAAATAAAATTTAAAAAATGCTGAATCAAAATCAATTGCAGACCTTTTGTGAGAACCAACTAAATCAGCACTTAAATACCTATCCTAAACTTTGACAACATCGCAGTGCAAAGATACGGAAATTGCAATGTATGATTTAAAGAAACAAAACCACAGAGGAAGAGTGAAATAAGGCTTTTGTTAGCTATGAGTATGGCTCAGGCTGCCCTAGCAATACTATTTCACGACACAAGTTAATCACATAGTCCCGAATGTAAATGCCATCATTAGCAGTACGGCGGGTACCATTGTAGATCTACGCTGTGAGATACAAACGTAAATGCTGAAGAAACATGTCGATTGGCAAAAACAATACCAGACTACCTTCCCAGACAGACCATTCGTGGTGTTCCTTCTTTAGCCCAGGAGATGTTACAGAACAGGGAAGCTGCAAAGTTTCCCGACATTTACGAGGCCATACAGTTACTTATTTCAGAGGGTGCCGCACAAGTCATTACTTTAGAGACTTACAGAAGTGTCAAAGTTGCCATACTACAGAAAGGAAAGAGGAAGGTAAGAGAAGACCTGGTGAGACCAAAACAGCTAAACTTCTGGGAGGCGGGTATTGGTAAAAGGATGAAATCCTGACTCTACTCAAGACAGGGTTGTTAAAAGAGATAAAGTGGTATCTAACCCCATCTGTAATTAGGAGCTTAGTTTTCTTACTCCTGAGAATCCTGGAACAGGTTGTTAACAAGGAGCATATTGGATCCAAATTAACTTGCAAACTGCAGTAACTTTCCTGGGGCTAACCTAGCCCATGGCCTTTCCATTCCTGTTATGTCACACAGCTTGCTTTGGCTAGTTTCAGTTCCACGGGCTTAATCAGAAATTGGCTTTTCCTGCTGTGTTTTTGTTTGTTTTGCTTTTCCTGCGGGTGATTAGAGTATCTTTGTAACTGCTTGCATTATGGATTAAAAAAAGTCACCTGCAGGTGGGCTGAAGTAATCACATTCTGCTGAATGTTTATTAAAGCAGTAATTGCTTTCGTTTTCCAAAATACACAGTGCACATCATCTACTGTATAAAATTCTGTTAAAAGAAGTACAAGCATAAACCTTTACAGGCACAGAAAGACTTGCTTGGTCTTTGGTTCAACTCCACGTGGTAATTGTAGATACAAACAACTTGTTACTGCAGGGACTTGTGTCACTGAATGATTGTAAGTACTTTAAATATCCTTTGCCAGTACTTTACAAATAGATGTAGCATTTGGGATGTGCAAGAAGCTACATTAATACCAGTGCTCCATTCACCTGATTAAATATTGACCTTACACAGGAACCAGTATCAAGCCACAAACGTGCCCTGTTCAGGGAAAACACCCCGCATTTTCCTCAGTTAGGTCTTACCGTGTCATTCTAATACACGGACTGAAGAACTTCAGGAGTGAATGTCTCCTGCGTGTTGGTGTAAACTCTTCTGATTGATGAAACTGCCCAGAGCTCTGTAGTGCCTGCACTCACTCCATCTCCCCCCTCCTCAGTGTCCCTGCATCTCAGAGAGCCTCTTTTTTTTTTTTGCTACAGCACGATGCCCTCTGTCAGAAACGTTATCTGGCTTACAGAGGAATGCCAAATGCCTTGAGCACACATAGACCTACACTCCCACAAAATCCTACGCTGGTTAGAGAAAACATGTCATGTTGTACAGTCTGTGCGATCAGGAGCCAGATGCCTTACAATGGCCAGGTACTAAATGGAGTCTGCTGTGTTCCCCTTGTCTGACTCTGCCCCCATAAAACTGAATGATGTGGTTTTGTGCACCTAGTTCCTCTGTTCAGCCAGTGGCAATGTAATTGTCAATAACTATGTTTGGTGTTGACAATATAACAGGGTCATTGTGATACCGTATTGTACCGTGGCTGACTGAGCGTGCTCAAATGGGAGATCTCACATAGTAAGTGAATAAAAGCTCTTAAGACACGTATGACTGAGCAGGAATTAGCTGAAAAGCCATGTGCAAGTGGACATATGATTTCTAATTAGAATGCGGCAAAAGTCTTGAGCCCTCAGTAGCATACTGCTATCACTGTCACGTGAGAAACTAGGTGTGGAAAAATGACACACCCCTACATCATGCGTTCCTACGTCTTGAAAAGCTGAGGTGGAGTGTGTCTCCCTCCTCCCATCATCCCAAGAGGGAAACAAGTATTCATAGCATAGTCCTCTGGAGATGGTATGTGTGCCCATAAAGGATACCACCAGTTTTGCAAGCTCCAGCTTTGCAACTCCTGCTCTTAAGCTGCCAGCTCTGGTTTCGGAACCTCTTCCTCAAGAAAGAAAAAAAAAAACAAAACCAAAACAAAAACAAAAAGTCAAACAAAACCCAAACCAAAACAAAAAAAATAAAACCCAAACCATTCCTTCTTTTGCTCTGTGTGACTACCATTCTTTCATTAGCTTGCCTATTACTTAAACTCCAATATTAACTAAACTATAATAGATTTACCTTGAAACAGATTTTCCAGATCATTTAAACCACTGGAAGACTCATGGGCCAACACGGCAGGTAACGTAGTAATATGCCTCCTAGAAAGCAGAAGGAGAGAGAAAGAGATGTAGTTACTGAGAGCCAAGAATTTCTATGTATCTTTTAACTAAAAAGTGCTTTAGACTCATAGGAGTTTTGAACAGATACAAACATGCAAGCTCTTGGCTTACAGGACAATATCCCCTCCAGAGAGCCGCTCGTTCAGTGCGTGCCTGTGTGTGAATCTAGCAGGTACAAAGGTAGTTACAATGTAAGGAAGACGATGAATACAGCGCTATATAAACTGAACGGCACATTAGGAAACCACTTAAACCAGGCGTATTCATTACACACAACCCCACTGTCCATTAGAAACGCTGAAGTCGCAATCCAGTGATTTTAAGTGGTTTAGAAGCGGATAGTTGTAAATGGCTGAAACTGGGTTCACCGCACAGTCCTCAAAACACGGTGTGGTTACGGTCAGTAAATACCTGCAGTTTACATTACAACGCCCTCAGCCTCAGCTCAGGGTGAGTTGTAAAGGGAAGGGAGAGCATTTGTGCCAACAGGCGAACGATCGAGCCATCGCCTTCCTTTGTTCCAGGTGTTCCTGCGCTATTTGGAGAGCCCTCGTACCCAGATATCACGAAGGAGTTTCCATACGCTTTTTACCGCCGAGCGGTCTTTCTCTAGAGAAGACCTCACCCATCAGCCGCCGGAGAGCTGGGGATTATGCTCTGGACCCCGCTTGCTGTTCCACACGCGCCGGGGAGGAACCATCGCCAAGCCCCTGCTCCTGGTGCAGCCAGCTCCCCAGCTCGTCTGGAGCTACCATTCACAACATCCCTCATGGCAGCTGGCTTCCCGAGTGTCTTGAAAATTACTCAAAATTAAATTCAACTGTAAAGCTTGGATAAAACATTATGATTTGATTTGCCAAATTAGTCTTTCTAATGAGCCAATTAAGTTCCTTGCTAGCACGAATTCTTGAAGAGCCAAGAACTGCTGTTTCCCAAAATAGGCTTAGGAAAAATTGGAAGCGATCTTGGTTTTTTGGAAGTGAACATGGTAGGCGAGGCATTGCCATCATTATTCTAAAAACGCAGTCTGTACATAGGCAGCTAACCAAGGCATTTTCTCCCAGATGAAATACCAATGTTTGGTTTGGAATCAATTTCACAACGTGCTTGTGAATGCAGACCATACATCGATGCCAACGCATATCATGAATTCATCTCTGTGTGCTATTAGAAGGGCAGAGTATAATTTTACATAAAAGGTGTCTACATCTGGTACTGTTCATATGCTCTTTCCCCCTTTCCCATTCAAAATAAAAATAGCAACATAGGAAAAAGTTGGGAAGTTTTCAAGAATTGCTGTGAATTATATGAGAAGGAAAGTTGCAGTAAGTCTGGAGATTTGCCACGGACATTTGCACACCAATTCCAGCAAATTTGTCCTGGTGGCACAGCAATTTGCCAACAAGTTGCACGCAGCAGTGGAGAGTCTGCTTTGTGTTTAGGAACAGAGGTATGGCCCCTTTTATATCCAACGAGGACAAAACCTCCTAGGGACAGCTTGGAGATGCCCTCTGAGGGGTGCCAAGAGCCCTGTGCTTCCCCAAAATCCTCGTAAGAGAAGAACTGCTTTCGGACCCGCAGAGCGGGAACCGGAGGGACTTTTGCTGAAGTCACCTATCCCTCTCCCAGCGGAGGGCAACGCTTGTCTAACAACTGCCTCGGTACAACTGCCAGGTGCACAAGATCAACCATAGCTACCTCCTTGAAGAGAAAGACCATTGTAAGAAAGAAACTTCAATATCTGTTTCTTGATAGTTTGCAAAAATTGTCCTCTGTCTCAGACACTGTAAAGGCAAGTAATTACAAACAAGACAAAAATAAACAGCCATTCTCCCTGATATATATTCATGTGCACAGACACCTGGAAAGTATTAACTGTGTTTTAGCCAAACTATTAATACAGACTGTCTATAGGAGGACTCTTCCCTGCCTCTAAACAAAAGAATAGTATTGCTTCTGCCTGAATTTCCTTCAAATTACTAGCATTTTTCTGAAGCTCACTGATGTGACAACAGCATTCCAGGTCCAGACTCAGCAGTGACAAAAAAAAAAAAAAAAAAAAATCTCAATCCAATATTAAAACAAACCAAATACATACCAGTATTTTCCCCAGAATATTATATTATTCTGTTTAGTTCTACAATTCTAATTTTCTTCAACTACTTTTAGTTCATGAGGCCACGCACCTTAAATAATTTGACTAAACTTTAACGTTTCCCAATGTCATAAATGCTCGCCTTGAATGCAAATGCTCCTTATCCCTTCCCTGGCACACTGGTGTAGCTATCCAGTAGGGCTTGTTAGAATTCCCTGAGCACTTTCTCACTTTGAGAAATTTTATGGGTTGCCCCACAGCGAAGTACTGAAAAATTAAAAAATAAAACCCAGAAAATTCATGTTCCAACACTTATTAATGGAAATAAAGCCACTGTGAAATTTATCTTCAAGTATGTGTTTTATACTAGCAAATACAATACTGCAAAACCAAAACGTGAGGCACCTCCTACTATGGCCCTATTTTCTGCAGTCGAGTTATTCCTGATTTACACCGCACCACGTGATCGATATCAAAATTTGCCCCAACAAGCCTTAGGCGCCTTCAAACTTTGTTTTCAAAATCACCTAGAAAAAGAGACTTCCTTAAAAATGCCTCGAAGCACTACAGCGCTCAGTGCCGGCTTGGCACGAAGCCGAACAACAACCTTTTCTTCTATTTTTGTTGCATGCCTAAGAGTGATACTACTTTTCCTAACCAACGATTTTACTTGCGCCCATCAGGGAAGAGCTCGCTCGAAACAGGAGACACTCAACACAGGGTTTGGGGCGGTCCGTTGCCGATGCTGAGTTTCGCAGGAGTGCAAGCTTAGCAGAAGCATCCATTTCTGTAGTTTGCTGTCAGCAGGGAAAAAAAACCCCACAAAACAAAGTAAAAGCCAAGCAATATCACTAGCAATATGATAGTAGGAAAAAATATCCATAGCATAATAATATATGCAGCCTGTATTCCTTTATTCATTCCGTTGAACGGCAGTAGGTGCTTCGCAGTGACAGCCCAGCTTTTCAGAAACCTGAATTTGACCTATGCCGTCATAAAAAATGGCCTATCATCACTACTTTGATCTGTATGCAGGGACGGATTTCAGCTAAAATATACTGGTGTAACCTCATTGACTTCAAGGACTACGCTTACAGGCATGTACTAAGAATGCGACCCGGTGTTTGTTTTTCAGACCACAAAAACAGTACTGCACCATTTACCAATGTATTTTAGTAAAGCTGACCGATGGAGACTCCCTTTGCTGTGATGCACATATTTTCATGTTTCCCACAGATCTGCTACTTTTTCAGGCTCTCACTAAACCAGAAATGCATCTGACTTCCAAACACCCCCTGACTTAGTCGAGTTCGTTCCCATTACTTCATTTTTTCTTTTGCGCATACATCAACTAATGTTAAACAATGAAGACCAAAGCAGAGAGTTTTGCTCGCAGGTTATTAAATGACCATTAATCTTTTCCTTTCGTTTTGAAGTTCTCCAAATAGCGATGGAGTTGGCCTAAGCCCGGACGTTACACAGTTAGAAATACAGATGTGAAAGCTGGAACAGAGAACGCGGCTGAAGGGGTGACCAAGGTGGTGTAGCAAATGAACAGACATGTTTGCATAATACCACGGCAGCCCCCTGAAAGGCAAAACTATACAACTTGCCAGAGCAAACAGATGGTTACGCAGCATGTGAGAATATATTTCTTTTGCACAAATTCAGCTGAAGGAATACAAAATAATGAGCTCATAGTTAAAGGACAGATGATGAATGCAAGGTAAACAATGAACAGGAAAATGTGATTAGTCATCTTTAATTTCTTTCATTGGACCTGATATTTTTGTTACCTAAATCAATGGTAAAACTACCCTTAACTGTAGGCAAGAGAGTCTCGAATCCATTGTATGTGCTTGCTTACGCTGTGGCAAGCTTCTAGCTGCACCTGCCACCACGTGCTTTCAAGCTGTAATTCTTACAGAATTAGCTCAGTTTGTCAGGAATAAAACTACGGGTTTGAAGAAAGAGCACATGCAAAGACAAGGTGGTGTAATTTTAAATGTCCAAATACGGTTTAAAAATATTTTGAACGTTAAACACAAAGTTTTAAGGCCACCTACGATATTTGATACCCCATTCCTACGTTTCTCTTCATTTGTTTAGGTAACACCGATGCAAGCGGCTGAACAGGAATAGCTGCATTTGAATGATGGATGTAGTAAGCCCATAAACATAGATTGGGGAATTCAGGGTGAGAGAGAGAAAGGGAGAGGGCAGATGTCAAGGAGAGAAAGAGCAAGAGGGGCTTAAAGACCTCAAGTAAGGATGAGTTCCTGGCTCCACTGAAGATTATGGGAGTTTAATCAATTATTTCAGCAGGATCACTACGGCAATTGTGGCTAAAGTGCACTTGGATCTTGCACAACACATTTCAGATGAATGTCAGGTATCATTAGTGCGCATACAGTTAACGAACAGTACTTTCTTGAAATTGCCTTTGTACTTGAAACACATTACCAAATTCCTTAGATTATCAAATTAAAAACCCTGTCCCCATAAAAAAGTAGGTAAACCATCTTCTTAATAATCTCTTGAACAATTCACTCTCTGTAGCACACCGAGTAGAAAGCTGACTGGAAATAATGAATTTTTTGATGAAAACAAATAAAATAAATTGCTCCCTCCTTCATTAAAAGTTTCGATAACCATTCCAGAAACAAATTGCTGTGATTGAGTAGTTATCTCTTCAAATGGTTACCACATAACCAACGAAATTAAAATCAAAGGATTAATTTTATATACGTATGTCTGTGTGGTTAAAGAATGGAAGAGAAAGTAATACAGGGGATATGAAAATAAGGAGCGAGAGTCAGGTTAGGTGATTATAAAGATCATGAAGTCCCTTTTAACTACAAAATGCAAAAGCTATCTATATTCCTTACAGGAAGTGATTCTATATGGGGAATGGTCACAGAAGGTCTGGAGGTAATAGTAAGTTCCACGATGCATAGCTGCTGGTCCTATAGATAATGTCTTAACACCTTTCTCTTCAACTGCACAACACCTACAGGCAATGTCCTTTCTCTTTATAAACGGCCTCCTTGCAATGCTCCGTTCAAAAACCTATCCCTAAAGACAGCCTTCAGAAGCTATAAATCTGATCTCATGGATAAAGAATATATATTCCTTCAACTTTTCAAATAAAGGAGGAACAATTAAAATACTGAGATTTATTCCCCGCAATGACACTTAACCATCCACAATACTGGGAAATATTAAAAATCTTCTTTGGACTATTTTACATTCAGTTTTCACAGCATCTCATGAAGTCTGTCCGAATCCCATTTCTGTGCTACGTGCCAAACTTTTCCACGGACTACGCTTTCCATTGCGACAGGCTTTCTGTGACATAAACCGTGTTGTGTGGCCACAATCTGGCATGAAAGACGTGGCTCTTCCAGTGAACCCAGGCGCTGCAGCAGGAGCGAAGCAAGGCACTGTGAAGGTATCATAACAACTGAGATCAACACAGATTAATAAGAAGCAGATCTAAAAGGAAAAGGATTGGCTTAGGTTTACAGACTGATGTTTTTTAGAGTTAGCCTGACAAAAAGTAAGCGCTTTCTTCTCAGCTGCAATTTCTTTCCCAGTAGCAAATCCAAAACTTCAGCAAAATAATTTTAAAAACGCCTCATTTCACTTTCCACGAGACAACCGAGCGATACTCCCCAGCTCACACAAAAGGGCAACGTTTTTCCCACTTGAAAATTCAGCTTGAGGGCTCCTCCAAGCGCAGAGCGTGTCTGACATGAAGCTGTCAGCTTCTGTCAGAGCGGAGGGGCCGAGCCATGGCGGTGTTTAGGCAGCAGACAGAAGAGGCAGAGGGCAGGATGTGGCAGCGGTTATTCAGTAGGTGGCACTTTTCTCTCTGAGGTTCCAGTCTGGCAAGAAGCCCCGGTCAGTCAGACCCCAGACAACAGACACATTGTCCAAAGGTTCAGAAATGGAAAAATGTTTTTTGGTTGTTGTTTTTCTTTTTCATGCTGCTTTTCACTTGCAGAACATAAACATATGGTAGATTTCAGCTGGACTAAAATAGAGAGGCGAGGAGTCCATCCGCACGGAGCTGCCCGCGGGACTGACCCCGCCACCGCTGATTTACCGCGGGCAAAGAATACAGCCTCGTGCCTCGCTGCGCAGGAGGTGCAGGCTGCTGCTGGAGGCTGGTGGATATTGTAGTGAAGCCTTGCGTTTGGTGTTTTGACCAAATTCAAACCTGGTCAATGTCACTCTGCCATCCAAAAGTCTCTTTCAGGATTTAATTTGGCTGATAGAGTCTTCTCTGTGTGCTTCCTACACGCTCCTTCTGTCAAGTGTTATTTCTGTAAGAGTGGCTGCTTTCCAGGAACGGAGAAATTGATTTCTGTGTGCAATTAAAAGAGAGAGAAAGAGGGAGAGAGGGGAAAAAAAAAAATCATCTAACTGAGTTCACAGTGCATCTGACACTGTTGTTAGAAACTCAGAGAGGACACGGTATGAACTGTGGCCTCCTGAAAATGCTTAATCGGGAATTGGACAATACAATAGTTACCTTGCTTTAAGAAAAAAATCTTGGAAGCGTTAATGACGGACCCAGAAAAAGACTAACAAAACAAAACAAAAACACATGTGGAAGGCATCAAGCCTAAATTTTCAACATCAGCAACACTAATAGACCTTCTCTATAGCCAGGCACAACCCCTGTAATTCTACAAATTAGACTGAGCCCCTGGGAAGTATGTGCCTGCAGCTGCTACACAGATGTGCAGATAGAAAATGAAGCAGCTTCTTCCAAATAGCACTGGATGGTTCTAAGGCTAATAAAATTACCACTGATCCAGTGGTAACTGACAACTTTCTTATTAAAAAGTCATATATTTCATCTTATAGCAAAATACATTCAAAGCTGAAAATTATCCTCCCATGGATGGTCAGCAAATTTAATTCTTCTTACTTTAGAGCGAATCCCACCTTGTAAATATTAATTTATTGTTAAGCATCTCTCTTTGGGAATAAGGAAAGTTGTCCGCGGTGCTTGTTTGGGAGTAAGAGCTCTTCCTCAGGAAGCTGGTTAGTATTTGTCAAGACAGACAAATGCACATACTCTCCTGCAAATTTTTTATCCAACATTTAAACAGAAACTTAGTTTCTGCTTGTGGAAGATGAAGGAATTGCCCCAGCCAACCCGTATGGCTGGCTCATGGTCAAGGTCAGCTAAGAACCAAGTTGCATATACCGCCTTCCTGCTGTGCTGCCACGTGATGACATTCTTCTCCGCTTCTCCTCCAGTTTCCGGCCTCCACGTTAATTCATCGTGAAGTTTGGATTCTGCAACAAACGCAGAAGCAGAGGTTCTCAACAGAGCTTGGAAAAACTAGGTAACCAAACTCAACTGCACGGCAACAAGCACCGAGGGCAAACTCCCACTTCAGAGACGGTTAGACAACTAAACAGACCTTCAGAAACCTGGCCCTGTGCACTTGCTTTTTGGCACTTTTGACAACCACAGCTCTGAGAGCTAAAGGATCTGACTGTGGCAAGTATACGGCTGGCAGGGAGTCCACGCAGATCCTGCAAAGACCTTTAACAATATCATTTTTATGAACTTGACCAATTGAGAACCCTTTGTACATAAGTCACAGATGTTCAGGCACCTTCAACAACCTTTACAGAAACCCTAATTAACGGGAACAGTGACAGCACAGCAAACACTTCAGAATACAACTCCTTTATGAGCGCGTACTCATTCATAGGTAGATTCAAAATGACTAGAGTGGAAAGAATTCCCCTGCGTCTGGGGAGGGAGAATCAAAAATAAACAATGTGATGGTGGCCATAGAGGGGGAGGCAAGAAGGGAGAAGAAATAGAGCAACCAGAAAGGAAAAGGAGGACAAGGACTGAAAATGGAGGAAAATGGAGGAAAGTTGAGAGGGAATGTCACTGATGTGATGAGTTCACAGGCAGGGGGCAGGGGTCTTTTACCCATTGGAAAACACAAGGAAATGGGCAGGTTGGAAAGGAAGCAGAGGTATCTGACAGGAATTACTTCAGCAAGCATTTTCCCCTCCCTCTCTCACTTTGCTGCAGAATTGAAATTCATTTTAATTAAAAAGGGGGTTTTTTTTATATGCTCTTCTTGGAAACTGATCAAAGTGTTGCCTCCTTAGTCAACGTATTTCTTAAAGTCCCCAAATGTGCCTAAAACACTCCCCTTTGCTATAACTCTAATGGCCTACAATCACTTCAAGCTGTGGTCTCCTCAGTTAGGATAAACAACGTCGTGCCAATGTTTGGCTGATGAAAACCTCCAGAAACATACCAGGAGCTTAAAAGGGAGACATTGTAATTTTGTCGAGGGCACTCCTCCCTGCGAATTACTGTTCTGTTAGCATCCCACCATGCCATTAGGAGACACCACTCCGATACTAGCGGTAGCTGTCCTAGGGCTTGTTTACAACGAAGCGTATTTGCTACAGCATCACCACACCAACACAGGCTACTCCCCACCTACTCTGTATCTCTCAGAGCTTTGCATTGCGCACCACAGGACTCCCAGAGACCCCCGCAACCTTCCACAGAAGTGAGCAGTTTAACAGAAGCGCCCAGTGCAGGCGTCGCTAACATGTTTCTTAAGCTACGTTCTTCCCACGTAGTTTCCTCAGAGCGCAGGGCATTTTCATTCACTTCCAGGCCAGCGCTACTTCTGTAGACCAACAGATCAGTTGCCATTTTCCACTCGCAGGGGCTGGCGGCTGGAAAGACTTGCCCATAACACCCTGTTTTTAAAGCTCTTTTCCGGATAAATATGTGATCATATTTGTAAGGCTGTTTTTCTGTAGCAGTTGAAAACATCACAGACTCTGACACCTACCTCATGGGAAATGCACTCGCGGTCGATGCCCAAAGCAGCGTTCAGGGCAGCATCGCAAGAGATGATCCCGTTCCTAGCCCCCACCTCGCAGATGACCCCAGCACGTGGCTGATTCTGTGCATCGCCCACCAGAGATGCAGGTCAGGATGAACCTCCCATCACGTCTGTTAGCACATGCTGCAGGAAGAGACACTGGCCCGGCTGCGGGTCTCACCCCCCTCACCCTTGGGGACCACTCTCTCTAGGGGGACTCCGGCATCAACGTGATGCCAGAACATGAGGAGCAGCTGCTACTCCTGCACGTCCCATTCAAGAGATGAAGGGACAGAGCTACAGCTTCTCTCGTTGGCTTTTGGCACTGGCTGTTTCTTTACATGAGAATAACTGGAAGGCTAGACGAACCAGGGAATCGGTAATAAGAGATAAAATACCTTTTAGACAGTGCATATGCTTCTGATCAGGCTTGCCTGGACAACAGTCCAGGGCTGTCACTGCTGCAGAACAAAGCTGCTTTATTTTTGTTTATTACTGGTAACGTGGAGGCAGCTCACGGCCCCAGCCAAATGTCAGGACTGTACTGCATCAAGTGCTGCTTTGTAAAATTGTAAGTAAAAATGTTTGTCCTCAAAAGCTTGTATGGGAGACAGGCAGTGGAAGGAAGGAAACGATATCTCTGTTTTGCTATGGCAACCGATGCACCGGGATGTTTGTGCAGGGTCACATAGGAAATCTGTAGCAAAGCCAGAATTTGAACCTACATCTTCTGCATGCAATTACAGCACTAGCGCAACAAGTCCTTCCTTCCTCTCAAACATTTGTTGTCTGGCTTCTAGCTGGAGGTTTGAACCCAAGAACATCGGCATGGAAAACAAGCCTTAAACAGCCGCATCGAGAAAGCAACTCCATCAGCAATCGGCAGTCGAAAATTCCAACTACGCCTGCAGATCAGGAGAGAGAGCAGTTGTTCCACCGGCAACCGCAGTCAGACACAACCTAGCTCTGTTTGTTAGGTTCCACATCGCACGTTCGAGGAGGCATCTTTCTGAGCCAAGTCTGAAAGCCATCCGCGAGGCAAGACGGCAAAGCTTGTTTCCCTGCTGTATCATTGTGCTGTGTAGGTGTGGACACAGCGCCAGGGGATGCAAATTCAGACCTATTCCTGCCGGCAGGAACAGCTGGACGTAGCTCAGGATATTGTTCAACATCTCTACTGGTTCCCTGTTCACTGCTAATAGCTTTGTTTTCATCAAGGAGGACTAAAAAAGGTCTTCAGAAATCACTTGTTCTTCCCCAGAACGCCACGGCAGTCGCATTCGTCCAGGGGAAGGTTTGCAGACATAGCACTGTCAGAACTAATGTCTTCTGACTGATGTTGAGCTTGTACAGAGCAGGTTGCCAGTTCACAGAACAAGCACAGCAACAGAAAAGACAAAGAGCAGAAAGGAAAAAGCAAGGAAACTGATAGCAGCAGATATTGTGAAACCGACAGCTTTAATTTACTGCGTATCCTTCGCAGAAGTTATGGTAATGGAACATTTAATTTCATTTATTCACAGATTTAAATGAGAAAAAGTATGTGGGCTGACTAACAGGACAAATCCTAGTACTAGCCCTAAACTAGCAGAGCAAACTCTACTTCAGAAATTTAGGTTAAAGCGCATCTTGCACTACGTTTCCCCACTTGGTTAGTGCTACATGTCTCTCAAATTCAAGACTTTCAATTTACACCGTTTTTTAAAAAAAATTTCCCGATATCTGATAAAGTACATACATATGGTGAAATACCATTTCATTTCTGAAACAAAATTGTTACCACACATGCAGCTTTGTTGCCGGCTGGCCTGGGAACGCAGACGCCTTAACAAAACCGCATTTCAGAGCTGCTCAGTGGCCGTTAGAGGCTTCCAGACCTCCCCATTCCCTTCCTGCTTCAGCTGGGACCCTGGGCCCAGCCCAGGCCATGGGCTTCTAAGCTCTTGCCTCTGCACACCCCTGGTGATGCAGCTTCTACAGCTTGGGGCAGGTCACCCCCCGTTCAGAGTGACCTGGTGTCGGAGAAGCTGGACAGATAAAGAGAATGAGGCCAGAGTTCATTAGAAACCTGCCTGACAGGCAGCGTTTCGCCGGAGTGGTGCTGCTGGTTAAAAAACCCCTTCATTTCTTCCAAAATCCATCTTATTCCAGAAAGTTACCAAACAGGTGGCAGCCCACACTCTCATTCTCTCAGTAGTGATCAGGAACGAGCCAAACGGCAAAAGGTGTTGATCTGATTTGTTGGCCTGCCCAGTACTACAGATTTCAAAAGCTGTGTGTAATGTAAAGCAAAATCCTCAAAAGGATGGATGAGAGGAATGTGGATTCACTGATTCTCCTGGAATTTTGTAAGGTGACTCAAGAAACCAAAATTTTTACGATTAAAAGGTGGCGGAGGGGTTTACAGGAACAAACAAGCTGTACTGTATGAAGCACCATACAGAGCTTCCAGCTAGAAACTCAGATGGAACGGGGGATAACATGGTTAACAAAAATCCAAACTAATAAATGTTAAATAGTGGGGTACCCTCTGCGGACCCACAAGATGTCACCTGGAAGGGAAAGGAAAGGGTGTTTGAGGACAGAAGGATGCGTTTCTATACTACTCGCAAAAGTCTTTCCTAACGTACCAGGTCGCTCAGGGAGTTTTACATGACCCTCCCAAATGCCTTTTCTTCAGCTATTTTTGACATGTCTTTCCATTAACATAAGTGGGAAACGTGGGCAAATTAAACTAGTCACCTCAGGCTACCGTCGGGAACGTTCCTGCCGCTTCCACCATCGGCTCAACTCCACCCACCACAAAACCTGTCGCAAGAGGACTGGAGGAAAGAGTATCAGCGACCTTGTGCGCGCTACAAACACCTAAACCAGAACGTACAAGGGTCTGCTGCTCAAGGTTAGAGAGCCCAGTGGCTTTCTGTTATTCAGAGCCTGATTTACCACTAGCACTTCCAGCATGGTTACCTGGAGGTTAGCAAGCCCAGGAAATACAAGAGGCTTTCCGGAGCAAAGCAACCGGCAGCAGGGAAGGTACACCGGCAGCATCCACCGCATCCCCCTGGCTCATAAGACATGGGCCAATATCTGACCGTACAGCACGTACTCGTGCCATTCCGTGCTACTCACAACTTCAAAATCAAAAGTGAGACTTTTTTGTCTTCCCAGTCCGATTTTTCACCAATATTTTACCAGTTTGCACACAGTAACTGTCGAAACAGTTATTACTGTGAGCCACACGTTGATCTGCTCACCAGTACGCACAGGCCCACTGAAGCAAACAGCCCCACTCATGTTGTAAGGCACCGACATTCAACGCGAGAATGCTAAGCAAGACCTGTTCCTAAATCGCAAGGGTTAAACCAGGAGGAAAAACTAACCATGGTTTTTCAGTTACTATGAGACGCTTTACTTTTAGAGCGGCTTCTCATAATTGTAATCAGTTAAGTGATTGGTTAAAAATCACTATTGAACCAAGCGTTCGAGAATTTGCTATAGTAATAGTAAGGTTTTTATCCAGCGAGCTGTATTACTGCTCAGTAATTGTCCTCTTTATTGTGGGTATGAAAAAAATTACGCTTTACCTTTTAACAGTAGCAGAACTACTATTAGAACTGAGACAAGGCTTGTTAAAGCATGAATTTTGGAACTATTTGTTTCAAAGTTAGAAAAACCAGCTGGACGGCTATAGCTATAGGACACAATCTAACTGGGAGTAATCCTTAGATCCAGTAAAATTAAGCCCTAAAACCAGGGATTTCACCTGAATAAGAAGGGAGATTAGGCTCTGATCCCCTGTCCCTGAAGTTAATTTGTCACCCCATATTGCGGGGCGGTAAACAATTACGGGCCAATCCTGGAAGGCTGATAGGAGTCGAGGGAACTTCATGCCTAGCAAAGATAAGGGAAGTATATTGTTTCCTGTTTACACTGGACATGAGCTTTATATAATTATCCTACCAGTTAGGATTAACTGGGCAATTATCCCGGCAGACAATGGGACATTGATGACAGCAAAACAAAGGCATCTCAGAGCAGCTCCTTTGTCAGCGCTGCTGCCAGCCGGAGCCCCCCGAATCGCCTCGGTCCTGGCCGCGGTCCCAGCGCTATCAGTCTCGAACAAGGGCTGCACAGTTACAGGGGGAGCAGCAAGGGAAACAGTTTTCCTAACCTGTCAGCATTTAAGAACTCAAACATTTTTCCTTACCACAAAAGGAGTTGAAAATTTGGAGGGAAAAACGTCCACAGACTAAGCATATGCAGAAGAACAGACTGGCTGGAGAGAGCAGCTTTGCTTCCCATGCTTTTGAAATGTTTCCCTCAGATTTTGACCTCCTTTATCTGAGCAAAAGCAGCATTTCAACACTGGAATAGAAAAAAGAGAAAATGTCAGAATGGGAACGTCAAAGGGCTTTTTTTTTTTTTTTTTAACCCCAAAATCCTCTAAGCAGAGACTCATCTAGCTGCATCTTTCTTGGCAACAATTCCAGTTCAGTGAATTGACTCATTTTGTCAGAATCTTTCTGACCAGCAGTAGTCCGTGGTTCATACAAGGCAAAAGAATAAAACAACAGTGCCATTCCCATGACTATTTCTAGCACAGGGGACCCTGTTCATGCCTGGCATAGCAGGCACCGTGCTCTGTGGTAGCATTTCTGCATCCCTTGCCATACCAGACCTAAACTAAGCCTGAGCTGCGTGGAAGGCAGTCACTCTGAGCACTGATTCTCACATTAAACAAACCCTTAAAGCTACCCAACCTGAGCAGCTGTACAACATAATTTATAGAAATTAAACAACTAATTCCAAATTTTCACGCTGAATTTGTACTTTTTCAGCATATTTCAGAGACATCTGAAGACTGCTCTGACATGCAGTGGTGCCTGCTGGTCCCTTGTTAACCCCAGAATCCCAAGACACCAGAAGTTTAGACTTAATTCATAATCTGGCCAATTATATTTAGCCCTAATATTTTCTCTCCTGTAGAGAGAAAAGGGAAAATTCACTTCTTTTCTGAACACAAATCAAAAGAGGATTGTGCCTATGGAACACCTCACGCTAAATCTTAAAAGAGCTACAATCTTAAATACTTAAAACCCAGAATCTTTAGACAGAGAGTCAACACCTATGGCACAACTGAACTTTAAAATCCCCAATATTCAAGTATTGCAAACATTCTGTTTCTATAGCAATATTTATAGCCACCATCTTGAAGGAAATCAGAGCTGAGAATATCCATTAGTTATCCAAACTCCAGATTTTCCAAGACCAGCTGAACCGCACTGCAAGAGCTGGTGCTGTGTAATTGTGCCCCATGCTTATTTCAGTCTGGATCAACTCACTTCCTTACCGAGGCTTAAGTAAAGCCTCCAGCAAAATAAACTTGCACCTCAACCACATTACAAAAGGGGAAAATTCTCAGTCTAAGTGGATCCCGGTCAAGAATGAAGTCTAAAACTCAACGACTTCTATGAATTCAAGTTACTTTTACTCCTTGTATTTCGTTCTGGAGACTCGTAACCACAGACTCCTCATCGGCTGCAAATATACGTTATTCAAATAGAAGTTCCCTTCAGCTTAAGGACACTAGTTACACAGGTATGTATTCTTCCAGAAACTGAAGGCAGCTGTGAGAAGACAGGATGGTGTTTCTTTTCTCCTTTTGTCTTTTCTCCTTTTGTCTTTTCGTGTTCGATTTTTGGCGGAGTTTTCCTAAGGTGAATACGAATCATGAGGAGAGGAAAAAAAATCATTTGGAAGCTGCGCAGGTTAGCAAAATACACTGGAGAAAACAAGAGAAAGGCTCTTAGTACTTTCATACTGCTAAGCAGGAAAGAAGCAGAGGATAGACACTTCTTAATGAACGTGATGCTGCTTCTACATCCCTGTTCTCTCTGGAGACTTCTACATACTTTTTAGTTTTGATTGATAATAAATAATAGGTTTCCTGCCACTAACAACAAGGTTCCCCTCTCCCCTCCCAGCTTAACTGGGCTTGTCCAAGAGATCTGGCCCTTCGCACACAATAGTTCACTTGCTGCGGAGCCCCTGCAGAGGCATGCTGAAAGCACATAGAAAAATATTTCTTCTGCTCTCTTCCTGAACTTCTTAAACTCTAGGTGACCCAGAGTAAAATCCATTTTAATGGGGCCTCGGTTAAATCAGTCAACTGAGTCCTCGTTGAACTAGGCAACACCACGCAGAAATAATAATAATAAAAAAAATAATTAAAAAAAGACGTTCTTTTTGGAGTCTTGGTTCTTACTTGCCTTTCCTTAGACAGCAAGGAAGTAGTTATGTGCTTGTAGTTTTAGTCCTCACTTCCCTGTAGCGCTCACCAGCATCATCCAAATAGCGCAGCTACTCGTCATTAAGCAGTGGTGCGATTGGGTTCACGGCAGCACTCCTCCAGTGCCATAGCAGACGAGGTCCTGTTACTCCGCTCAACTATCCAACACGTGCTACCGATTTTCACTCAGTAATCCCCTCTGATGGCGACACAAGTCCAGGGAGCAACAGTTAGAACTGAGAATTGGTAAGGAACACACCAAAGTCGTTTTTAACACACAAAGTAAGAAAGACACTGTCTCTGTATTCCACCAGGACGTCAGCTTTTTAATCTCTCATTTCAGCCTGATGCTGCAATGAGAGAAGCCAAAGATGTTACGGTAGATGTATGACTTCCTCTCTGTTGTGCTCTCTTCTGGAGCAGAAGATATATTATATTTAACTGTATGGCTACTCTAGCAATTTTAAGACAAGTGCGTAGAAAAAATACAAAAGACGTCAGGTGTCTTCAAAAATTTATGTTACTATTATTATAAACTGCTATCTTCACACATCCAAACTCCTGCAAGTACGATAAACCTACATTACCAAAACAGTGCATTCCTGAATCAAGTTTTAATTTGGATTAGGGTAACAGTGACAAAAGAGACAAATTTTGCCACAAACCCAAATCTTGGCTGTTGATATTGTCACGTGTATTTAAACCAAATCAGTTACACCAAAACAAGGTCAGTCAAGAACACACCTTTCCTGTAGCACAAGCACCAAGTACTCTAGGAGGTGTAGGAGACGGCGGAGAGATCCTTCCTATCATCTTATTCTGTAGCTTCTCATGAAGCGTTTCTGCCTTTCATCGACCTTCGGGTGTGTTCCTGTGAGATGCAAACCAGCCACGAGTGTCAGGGCTGCAGCATCGAACTCCTGTTGAGTGGTTTGTTTGCAGAGTCTGAAAAGCTTAAACAAACCCCACCACATTCAGTCTTTCAGGACTCCACATCCACAGTTCCTTATACGACCGCGTGTTCCCTGGCTTTACTATATAACACTCCTCTTTATGACTGAAAGACCTAAGCACGCGTTCCTCCGGGTCGCCCCTGCCTTCCAATGTTCCTACATCAGCAGCCAGAGGCACTACCAACCCACAGCTACGCAAAATGCACTTCTTTCATGCTGGCATTTCATTCTATTTTCAAAAGCATTTTTAGGAGTGAGTCTGAGGCAAACAAATTTTCTCAAGTATTAAGCAGTTCCTGGTTTTGAAAAATCTTACCGCATCGTTTAGACGGCCAGTCTCTAAGCCCCGAAGCAAGTTTCCAGTACTGAGACAACAGAGGAGACACACACTCCTTTTAATACTACCAGTACTTGATCATTTAAACAGCCACATACATTTTGAAGCGCAGTCCTTGGAATTTTTACTCTACCCCCCAGGCACTCTTTAAACAAAGGGTGCCTACATTTGCTGTACAGGTCTTTACACAGAGGTTAGGAAAAACTTCTTACAGTAAAACCCACAGAAACAAGAAAAACACTAGTTTAAATGATGAGCCACAGCTGGGGATCAAAGGGTCAGCATTTGCACCAGAAGGGAATCCCTCTTCCATTCCTTGTATTATTTATCAAACTAATTACTGGACTTCAACAAAGCGCACTGTTTCTCCACGTTTGGCTCCGTTTGCCTCTAAATTTCGAGTAATTTAGCAACAGTTGGTCTAAGTAATAAAGCTGCTAAGGGCTACTACAAAACTAACTGCCTCTATTTTCTTCCTGCCTCCCCCCTACACCATAACCCACACCAAGTTTTGCTCTCCCCATTACCCGTAACTTAGATACACTATATTTAGATTAAACAGTCACAGTCCTTCGAACAAGATGCTTATCTCCTTTCAACTGCTCCAGCCGAAAAGCAATCACAGTCCTCAGCCTTTGTGAACTTTACAACTTGTTGGATTTTTCTTGAAATGTGTCTATTCTTAAAAGCCAAACCCATGGAAAAATAACTGAAACCAAATGCCATGTGATCAGGGCCAACCATAACACATGAGAGCCCTAAAATAACAGGAGAGATACTGTGGTAATGCCTGACCTTCTGAACTGCGCATATGGGTTGAAGCAAAACAGCCCATATTCACGTCTTAAATGGTGCATACTAATAGTTTATTTGTAATGCAGAAGAACCCAGTTTACAGAGCCACGATTTTAAAGCTTCAAGGACCCGCTTTAGATGCCAGAAATGACTTCACTTTTGGAATAAGCTTAAACAAGGTCACAGTTGAACTTTATTAGCTTATATGGTCAAAATCAGTTCAGCAGGCAGTTCCAATGGCTGCAGACATGCCCTCTTTCTCCTACCACGTTTCCACCTCAAAGGAAGGTGCTTTAGCAGATTTTCTTTTCTAAACACCTTTCAAATATGGAGTTATTCTGGCTGGCCTGAAACTAGCAGTTCAAAAACTTGTCTTTAAACCGTACAGGCAACACAATTTCAACAAGTTTCTTACAGAGACCTTATCAACCTGTTCAGAATCCACACCCAGCCCTTAACTCAAGTGATCCTGTTTATCAATTACGCTTCAATTATCGCCGTAGAAACTGCGTATGTGTAATCCCAGTAACCTAAACTGCAGGTTATGTTGCTGCTGACAAAGATGACTGGATCCCTTCCTATACATCCATACGCAGGCCGTAATGCCACCAGGATACTTACTGACAAGAAATAGTGATCTTTGTGAAGATAAACAAAGGTGGCATGATACATCAACAAACACTGACTTCAGGCAACAAAGCTATGGCAGCGTGGGGACAACAGCCACGGCTGTCCGAATCACATACACACTCAGTCGGGATGTTCAGTAGCCGTTACTGCTACCAGCTGAGTTAAGGCTTCTGTACAAACTACGCGTGTGAACGGTACCCTCTATCCAAACTAAATGTTCGAGATGGCCAGGCCAAACCAAACCGCAGACACATCGCCTACACCCCAAAGCAAGCGTACTCAGGTTTGCTCAGGAATTTGTAGAGGTGTTTCCCGGGAAATGTTTCTCACAGGGTGTGCAACTGTGACACCAGGACAGCAAAAAGCGTGGGGGAAAAGGACAGGTTCATCAAAGGCGACGACATCTAGGCAGTTGCCAAAGTCTTGGCAGTGTGAATAAAAGGGAAAAACTTCGATAAAGTTGCTGGGTCTGGTGCTAGCTGAACGAGAGTGACAGCTGAAAGCAAGGAAACCTTTTGTTATTACTCTTATCCTGTCTTCAGGAAAACTGATTGTCCTACTTTCTGTGTAAATGAACAGGGTCATCTTAGAGACTCCTCAACCCACAGCTGTTCTTTCTTCCCCACAGGAAACACTTGTAACGCCCTTGGCCTTCCAGACAGGCACACAGTCAGAAGAGTCAACTTTGTTGCCCCCTGACACCGCTCGTGCTACCTACAGCCTTTGTGCTACACACGGGCATGGAAATCCTGATCCCATTCTAGTTGCAAGTCCTACCGCTGGCAGCAACACAGACAAGATTTTCTTTTTAAGCATACCTTTACTTCATCAGAAAGTTTTGCATGAATAAAGAGAAAAGCATTACAAGAACTATGTAAGATAGTTTTTCTTTTCCCTCCTTCTAGCACATACATATCCACATAGCCGTGTTTACGGGACTCTTGCAGCAGAAGCTACCAAAGAACCTGGCAGAGGTGGGCAAATCTATAGGTAAAAGATACCAACACTGCGCGCACTTTGCCACGCTCTGCTGGATAGGTCGTTACCTGAAATAAACAGTTTTGACAGTGAAGGTGAGATGTGGCAGCCAGACCACAGAGGAAAGGAGAACAGTAAAATGTCTCTTAATGCACGAAGGATTCAAGCATAAAAATGGAAGCACTTGTTGTACACAGATAGGGCAGAGTGGCCAGAGGATGAACTGTTACAACAGCTGATTTTGGCACAGTATCAGACTTCACTGTACTACTTCCTTCAGGTGAACTCCTGCCAGAAATATTGCTGGGCAGAATCCAGACTTTCATCTGACCAGAACCACTGAGCACGAGCAGAGACCATGCAAACTGCACCACAGAGAAGGGGTTAAAAATATAAACCACCATTTCCTACAGGCGTCAGAAAACAGGATCAACGTAAAGACATACCTTCTTTGTACGACCTCATTTTAAATCCATGGAAGTCAGTAAACTGGATGCTTCTAACTGTTAACAGGGATACTTCTGAGCTTTGGGTTTGGGTTTCAGTATCAACCCCCCAGAATATTGATTTCTTCTCCCTTGGTTACGCCTTCAAGAGAGAAGCTGCATACACAGAGCTAACCGTGGCTCACACAAGAAGGTGTAGGACGTACAGCAGGCTGACGCTAGCTGATGACACCTAGTACCAATACACTGTTCCACCACCTTGTACTGCATCTCCTGCTGGCAGCGTTGATAATGCTGCCAGTATAACACTGCAAAGCATTAGTTTGCAGAAACGTGCCTCTGCAGGGGGGAAAAATGAACAGTTGCTGCAACGTCCTTCTTCTAAAGTCGGTAATTATAACGGAAAGTCCAATTATTTACCATGATCAGGACAGAAGTCCTTCAGCTCCGACACCTACCCAGCCCTATGACATGAAGGATGATCCTGACCTTTCCAAAAACATCTCTTCATCTGCCTCCTCTCCCATCCCATCAAACCACCGAGCTGTCCTCAAGCACTTGTACAAACAGGAAGAGGAAACTGGACTGATACTAACATCCTCCTCTTCAAAACTGAGGCAGCTCCCTTGTGCTGGATCATTTGCTCCCTTTTGAGCCCTGGTGAAGTACAAAACATACCAACACACAAAAGCTCTGCATAACCTTAATTCTTAACATTCAGGTTTAGTTCATAGCTTCTGCAAAGGGGTCTTACTCCAGAATTTTGAATTACCTGCCCAAGATTTTAAAAGCTGTAATTTCTGATTTTAGCAAAATATTTTAGTTCTTCTGTATACGGTGCCCTCTTTCTAAAAATAATCTTAGTTTCCTGTCTTAAAAAAACCTGTCTTCAGTCACAGAAAGAGGATAATTTGGAAATATTTTCCTTTATTCATCACGATGCTTTCATAAGTGCTAGAGGGCAACGAATAATAGTGCCACTCTTCACAACCATTTTGATTATATCAGTATCCTATGAATGAAAAATGAACGATAAAGCAGATCAGTCATACAATGTACCCTATCAACAAACAAAACATGCTACCTTTATACATGTCCAGGAGGGGAGAGTGCTAAACAAGATGGGTCAGGGATGGAAAGACAACTCAGGTTTAGCCTGGTCAAGAAACATTTGCTGAAAACGGGCACAGTTATGTTTCTTCCTAATAGACGCAGCAGTCCTCGGAGCAGAAATACATGATAGCCTGTCAACATTTGGCTTTGTTAACTGCATTTGAAGGCAGCCTTGTGGTCACAGAAGCTATCCTGGAATAATACTGGCTCATAAGTACAACACTATCTCAGTCCTCTCCTTTCACAGCTGGCTTTCTCTTGCCACACTAGCGTACCTGTTTTTATCTGGATGGGTGGAATTGTCCGGCTGTCAGACCCGAATCACCTGGAATGAGGCTTTTTTTCCCCCCTGTAG
Source organism: Micrastur ruficollis (assembly GCA_034782655.1). NCBI lineage: Eukaryota > Metazoa > Chordata > Aves > Falconiformes > Falconidae > Micrastur > Micrastur ruficollis. Next base: position 23,960,369 of record JAVKKW010000002.1, read on the forward strand.
CATCTTAATCAGCTTGTCGAGAACTGGCCCAAGTGGGACCCTGCAGTGCAGAAGCACAATGAAAAAGCCCATTGCAGAGCATCTGGTTCCCCTAAAACGCAAAATGTCAGAACAGACTCCTACAGTCTCTTACATGAATCTCTTTTGCTGAGGCACTTGGATCTCAGAAATCACGCATGTTAATCCTTCCTACCGATATCAAATATAAAGATGTGCTGACAGCATGGGTGTCAAAGACGAAAAACCTTCCTTTCACTCTGACAAGTAATCTTTTTAGTAATAGCATGTTCTTCCATGGATTTTTGTATGTCGTTCACGACAACAGCTGGAAAACAGAGTGAGAAATGCCCAAAGCAAGCCAGAAGAAATGCTGAGGGCTGACAGCATCCCAAGAATTTGGGGAGCACAATAAAGGGCTGCACATCTGTAGCATCCTTTTGCTCGTTCCATCAAGTAAACGAGCATCCAAAGAACATTTTCAAAAGGTTCCATTAACCCTGGTTTTGTGAGCTTTGCAACCACGGAGCTCTTCCAGGGAGCTACAGTGCACAGCTACGCTAGCAGAGGATGCTGCAGAGCACCGGCTAACCCTGAAATGCTGAGTGGCGTAAGCCTCCTGCCCTCTGTTCCCGGAATGTGTGTGCCAGAGGTTACATACCTAACTCCACAGCATGGTTTTCATTCTTAGAGATAGCGAGTGCCCTTCCAAGTGATGCCAATGCAAGATGAGGATTTACATTTTAAAAACATAATGAACTATCAATGCCTATGTTAACACGTTCGAGTTTTTACAAGCTGGAGCCTGAATATTTGTGACCTAATGACAAATGTACACATTTAGACACGAGATTTGACACTTTACCTTCATCGTGCAGATCTAATGCATAGAATGTAAGTTCTTGTATTTCACATGTATATCATATATGTGAGATATGCTTCGGAAAATACAGCCAGATCCTTTGCCAGATATTGAACTGGTCTCCTCAGCTGCTTTTAATTTTTAGAACCTGTTTAAAATGTGCATATTAGCTCTTTTGTAAATACTTTAGCCAGCCATAAATGTTCAGCATTATAAAGAAGAGTGAGGTCAAAATCCTGCCTTCCATAGCAGTTTACTCTTTCCACATTTTATGAAATATTTTGTGAAAATCAAGCATCTGACAATCTAATTAAATATCAACTCTTTGTCTGCTTTTGTTAGATTAAAACACATAGAGTGAGATTCATGCTAGCGACGAAAGGAACCTTGTGCAACATTGAGGAGTTTCCTCCTTAGTCTGAAGAAGTCTGGAACAGTTTTGTTGGAAGAATGTATACCAACACAAAACTTTATATGTAATGTCTCTGAGAAGCATACTACCTTCCTGAATAAATCAAAAGGAAACCTGTAACTGTATTAATTATATATGTCGTTAAGATCGTGCCAGACTCGTTCATATCTCGTGACTGACTGTACGTCAATTGTAGCACCCCTCCTTTACACTGGTCTGGTGATACAAGGATGAAAGGTAAGTCTTCATATTCCCTTACCTTCCTGTAACATCAAGACTTACTTGGAGGAGGAGAAATAAGAGATAAAGAAAATAGGATTAGGGGGTTAAGAAGTCAAGTCCGCAAGAGAAGTCCTGGAAGGCATGCCATATGCTACATCCTAAAGAAACATTTGCTTTTCAAAGCAGCTGAGGAGAATGAGCTTCCAACAATGACAGGAGACCCTAGAGATCCATTAGGACCTGGAGTTCCACTAGATGAAAGAAAAGTCACACTCATTTCTATCAGCATTTCCATCTAAACAGAACAGATTGAAAATCTGTTTAGAGTCAAACTCCTTGACATTTGCCTAATGCGCTGATTAACCGATATTTTCTTTGCATTATTTGCTTTGCAATCTTTTTATTGTCTAAAGCAAGCTGAACAATTACATATTATAAAAACCTAAAGCTAACGGGACCAGTAATATTAATCTTCCACTGGATTCAGAACTGGACAAACATTTCATCAATGCGAGGACCGTTTGGTTTGACAGAATGGTTCTCAGATTCAAAAAGTACCCATTCCTTCTTAAAAAGCAAAATTAGTGCTATGTGGTATTATTGTGCAGTCATATCCCCCTCACAGACCAGGCGATGGCGAACATACATTCTAGACACTAAATCCAGAAAAGGTTCTCAAATGGGTGGGACTTGTGCTAACAAGTATGGTTCCAAAAAATTCAGGAATCCTGTTATGTCTCAGGTTCTTTTTCAAGACTCAGTTTACCAAGAATCGTACCGTGTCCGGAATATTACAGAGCACCAAGACATCTAGTGAGTGAAAAATATATTGCAAGTAAAATTACTTTACGTTATGTAAACTAAACAGTGTTGGATTTCGTTATTAGATACAAGAAGTGATCTGTGGGATCATTGCTAGGACAGCATCATTACCATACGATTTTTTCACTGTACATTTGCAATTCTTAAAGTTCTCAGGAAAAGAAACGAGTGGAAAGGTGCTCCATCAAAACCCACCTGTGTGCGGTCTCTGACACCCAACTGTATTCATATCCTGCGTTCCACTCTCAGCAATGAAAGGTAAAACTCAAGTTCCACTAGGAAAGGCGTACCCTAGCTGGTGCTTTTGCAATTGCCATTTTCCCCTTCCCCTAAAATGAAGGGGGCAAACCCTTTAATCGATGTCTCCGCATGCTGTTTAAAGTTTTATTTAGTAATTTTTCTTATCCTGGGGGCTTGTGGCATTGCAGTGCTCTGGTCTTTTATCAGGTTCTTGCTTTAGCAAAGACCTGGTGCCATAAGAACTTGAGAGAAATACTGTTCACTGGTTTGGCTGCTCGTGCAGGTCTGGCTTTAAGTCCCCCGTCCCCCAACCCCCCCATTAAACAGATACCTGACATATTTATCGCCATAGACCGCACTTACTGAAATCAAAATTCAGAAACTGTGATGAAGCACATGGCACAGGATGCCTGAACCCTCCTTTCTTTTTAAAGGAAACACAAGTTTTCCACAACTGTATTGACATAAAGAATTATGACAAAAACCTGGAACAACTTAATTCCTGAATCAATGAAAAGATCAAGCTAATTATTTTCCCTATGGGCCTAGCAAACACAGTTCAAGCAATCTACCATCATCGGCTTCAAATACATCAGAACTGCTTCTTGGGGATAATAAAAGAGCGAGCAAGCAAATTAGTTCACAGAGCAGAACGCCTGACATTCTGCCAGAACACCATGTGTGGAAGAATACGTAGGAAAGATGTAACAGTGACACATGAATCACATTTGAGAAACGGAAACGTACCCTTTCAAATTGAAGTTGAAATTATCAAATGATCACAACCAAAAATGGAGATTAAAAAAAATAAAATAAAATAAATCACTGTATTGTAACAGGTTTGCTATAAATTGCAAGGGTTGGTAATGATAAGAAACGTTCAGATTCCTCAAAATTGGAAATTAGGTCAGATTCTGTTATTTACGTCATTGTCTTATCCATTCCTTTTTTTTTTTTAAATCTAAGCAAACTTTATACACAATACATAGCATATATTGGACATACACCATGTCTATATTTGTTTCACTATGTACCTACCATTAAGAAGAAATATTCTTTAAAAGAGGAGCAGTAGGACAGGATTTTTGGGATTTTTTTCCATTCAAGAAATTGAGCCAAAAAAAAAAAAAATTTTCCAACCACACTGTTACAATCCTTGTTACGTTTGAGACCGACTGTGTTAGTAGGGCAGGAAAGGCTTAGAAGGAATTTCTGTTTGTCAGAACCCCTTGAAAACAGACCCCTCCGTCTTTACGCCTACATTTTATGCAGCGGTGTGCTGAGCTGGAGGCAGACCCTGTGTTACCCACTGGCTGGCCTTTTTGCTGGGTCAGACATCCTTGACCTACTAAACTGCTTAGGCTGTAATTGCTTAGGCTTAATTGCTTACATTTGACCTGGTATTTTAGAATTTTTGGTATGCGAACTTTGCTTTTTGTGATGTTGTGAGAAAATTTTGGATTGAAAGAAAAGGAGATCCCATAAATCTTGAGTTCAGACTTCAGTTATCTACGAGTTTCTTCTTCACATTGATTAGGATTCCATCATTAGTTACAGTTACATATCAAATTACTTTTGACAAATCTCTTGTATCACAATCCAGCCAGAGGCTCCGAAACCAGGGTTTCTCAGAAATTTCAAATCATTCCACTAGTTGCAGCATGTCTGGATTTTTAAAGGTGTTCACACAGCTGCTGGGAAGCACCAGGGAATGGGTAGTTAGGTGAACTAGAGGGATGGGTGAGTGACAGTCCTAGTGATAGCGAACACAAAACTAAGGGTTATATACTGGATATTTTACTGCTGCTGTCAAAGAAATCTTTTTTAAAAGTAGGTTAGTTAGGTTTCATAAAAAGCCTTCTGTTTTTTCACATATCACAACTTTCAACACTGCAATGTCATAAATAAACTGTATGCTGAGAATTTAGGCATAGCACCAGCAAACTACCTCATCATTGTCACCACCGCACAAGCTTCAGAAGTCTGACGGGTTTCTTCACAAAAATCATCTTCCAGGCTCATTTTACAGACAATTTGCAGGGTGTGCAATTTTACAGAGTAAATAGGAGATTATTTTTTTTTTTCTTTTCTCTGTTATGTTGCTTTTCTTGCAACATATAATGCTGCTGGGCTCTTTACGCACAATCCATACTGTTCATTTATTTGTGTTACATTTGGGTCCCGCTCAAAGTGATTCTGGAAACTCCGTAAGGACTGAGCATATCGAGCTGCTAGCAGTTCTTCTGTCCTACCAGAAACCTACACAACCATGTAGGCAAATGATGTCTTCATACTTTTAAGACCTGCTCCGTGGCTTTCTCCATCTGACAGTGCAAATGACAGCTATGACACCCAGTAACGGCTAAAATCTGACAGACCGGTGCAATTTATGTCTGGGAAGAACTGGAACCCAAACAAATAGAAATTTAGTTTGGATTGACTAGTAGCGCCGTTCACCAAAAAGCGCAAAACGTATTAATTGATTCTTAGTAAATTACTGGGGCATTAGCTTACAAATCACAACACTAAGCTTTCTCTGCATTCATAATATTTTGAGGTGGTGTCTTTTTGTTTTTTTGGTTTTTGGTT
>JAVKKW010000002.1:23965612-23977344 GCA_034782655.1 Micrastur ruficollis
TTGAGGTGGTGTATTTTTGTTTTTTTGGTTTTTGGTTTTTTTTTTTTTTTGTTTGTTTGTTTTTTGGTTTTGTTTTGTTTTTTTTTAAATGAAAGCGAGATTATCATTCAATACAGGATTTTAATGAAAAAATACCAAAACCAAGACTCATAATAAAGTTGTGACAGTGACAATAATAATAGACATGGTTTATCTCAAGACACAGCTAACGCTACAGCAGCTGTGAGCTGAAATGGCACAGGTAGGATAAACCTGACCAAGCAGCAGAGACCTGCATGGTAGATACCCTCCAAGACAGTAGCTATATACAATGGAAAGAAACACACACTCAGAGAGTTTAATTTGCCTGTTTCAAAGACCGTTGCTGCACCCTGAGCATGCCAATATGTATTCATTGATATAAAAGAACACAGTGGGAGTCATTTACCAGGCAGGTGTCTAAAGTTAGGTGAGATGAAACTGAAACCAAGTAATGTTCGCTTCTCCTTTGTCTCCGATTATTTGAGATAAATTTTAGGAAAGGTATATCTGATTTAAACTGATGAGCAATTTCTCAAAGTTCACCCACTTTGAGGCATATCAAAAGTTGATCACCTAAGGAAAAAACCAGCACTTAAACCCACTCTTGCATGTACGCAGCACTGTGACCAATTCTTCATGTTGCAAATCAAGTTGCATTTGAAATCCATGACACAGACTTTCATCCCTCCCCTCCCTTCTCCAGCAACAGGAAGAACTTGTCTTTCCAAAAAGCTGGATTCTAAACTATGCCTCAGGCTGCAGTGAGTCAAGCTTTCATATGGGATCGGTTGAGCGGTTGTTTCTTCTTTGCCTTGTGGTTTTTGTTTTTTCTTCCCCTAAAAAGCTACCAAAGGGATTTGGGGTGGACTTAAAGTGTAGAAAAGTTACCATGTCTTATAACTGGTAAGAGAGAGGAAAACTTTTACTAAGTAATAACTGCTCTGCACATAGTACTTATTTGTGCGGTATTGGACATTACAATTGGTTATAATTTCCTTTATTGCCAAAGGTGGTTTGGTTTTTTGTTTTTTTTTTTTTTTTTTTTTTTTTTGAAAGGGCCAGCACTTCTGGCTTATATTGTTAGTTCCAGACATTCTTTGAGCTTGGTTTATGCCCTACCAGTAAGCTGTTATTGTATTTTTTAGCTTTTTAAAAAGGTCATATTGCCAAAGTACAATTAGTTGCCTAGCAGAGCATGCCTTTAACTCATAATCAAGAACAACAACATGGCAGCAAAGATAGAAACACAATTAAAACAGTCGTGGAAAACACATAGTGATCTGGTTTCTAGATAATATTTAATTGCATCTGTTTGAGGCAGTGCCTCTTATAGCAATGGATCATCAGTGCAGTTAAAGTAATACTGTACACGCTAGCCATTACAAAAACAGCCAGACAATTGGAAGTCTCCTTTATCACTCAGCTATTCAGTGTAACCCAGCCTCCTACACCCTGTTTTATATATGTGTTTTTACCTGGCAATCAAAAGTGCTAATTTATGAAAGCTAGTAGCTTTCAGACATGCTCTAACTTTGGCAGAGAGGAGTTACTTAGCTTGTCCTAGATCTAACAGAGTCAGATATGTAACTCGGGAGGTTTAAATCAAGTTCTTTGATTTCATCACAAGACAGCATTATTTACCCACTATATATTGTCTCGTTAATTAAAGAGTGTATGTGTGTAATTCTACCAACTATACACAGCTAGACAAGAATTATTTTTTGAGATCATGATTCAAAAGCTTATGATTATTCATTTTACTTCCCTTTTGTGTTAAGAAACCAAAGCAAGACTAAAACTTAGCCAAATGTTTTTCATATATATAGAATTACACATATTATATATATTAAGACTCCAAGAGAAGTACATTTGAAATCTTTATGCAAATAAAAGCATAATTTCATACATGTTTCTACTCTTGAAAAAGTCCCCAGATAAAACAGAACGAAAATGCTTCATAGTAGTTGAAGGAAGAAGAAAACAAACCAACCCCTGGATACACTTTGTAGATCGTATCATTAACTTGTGAAGTGTGGTTTTTGTTTACCAGTGATTTGGTCTAGAAAGTCTAGATTGCAAACTTTTTATATAGGACTTAAACATAATTTACAACTGCATATACACAAAATTAAAAGGGAATGGTAGCACAGTGTTGCAATACCTGTATTACAAATAAAGTAAAAATGCTAATTAATCCTATTTCTCTTCCTAGCTAGCTTCTCTGTTGACCACACAGGGAAACACAAGATGCAGCGCACAAATATGAGTCACCATCCACGCATTCGTATCCTGCCAACCAGCTGCATGCAGCAAAACCTTAACTTAGATGCTAAGGGACACAGTTGTAAAAATAATTAGGGCTTTAGTATCAGTAGAGGAACTACATTTTCCCACCTCAATCCTTTCCTCAAAATATTCAAACTGCATCCAAACCCCAGCTAAAACTGCCCTTATCAAGATCAAAAGCCTAAAATATTGTTCATTCAACATCAAACTTCTGACATAAAGCAATTTTTGCTACTATAAACAAAATAAGATGATTACATGAGATTTTTCACAAAACCTCCGGAAAAAAAAAATCAAAACACTTTCTTTCCCAATATTCAGCACGTCCCAGTGATTTCCATTCATTTCTCCCATGCGCATTCAGGTAAGTGACCTAGTGGCCAAATGAGAATATATTACCTGGAGATGTTTAATCCCTTCTGCTAGAAATATTTTACTTTGCATACAAAATGTCAAGTTTCACTGATCAGAGACTGAAACTCACATATCTTGTTTTCTAGGCCAATGGTCCTGGAATCATTATTACTTGTAAGTTATTCTACAAAAAACACAACCGTTTCAACAGCAATGGCTGAGGGAGGTCAAATTCTGCAAATTTTTTGGCAAGGACACTAAATTAACCATAAATCACCGTTCGAAACACTGAACTAGGCATGAAGTAGATGAACATTTTAAGTGACTATACCAAACATTTGAATTGCTTTACAAGAAGATTATGCTTGAAAAGTATCAAAGGCTTAAGGGCAAGTTGAAAGGTGCAATGCCACTTTTCAATACTTTTAAAAGGCATAATGTTGAAGCTTAGTTGCCTTACTCCTGTTTGAGCATTTTAATCCTGAAATATTATACCTCTGAAGCAGTCTTAGAAGAACCCTAACAATTTTATGTATGAGCAACACACCCAGACCACCTGAAATAACAAAAAAGTAGGGATTTTTTTTTCAAAGATTTGTTTGTGTTGGAATCTCATGAAACATGACCAGCACGTCCACTACATTCAGGAGATCGCATAAAATCTTACCAATTTTCAAAGCTGCTCCGCTTAACCAATATGGCAGTGAAAATAGTTCCACGGTCAGCATTTAAACACGGACTTTACAAATAGTTCAATAACAACTTTGGCCTAAAAAAACAAGAAGGAAAAAATAAAAGAAAAAAAAAAGAAAAAAAGAAGTGAGAAAAACATCAGCAGCACCTGGATCCAAAAGTTTCTTCAAATTACAGTTCCTGTAACTTTTTGTATTATTAGCAGACTAAACCAGCATGAGAACACTTTCCTTGCTAAATTCATTGGGGTCCCATTACCCACTTCCCTTCCTTGGCACAGGTAAACAGACTTACCCTTCTATCTTCCTTCCTGACCAGTACAAGAATTTGGATATGAAGCAGTACTAAGTTTTGGAAAGCCATTTGAGGTTGATGTACACGCAAGGGAACAAGGAAGTTTTGTACAGTTTGTCAGCTGCAGTAGCCTGGAACGTGATAAACAAGTGCTAACCAAAAAGTTTCATGTTCAACCCTGTGTCAGTGCAGCAGCTTTGGCACTTAGCTTAATAAATATCACACTGTCTGGATTCTACTGATGAGGGTATTTCAAGCTGTTGTCAGTCACACTTGGCTTGGGATAATTTTTATGCACCTCTGACAAACTGAGCACAGGATGGCATGGAAAAGAGTGCTGGCTGAGCACAGTAACTCACTTGTTCCCGTTCAACATTGTGTACGTTTCTATGTCATGTGAAATAAATAATGCAACATAGGGATCGTATTCTGCCCATTCACAGCTGCAGCCTCAGTTGTTTCCTGCATCTTTGTTTCCTGCATCCCTGGCAGTTCCATCTGGTATGGAAATTGTTTTTGCAGACTTCACATGTCCTTTTATACATTTGTCATTGCCTAACTCAACACGCTGTGAGGTATGCTCAACTGGAATAGACACCCTAACAGAGAGAGAAATGACTTCTGAACAGCGGAAATAAAAGACCTTGGTGTTAGCCCTTTAAACTAGTGCACTCACTTAGCAAGAACAACACAGGCATTCCTGGGACCCATCCTCTAAATCTCGATCACAATTTTGCTAGCAAAGGCTGAAGTGTGGATTTATACCGGTATCTTTGAAGGGCTCTTTGAACTCAGGCACACCACAGTCATCCTGCTTTCCTCCTAGGTACTGATAAAATATTCTACATAGCTTTCAGTAACTGTTATTTAAAGATGGATGCACATGTGTCAGTGTAAAGGGGAAACGGAAGAGCTTTTTTCTCACCCTGATCACCATCTCAACAAAAAGGACCTATAAATTATGGATTTCATACCTGTACCACCATATACGGTGGCATTGTATAATAAAAGTTGTAGGGCGTTTTTGGTTTTAGAATAATGTTACTGTGCCATACTAATTTTAACACTGAGCGCAGAGATCAACATTGTCAAACAAAGCATGAACATCTATAACAATCAAGGCAACCCCGCTCAATCAAAACGCCCTCCTTCCAATCTGCGTACGTGACCCACAGGTTATATATGTAAGTCCAAGTAAGTGCAAGTCTCAGTCAAGTCCAACACCAAGTACCTTCCCTACCAGCCCATTCAAACTTGGAATTTGATGGCTCCACAGACATACAGAAAGAGTGGCATGCTAAGCTGTTCTTGTTGTCTCTTACGAGAGTGCCAAGGGTTGCAATTTTTACAAGGTATAGAGAACATTCGGCCTTAGTTAGCAGAGATATAAAGACATACAAGTGCAAAAGGGAGTCAGACTCAAGTTATGGAGAAAACATTCTAGCATCTATTAACATTTTGGCATTGCTGGGTTACTTATTAACAACTTGTTGCCTTAATCCCAAAACACACAACCCTGCATTGTTTAAACGAGTTACCTGTGAAAGTCAAAAAGACCCGCCTGCCACAGAAGCTATATGCAAAATCACCTATTATGCTATTTTCCTAGCTGGGTCCACCACTTACCCTTGTTCAGCGCCAATAATACTGAGATCATTTCAGTTGGGACTTCAGTAAAAGAAATCATTCTGAGTCCTTTGTAGCAATATCATTACTATTAACATAATAGAATCCACCCTTGCATCTGCCCACAGCACAGTAAAATAGATTTTGGCATTAATAGCTTCAAGTATCTTACTTTTCAAATCACCCACCCTGCCAATCTTCTGCAAATTCAAATTTGCCTGTGAATTAAATATTTGCATTTCCTATTTGAGGCACCAAGTCAGACCAAGCAAACATTTAGGTCCAGATATTAAGGAAAAAAAAAAGTCTTCATATTTGCAAAAATTTACTCTTACAGTTTTAGAAAATTGTCTAATAGATTATTATAAAATGAGCGACACGTGTAAAAACATGGGCATAACATTATATATCTAAATTGGAGGCTATGCTGACTGAATAGGCTTCAGGTCCTAGCCCTCAAATCCAGGCAAGCATGACCACTTTAGCCCTGCTTTATCAATGATCTCTCCAACACATTCAAAGTTAATCAAGTGTTTATACACTTTACTAGATCAGGGTGCTCAGATTTCCTTTTCATTACTGAGTTTAAACACAGCTCACGATGTTGCCCAGGGCACAGCAGTCCGGAACACTCACCGTTTGACAACAGTAACAAAGTGTGAAATCTTCCGTATTTACTCACAAAAATCTCCCACTGAAAATTATATCAGGACTACTGACTGCTCTTCAATCTGGTTTTCAGAATGTCAAGTTAAGAAATTACTTTTACGATTATACATTACACTAACAAGGACATTAGTAGAATCTGACGCAATTACTGGGTTCAGGTGAAGCCTTGGCTCCACACCAGAACCAGTAACAAAACTTTCAACAGTGAAGTTGTATTATGTTACATTAATAGGACTACTTCCTAAGGATGCAAGGCTGCCTACAATAACAGTGACCTCTTGCTCATCATACGCTCTTCTATGACTTCTTAGTGCTCGTAGACTTTCAATCCTGAAACATCTGTGTGAAGGTGTCAGTTACTGGAAGGCCATGCTACTTTACAGAGCACCTACACAGTCATTTTCAAAACCAGTAAAAGCTCATAGGAGATGCAATCCTTCACAGTGAGGTTGAATGTGGCACTATTTATGACTGACATATGGGGAGGAGGAAAGGTGGTGAATCCTAGAAGGATGCAGCAGCCAGGATTTTGAAGCGGTCTGTGAATTCTTATAACCAGAGGTTCTGCAAAAACAAGATGAAAATAAGCTGGGGTTGAGTCTCATATTATTTTAGCAGCACAGACCTCAAGATGTGAGATCTTGGGATTGTTTCTAGTGAGTAGTTTGAGATTCTGCAACTCTAGCTGCTATGAAATTTCATGAGCAGAGAAATCCAGGAGAGAACTTAATGAAAGACTACAGAATGTTGTTTAAGCTACAACAAAGTGTTAAGATTTTATCTTTCTAACATCTGAGAAAAAATGGTGTAAATTAATTATTTGCCACAACAGCATGAAATTACAGCTTTCTGCAGCATACAATCTTAAATTATGCTACAAGGCCAGACCATTTTATTGTGTGGTTGATATCCCATTGGAAAAAATCCAAACAATATTTCTCCTCTTTGCTCAGCAAAACCATTATGTTGACTGAATTGGAGCCAACATGTACACTCATGAGCTACCATGCCTTAACCTTATTTGTAATTTCGTTAGGACAGAACTGCATTTACAATGCTATAGATAAGCTACAGCAAGGGCCTCGTCTTAAAGCTGCTATTTTAGGGGTTGTAAGTCGACTTGAAGCTGGCTGTCTCCAATCAAAATGTTGCTCCGATTCTGAAGACAGGATAAACCTTTCCACAGAATATTTGGTGGAGGAAAAACACCACTATCTTTGGTTGGCAGAAAAAAAAAGAATAACGGCTTTAGGTATTTATAAGTATTTTCTAAAATCTCTAAACCAGAATTCCAGTAAGTAGCTTCTGAAAGAAACCTACTTCGCTTCAACTTTACTGCTATATTCCCATTCCTGAACCAAATACACATTTAAGATTTATTTAGCCCTTCACCCTGGATGCAGACATGCAATCCTGCAGGACAGCTCTATTTGGGTTAGCATAGGAACCCCCATTAAATTGCCATTTGTCACTGTTCAAGCCAACAGAAGTCTTGTCAACAATGTGTTACAGCAGAATCGAGGCATCGATCCTTTCATACTCTGTTAATATAAATGCTATCAATGCCTGTCTTCATATAAAAGGCTATTTTATGTCACTGCAAGCAAATAAATGCTAAAACAAATACAAAGTCATAAACAGACACTCAGGTAATTACATCAACACGCCTTATTGGTGGCCACATGCTATTTCAGAACAACTTTTAGAGAAAATACTAACATGACTGTATATGGCTCTTCAACTAAATCAGAGTCCCAAGAAACCTCTGTAAACTAATCCAAAATTAATCATTCACATTACAGTAAAATGCTGTCCCTTCATCTAAACACTAATAAGCTTCTGGTAGCCTATACAATTGTCAGACTTCTGGCTCTCGTAAGACATCTCATCTCCACATCGCAAGGTCAGCTGGAGAAATTAACAGCTAATCCATTAATCCACTAGTTTCACACCAACCCATCATGGAGGTCCTTGTAGAAAAAGCCAAGCACAGAGTTCTATATCCTGAAGATAATGTTCTGATGACTTCTGTGATACCCATGTTCTCCTACTTAACAGAAACACAGTCTGACACTCCACATATTTTATGGAGTCCAGGATTCTCCTAAGTGCGTATAGTAAAATTAATATCAAATAAACACACAGAAGAGAATAGTGCATGAACCATTAAAATTATTTGCAGCTTTAAACAAAAACCCACAACCTCCAGTGAACCAAAAGCTCTACAGACTTTAGAATACAGAAATAACCTATAAACAGCATTAAAAGAACATTCTAGTAAGACATGGCAGGGGTCTTGCTAGGAGTTCTTATTGTCTTTCATGAGAGCTGTATTAGGTGGTGGTGTTTTATGTACGTATTAGAATAAATAGGAAAATAAATTGTTAAATAAATACAGCATTAGAAATTAACAGTTTTTACTCTGTATGCCCTATGACAAACACCAGGCTTCAGAAAATCAGGAGCTCTTAACAGACATTCATTAACTAATATAATGATAACCCATGTTGTGTATTACATATGCATGAACGTTTGGCACTTGATTTACACACCGTTACGGAAGTAACAAGAACAGCCCCATCACGGACACTGTGGAGCTTAGATAACTTAGTGACAGTAGAAGTGAAATGCATCAGATCAGCCTGTGCACCCACCATATGTGAATATACTCGTCCTAGCTTTTGTCTTTTTTGTCAGCTTAAATGAGGGACCTTCAAGTATTAAAATGGGCTTCCACTTGTGTTTTAAAACTGTAGTACACAGCAGTCCTGATTTTAGTTATTTTTAGCCACTATTATAATAAAATGATAGAATTGACTAGAAGAAGAATAATACATTGCTCTTTAAAGCATTTTTTTTTCTTTTCATTCTGATGAAGAATAGTTTTATGTTCATGACTTCACAGTGTAAAATTAAAAATTAAACTCTATTGCATAATGTCCTTTGCACTGCTTTAACAATAGGTGAATGTGAAGTGCTTTGTGAAAGTCTAAATATGCGAGGCTTCCCGCCAATTCATATCATAAATTACTGACAAATAAAAACCAAATAATCTATTAACTACTCTGAGATGTTGCAGTCTTATTAGCATTTGGCACTATCTAGAAAGAACAGTCATAGGCATATTGTATAAACTGATTCACTCAAAGTAAGGGTGCAAATAATGGGTTTTTTTAAGTATAAACTTGATGAGATAGTTTAGTATTTTTCACGATTTTCTCTGAAGAAACTAAAATTGATTATTAAGATTAGAAGCAGAAACAATATATTAGAATACTTACATGCCAGAAGGTGCCACGTGGCAGTGGCCCCACATTTGTCCTAATTTCCCTTTTGCTGATGACGTGCCTACAGAAGCCCTTCTTGTTGCTCTTCACACCCCTTGCTAGTTTCAGATGTAGATAGGCTTTGGCTTTCCTAATCCCATCCCTGCACACCTGGACAGTGTTTCTATATTCCATCAGGGTCACGTGTTCCTGCTGTCCCCTCCTGTACGCTTCCTTTTTGTATTTAAATTTAATCAGGGGTTCACTGTTCACTTACGCAGGCTTTTTGCCACTCCCGCTTGACTTTCTGTTCATTGCGATAGACAATCGCCAAGCTTGAAGGAAGCAATCCTTGAAAATCACCAGCTTTCCTGGACCCCTCTTCTCTCCCTGACCGTATTCCATTGCATTTTTGCAAGCAGGCTCCCGAACAGGACAAAATCTGCTCTTCACTCTCAAGTTCAGAGTTGTGATCCTGCTACTTGTTCCCTCCTCTCAGGATCCCGAACTCCACCATCCAATGGTCACTGTAGCAAAGCTGCCCCCAGCCTTCACACCCCTGGCCAGGACATACCAGGTCCAATGAAGAGCTTCCCCTTGTCAGGTCCTCCACCAGCTGTGCCAAGAAGTTCAGGAATGTACCAATGCTCTCCAGAAACTCCCCTGACTGCTTGCACCCTGCTGTGTTGCCCTTCCAGCAGATTTCAGGGTGGTTCAACTCTCCCTGAAACTATGGGATAGAAGCATAAGGCTTTCTCCAACTGCCTGAAGAATGTCACACACTTCTTCCTGATCAGGCAGTCTGCAGCAGACGCCCACCACAACATTGCCCACCTTCGTCTCCCTTTGTAATCTTAACTCATTAGGTCTCAGGTGGCTAATCATGGGTCCTCAGGCAGAACTTCATGCGTTCTTCCTGGTCTCCTTCCTCCTCGCCATGCCAGCGTGTTGCTCCTTCAAAGAGCCTGCCACCACCCATTGCAGCACTCCATGTCAGCTGTCCCACTGTATCTCTGCAATGTGAGTGACATCATGGCCCTGCAACTGCACGCAGGCCTTGAATTCCTTCCACGTTAAGAATTGTTTTAAAGTCTGTTATAATTAGCACCTTTAAAATAACCCAGTAATACTTTGCCCAAAAGAATAATCACATACACAAAAGAACTCCTTCACCAACAAAAGAGGAGGAAAGGAAGAAATAATCCTGTGTGTTTTATTGGTATTGAGTACAGTCCCATTACGATTGGCTAAATGTGACTTTTTTTTTTTACTAAAATGCAACATATAAAAAAAACCATATAAAAAAGCTGACTGGTCAGTTAGCTGTAAACACAAAACCTGTGCACAAAAATAATAATAAAAAAGCAGCCTGTTTTGGACATAACTACATATAACTTGATATTTATGGCGCAGTTCACTCAAGATCATAAGAATAGTTTTGTTTTCTGTACTATAACTGCTTTGTGCACAAGGATCCAAAACAAGGGTTGTTCTTGGGCTTATAAATTACCATAGGTGAAGACGCATGTGACTGACATGATACAGGTCTCTTACTCTTCTTCAAGGTAAGAACACCGTCTTCCTTTGGAGAAGGCACATGTACAGGTTTCCAAGGAATGGGGTTACAATATGTTGGAACTGGATATGAATTTCCATCAGCACACCCTAAAACGTTTAGAAAATACACATAACTAAAAAGGAATACATACACTACAAGCTTTACAATGCAAGCTGTTATAATCATCTGAACAAACAAAGACACAACAGCATCTTCAGAGGAAGACAGCATAGGCACATCACATCATTTAAATGCTTCCAAGTAATAAATCTTCCACTTTTTTTTTTTACCAATAACTCACATATCCTTCATCTCTATTTACAACGATAAGCAGGTTGAATGCTGTGTAATGTTCAGAATGCTCTGTCCTTTCTATACTTGAAAGCTGTAAGTGTCTACGAATTGGCTACTTTGCATTATTTCAAAGCATTTATAAATAAAACTTCCTGTCACCACATAGGCAAAGCTCACATATTTTTCCATCTTTGCTTAACCACTATCCTTCATTTTACTGGGGAGAAAAATACACTAATTATGCACATACATTAATAATCTGCAGTTAATAACCTAGGGCCCATAAAGCAATATCAGAAAACCTAAAATGCAACAGAAGGCATATGCTGCCCTATCAGTCATTCGTCTGATATGAAGTTTCAGTGTATACATCATGCGGTTGGGTAAAACAGTCTGTAATATATTCTATTGCATGAACACAATTAAATAAAGAAATGTTTTTCAAAAATCACTTAAAGAAGTGACTGCAGCTGTGGGGAAGTAATGGAGGTCTAAAACAAAACACGAAGGCAAAGTGTATCACCATCTACAAACAGCTGTAAGCAAAAGAGCAAAGGCTGTTCACCTGCTTTATGCATTTTTCTTACACATTCAGAGCCTGGAATTTAGGTCCCAAAATATTTTCTGTTGCAAATTCAAACAACAATGATTTTAATTCTACGAAAAAATAA
>JAVKKW010000002.1:23987235-23997340 GCA_034782655.1 Micrastur ruficollis
AAAAAAAAAAGAAAAAAACCCCACACAGAAAGTGCCAGAATGAACAGACATGGAGAAAACAGGCCTTCACAAACATTAATTCTAACCTGAAGAAATGAGACAGTAGTTAGTTTTCAATACCTATTCAAGGTTTAGTTCTATGATGAGATTGGGATTGAGGATGTCAATTCCTTTCTTTTTAAACTTCACAATTCAGCTATGAGTTACCTGCACAGAGCTCCTTACCGAACTGGAGCTGAGTAACTCCAGCAACACTGGAGTTGAACTGCTTAAATACAGCAATTAGAAATCAAGCAAATATTTTAACATTCCAGAAAGATTAAGACAGATTCTAATGGCTTTGCTGATCTATGTCCAGTTCTGCATTCCACTCAAATGAAGGCTACTTTAATAATGAAAACATGACACTGAACACCAGCTTTGCTTGCTCAGCATTTAGAATCATGCCCACCTCAGTTTTATCAGTAAATCTAACAGTAACTCAGAAATAAAAAAGTTTTGGTTACATACAAAATCATGTGGGGTTCAAGCAAATTTTCTTCTGAAATCAAAAGCATGTTTGAGGATATTTTAGGGTTAAAATACTTTGATATTCCTGTGACTTGTTAAAAAAATAGAGCTCTATCACATCTAAAACAAAACAAGTCAAACAGCCAATTTACTATTTGCCCACAAAATGACTCAACCTTAGGAGAAATTAAGACTATTTTTGTCCAGCAGAAATCTGGTATCTTCCTGAAAATTGTAAAGGCATTAGTAGAACCAGGATAGCACCTGACAGTTGATTTTATTAAGCTTCTAATTCCTAGTGAGCTGCAAAATTTTGCCATATTTGGGTAAATATATTTCACAGCTTACAATGTTCTTTGACAGCTCATATTTCAAAATATTACTTCTAGTTCACTTACAACCTTTAAAATCACAAAAGCTATTTACATAGAAGAATATTAAATGGTTATGATTCCTTTATTTTCGGAAATAGTTTATGTAAAATGATTGGAAGCATAAAAAAAACTGTGCAGCATATAGTTTTAAAAATATATAAACCAACAAAAAACAAAACTGCCAGTGAACAGAAACAGTATTTGAGCTTTGATTCCTAACCTGACTCTGAAGGACGATATTTGAGAGTAAGAGCATCACAACTGACATCGTCATGCAACAAAATGCAAGAAAACTGGCTTGGCATACAGAGAAACAGCAGAATTCTTTTACGCACATACAAACATTCTACTTCTGATATAAATGCCTCTCACGTTCATGGTATGAAAATTCTTCGAGCAGCGTCTCCTGGTGCTGGATGCTCAAGATGGTGGAAAAAGTTTAACGCACACTCAACCATGCCTTACGTCCTTCGTCAGTACAGCATTCAGCAATGGGAAAGGATACAAACTTGTGGAGATCGTAAACTTAACATCCCTGAAAGTACTGCTTCCTGTCAAGTAAAGCATTTTCTGCAGTCTACACACAGGGGCTCAGAATCAGTAACTGGATATGAAAAAGGTGAGTGCTTCATGCACATTTCAGTGAAGAATACTGTGAGTTTTGCCTCAAGGAGCACCTTTTGCTGCTTCTAGGAGGAAACGAGGTGAGCTTTCCCAAGTATGAGATGTATACACGCTCCCCAAGAAAATCACAGCAACTTTCAGTGCTCATGAATCTAACCTTAAACTTCATGTGAAACCTTCACACAATTTTAAACACCTTCTTAGTCACTGGATTGACATATTTATCCTTCAGTCTGTGTCCAGATCCACAAGCAATCTTCTGGAAACTTGAAATGGTAAGGTCTATGCAGCGCAAATGTTAACATCCTAAAGACAGCTAAGCTTTTAAGTTCAGTTTGTTCTTGATTTGAGTGTGGTTTACAGAAAAGACTAGCCAATGAATCATCTGATTTAAATGAAAATCAGATTACTTTTGGTAAAAGCTTGGGACATGGCCTAAGGATGACCTTATCCTTCCAAAATATAATATGATAAAGTCCAGACACAAATATGTTTTCTCCTCTGTCCTCTGGGGTGACATGATTACCATAAAAAAAGACCTGTTCCCATTGACAATAGGAAAGAAATTAATCAGTAAATCCACAAAGACAAAGGTCCAAGGAGGACCCCAATAAGTAGAAGTTTACAGAAGCTGAAGGTGGATGGGGAGGGCACAGGCCAGAAGTAGAGAGCATGAGAACTTTCACTGTTTTGAACTGTGAACAATTTTATCTGGCAGCCTGAACTCTTTCAAGCCAATGAATAGTTACAGACACCTATAATTTAATTTGCGTTTTAGAAGAGGAAAATGGCATTGTTTGTGCTGAAATAAATCTTCTACTTTTTGCTGTGTACTTTAATAAGGAAGAATCCTTTCTACATCATAATAAATGCTTAGAGCAGGATTGGTTTTGGGGTGGGTTTACGGCAATCGTCCAGTCAGCACTGAAGCTAAGAGTAATTAGGTTAGATCCAAACACAGATTATTCTAGTTGTTCTAGACTGAATCTGAAGAAGGAGTTCTGAAATGGTAAGGACAAATGTATGAGGTCTGGATATCTAGCCCAGCTAGTGCCATTGTGATATTTTTAATCAATTTTCATCTAATTTTATTGAAACCAGAAATACAGAACAGTAAGCAACTGGTATTGCTACAGATCATAAGACAACGAACACATATGCCCATGAACTACCAGGAGCTGAACAAGCCCAGGCCTCCCAAATATTCCCATTTCTGCCACCCAGGACACATGCTTGTTTTGTGTGACACAGCGCTGTACAGCGCCCCGTTGAGATCGGGATTCTGTCTGCTTCTGACCCTGGGACTCAGGCATCCCTCTCATGAGAACTTAAAAAATTTTTTGATCCCACTCAGAAATGACTTTTTGGATGAAGGAATTCCCAATTGCTAACTGTGGTCTACTGAGAATTTCCTGAATCTGGCCTCATACCTCAATTATCCCTCTAAACTCTACCATACTATTTGCCTGTCCACAATGGTACTTAACTAAATCCTTCTTCTAGCTCTACTTGGTGTACAAGACATTGCATACAGTCAAGATGTACACTTTATCCAAAATGCTTGGGCACTGAACCTAGGAAGTCAGAAAGAGTAGGGTATACTGAAGATCAGAACCCCAGCTATAGTTAGCAGAAGGCTACTGCACAAGATGTACGCCAATTGGCAGTTATCTGACTACTCAGAAAACAAACCTCTTTATACCTTATGGAGGGAAAAAAAAAAAAAAAGAAATCAGTCTTGGAAAAATGTTTAGTTGTGTTGGCGTGGTTTTATAATTTTCAATTGAAACATCAAACTAAAAACATGGTTGTCCAAACAGTCTCAGTAAATTTTACATAGGCTTACTTAAGCATGGTATGCGCTAGAATATTTGTGGCCAAAGCAGTATTTACCTCTTCTCTTTTTTTTTGGACCCATTCCTTGTGCTTCTCTTCAGCTATCCTTTTCCTCCTTTCATTTTCTTGCTTTTGCTTCATCTTCTCAAGCTGCACACTCATTTCCTAATTAAAGAAAAAGTACACAACTTAAATCTGTGATGACCATCTACATCAATACACTCAATACTGGAAACACTGCTGCAGTTAAAACAATGTAAGCATTAGATTTTGATATTTTTCCTTCATTAAGATTTTGGAAAAGATGGATGACAATCAACACAGAAATATTATGTAATACAATCAATGGAAATGTATAATTTTTAGAACATGAACTGGAAACATATTTTAATTAAGCTTCGGAAACAATTCAACACAACAAGTCACTCCTCAGCTTATTTAAACGCCCTTTCAGTCAGTGGAATCTTAGTTTGCAACAGTACTTTTCTACAATACCTAAAATTTACATGGTGTACTGCTCTGCATTGAGGAAGGCATCAAAAGCTAAGCGTAATATTACTCACTTGTGATTTTTAGTACTGGAACTACAGGAACTTTAGGGCTTAACCCAAAGCTTATTAAAGACAAAATTATTGCAGATTTCAGCAAACTTGGAAACAGGAACTTTATTTTGAAGATGAGAGAAGAAATTCTGAAGTATCTTTATAGGACATACAGTATTTATGCAATCACTGATACCTCTCCAAGGAAATGAATCGCTAAAGAAAAAACATAACCAAGACGACAATTTGAGATGTCCAGCTTCTCTAACAGTAGCATTAGCACAAAGTGCTATTTTTCAATGAAAATTCATACGTTTAAACATAGATAGTTGGAATTATTTCCATGAAACTGACTTTATGGTCCCTACACTGCCGTCAGTTTCAGAGAGAACCCTCTCTTCATATGACACTGAATTTCAATTTAGTAAGACATCAAGAAGAAATAGGAACCTACAGAGAGCTCAAAGGAAACACTCACAATACAGACATAGTTTGAAAATATGGTTGTTGTTGTTGTTGGATTGAGGCGAATTTACAGCAGCTAACACCTCCTCTCAGTTCGAGACATCTCTATTGCTCGGATCCTGGTTTCTGTAAAAGGTGGTGGCACTGTAAGTACCTTAGAAGACCCCATTCACTATCCACTCCAAGTGTTTATCCACATTTCCGACATTCAGGGCAGGCTCAGTGCTGCTGTTAGCAAAAGATAGACTCATAGAATAATTTAGGTTGGAAAAGACCTTTAAAGATCTGGGACTTCACAGTTGTTTCTTAGGATATCAGTTTAGCATACTTTTTATATGCAAAGATAGTAATACATTTTAATACCACAATCACATACTTTGTTCTCTTCTGGCATTTTACAAAAAAGGTTGATTATATTTTTTCCCCTGATACAAGCTATTTTTGTTGCCTACGTTGCAGTTTAACATCTAATGTTTTCAAAATCTTACAAATTAAAAATAAAACAATTACCTGTTCCACTGATTTCTACGCAGCTTTGAGTAATGCTTGTCCTATGACTGCTCTTAATATATAGTTCAGAGAGACATCTTCTAGATTACATTTAGTACTGTATAAATGCTATTGTATGATACACAAAAATAAATTGCTTTGGTTCCTCATTAAGACCACATGAGAAGTCCATATACAAACCATATTTTCTACACGGCACTAGAAATTACTTTGGCTCATTCTTTTGTACTTAAGTGTCAAAATAGAGAGATGATTACCAAATTTGAATCTAAAGGGGAAGTCATGAAACGTGTGGTGAATATTAACGGAACAGAACGTATTCGTCAAATTTAACAAACTATTCCAGTCTTATGCTGACCTCTAAAAGACTGTTCCAGAACCTTCCAGCGGTGGGTGCTTTATAAACAACATGAGGTAGCCTACATAAAACAGCTGTATGTTATATTCACTTTACAGATAAAGTGAATCACAGAAAGGTTAGGACACTGCTCAAGGTCAAATAGTAAATCAGTAACTAAAGTGAGAAATAATCTAACTTTGATGTGATTGTTCTAACCACTACCCAATACTTCCAATTTGATTTTAAACAACAGCTTCATTTAATCAACTGCAATTACAAACATATTAATCAAGAAAAGATACAGCACGCTCACTTAATTCTACCCCAGCCCCAGTATTCAAGAACTGTTCATTGGCAAGGGGGCAAAAGACAGGAGGGCAAAAAATGCTGGGACAGGGAAACCTATCCTGGGAAAGGACACCTAACAGTTGCATAATTACACAGTAAGTGGGTAACAACTCTGTGCCTCATATCTAACCAAGTAGCTTGTACTTACACCCAGCACACACCCTGTCGTGTTTTACTACCTACATGCAGGCGTATGTACCCATGATGAAAATCAAGGTACCAATTATATAAATATGTTTTAAGCCTTTAAACTCGAAACATCACCTGACAGTTGGATAGGCAAAGTATTATACAGCACCACTTCAATGAAACATAACATTTAGCAAAAGAGAATGCACATACCATGAATCGTGTCAGCACAGTCAAACAAACACTATGGAGGCCTAAGACGCTACAAAATAATGGACAAAACTACTGGTGTTTCCACAACCAACAGAAAAAATAAAAAATGCCTGTGCTTGCTATCTTCTGTTAGACTTAACATCAAGCCAATCAGATGTATTCACCTCTGCAACTCTAGCTTGTAAGCGGGCACGCAGTTCCTTCTCTTTGCCAATGAACCATTCTTCCCATGGTGAAAGGTTGTGTTTCAAAGGTAACTCTTTTTTTCCCCCTGCTATTTCAGAGTCTTCAGCCTTCCTGAATTAAAAATGAGAAATGTAGAAAAATATTTGCTGTAATATATTTAATTGAAAAGTTAAGCAGTGCCACTGCCTTGAAAAATGACATTTCTTTTATGGCATATTGTGACAATAACGACATCATTTTTCTACTTGCTTAGTAATCTCCAGAATAGATAAATGGCATTTATAGTGTACCTGTGACCATCCCCCTTACATTCCACCTATTAAATTCTAGCTTGTTAGTGATTCCCCACCCCCGCCCCGCCCCAAACTGTGGAACAGATTCAAACACTACCTTTTATGAACTAAGCAAAAAACAAGAAACATCAGTGTCACCTTCCTTCTCACATATGGAAACCAAGGGAAATCAGAGATTTAACATTAACATCCTGTCCTTGGTCACAGGGAGGTTCCATGTATCAACTGGCCTTCAGCACAAGCAAAGGATAATCAAGAACATTTTTTATTCTTTCAAGTCCTATAGAATTGGATTCATGATATCAAGCAACCTCAGCATTAAGAATCCATTCACTCTAATAGGTAAAGTCTTCCACCCTAAAAAGCTTTCACAGGAAACCTACTTAAGAAATATGGCTTGCATACAATACTTGATAATTGTATACAAGGTTCTATTAGACTTTTAATAGGATACCTTGCCTAACTCACACATAACTTCTTTACTCATGAATAATGCAGCAATCCTAGCCCCAGGCCAGAAATATCTATACATGTACTATCTCATACGTAAGACAGTATATTAGGCTCTCAGTCAACAAAAATTGAAAACATGCCAATAGACTTCTTTATAACATTTCTTCTATCTTATACAGATATTTTCTTTTTTCTTAACAGCAAAACTATGTAAAACAACGGACTAGACTTCACTTTAGTATTTTATATGGATGTATGGGCTCTGGAACGATCTACCTATATATGTACTTTACTACAGTGAGTAATTCTGTTTGCTGAATTCAAGCTACAGAAGAGGTGTCCAAACAAGCATATTACGTTAAGGCTCCTGAAATAAACCTTTTAAGCATAAGATATCTGGTTTTTATCAATATGGAAGTATTACGCATTCACAGGGAAGAGCAACACCCTGTTGCATAATGTTTTATGTCTCAGTAATCTTTAGAATATACTTCCGCGATACAAAGCATTTGGGGACAACGTCAGTGCTAGGGAGTCCTCCTCTCCTCCGTTGCTGTTAACCGCATGTGTGTGCCGACGTGACCGTTCGCTGGTCAACCTATGACATGTCCAGGCAAACTGATTCAGGCTGAAACTAACCTGGAAAAGGGTTTTTTTTTCCCCACACAGCTTCAGCCTGCAACCCTCTTCATACCGTGCTGCCACAGAGACGTAGCACAACAGAACTGACAGGACATCTGACACACAGGTAGTGCGTGGGCAGAAGCAGCACAGGCCAAGCACACCCAAGCCCGCACTGTCCAACACGTTCTGTTGCACCCTGGGGCTCTTATGCTACAGCATTAACAAAGACCAAAATTTAACAGAGACAGTTTTTAAACAGGTACATATAATAAGGAATGCAACTTAAGAATGCATAGTAACACATTTTGTTAGAAAATAACTCTCTGAAAGTTTATTAAAGATAAGGATAAAAGTATTATGCATTCAAATTCAGGAAACCAACGCAACTTTGTCCAGACTTGACATTTTGGGCAGAGATACTTCCTCAATACATTCTTTTGCTGTGCACAATTTGCATTATGGCACCTTGTACTAGAATAATGCTGACACATTAGACCAACCTGAAAAAAATTACTAGTCAAAGGAATGAGTTAAGAAAAATAATATTTACTATATGTTTTCTGTGTCAGTAAAGTTCAAGATGTTCACTTCTCAAAAAAGAATTCACAGTAATAAATTAAAAACTTATTGTATACAAGAAATAACAGAAAATTAAGTTTAAACAGAGGGAAACACAAGCTCAATATGAAGAACTGTTAGGAGAAACATTTCTCCTCTTCTGTAGTAGTGTGTCTAAAGCTCTCAGATTGCACCAGAGCACAGACTGGAACACAACCCTTCTTAGTGCGCATCACAGCCACCAGTCGCATTCTGCCTGGCACACTTACTATGTACTTTGAGCCACACAGACCCTGAATTTCATGGGACCATTTTCTGAAATGCTAGCATGTTCATAGCTATGACTTTCCTCAGAATAATTAAAATAACAGACTTCTAAGAAGTACCACATTCTGAAGCACATATTTGTTTTTAAAGAAGCAAATCAGATATATTTGGCCTTAGAACTGAAGTCTGATTAATAGAAAACAGTGATTATCATTCACCATATATTCACTTAAGTCACGCCATCAAATATAACGCTGATCCATAAGGAAAGTATGAAAATGCCTAACACCATTACACAAGGCCTTGTTTTCAGCCTTTCTCTTTTGCAAATGTTGCATTTCCCACATTAAGTGTCTGCCTCCGGCTAATTTTTGTGCAGTTTTAAGAGGACAACAACAACAACAAAAAGACTCTTTGAGACAGCGTGTGCGTACATGGAGGAGGTAGTGGCTGTGTAAGAAGGTTTTTTATTATTATACTTCTGAGCTCTTGGCAGTTATACACGGAAGCTGCTGTAAGAACATTTGGTAGACACTTATTACAACACAGCAGCAGTATTATTCAGATGCAGTGTCTGCATGAGTGAAGTATATACATTGTGCCTGCAGAGTTTAATGAGATTGTTCCAACTCAGGCCCTAACAGAGGTCATCTTTAGTCGCATCTTACCGCTGCCAGGGAATACTGCAGCAACAGGCCCAAAAACTGAGCGGTTTCAAGCAGCATCTCAAGCTGCAAAGACATGTGGTAGTTTGAAATGAGCGCTTCACAAACTTCAAGGGACGTGAACAAAATTGCTTATTGGGAAGCAGTAAAAGGAAAGATAAGAGAAAACCTGAAACAGGAAGAACCATAAACTGGCTAATAACCTTTTCGCTCTGAAGCTTCTATTTCAGACTACGCTTGAACACCTTCCCTAGACTTTTAGCCCCTTTTTCGTGAAATGCCTGTAAGAAAAGTTCAGTGCGGTCCATATTCCTTCACTGCTCTCCATGGAAATTTGAGAACCACACCGGAACCCTGCACCCCCGTGAAGCTGTTGTCCTTCCCTTACCCCACTGGCACTTCTAGCACAGTGCAGTCTTGCTAGTTACACCCACCATCAGTTCCTGCACAGCTCTGCAAAGGTCGTATTCCAGAATAAGACAAACACTGCCTGCTCTTCCCCCTTCTGTTTTAAAGGGAGGAATAAGAATAATTTATTCTCCTGTCAAGCAGAAAAGAATTCAAGGGGAAGAAGACATATTAAACTTGCATATAATGAAACGTGAACAAAATTAAGCCACAGGAACAAGAATTGCGCAATGCATAAACACAAGATTGATTCTGGGTATAGCTATATATACTAGGCAACACAGACCTTCAGTCTCCAAGAAGATTTAAGAGGATGGCGGGAACGGCTGTACCTTTCTAACTTGCAAAGGCCCCGAGGCTCAGACCAACAGCTCATAGATATTTTACAAACCCACGAAGATCCTTAACTGCCCGTAGAAAAGCCTGCTGTAACCTGCGACTTCCCAAGGCATCATAAAAAAGGGCACAAAGCGCCTAAAGCGCTCATCTACGCAAACAAATCTATTTTTACGTGAAATAAGCTTCCGTCCCCAACAAAGGCCTCAAGCAGCGGGAGGCGAGGAGAGAGGCCCGGCTCCTCACACAAGGGGCGGCCCCGAGCTCCCAGCTCCAACCTGCCTCAGACGCAGGGGTTACCTATCGCCTCGCCGGCTCCGGGAGGCCGCCGCCGCCCCCCCCTCCTCCTCCTCCTCCTCCTCCTCCTCCTCCTCCTCCTCGCCGTTCGGGGAGCTGGGGCGGGACGCGGGGGAGAGCGGGGAGC